>CM035427.1:16539863-16921931 GCA_020310875.1 Ceratopteris richardii
ACTACAAAAATAAAGAAAAATCATGTAAATAAAACATATTATATTTATTTCAATTTATATGTAAAACTTATACTTACTTCCACTACAAGTGGACAAGGTGCAGGTAAGAGTCGCATAATGCTTGCATTCTTCTCTTGAACTCCAATCCATTCCCTATATACACTATATTCCCCTCTGGCTCTATATCGCACTCCATCCCTAAGGTGCCCATGCATGTCCTCATAGGCACCTGTGCTCTGCTCTCATGATCTGGAGGTGGTATAGGTGTCTTGAAAATCGATAGATAAAAATAAATAAAAATATGTGATATAATATCATTTAAAAAAAAATGTGAAAAAAAACATACCTATGAGCAGATAGTTGTCTTCATACATGTGGAGCCACAAAAGACCCCTCCTCTGATCGCTGGGTAAGCATCTCGATCATAAAATCTATCTCATCATCAGGCATCTCTGAGTACTCATGCATGATGATCCCTAAAGTATCAGGCAGAACTCTTGCTCTCATAAGACTTTTTATGAGAATGTGTTTTGCCTTTCTCTCTCTACTAGGATCCATAATACCTATACATATAAAATGAACGGGGTTAGAAATCAATATATGTACATGTACATATGTATGCATGTATATGTGTATGCAGGTGTATATGTGAGTGTGTGTATGTATGTATGCGTGTAAGCATGTATGTATGCATATGCATGTGCATTATGCATGCATGTGTGTGTATGTGTGTGTATGCATGTAAGTATGTATGTATGCATATGCATTATGTATGCATGTATGTGTATGTGTCTCTATGTGTGTGTATGCATATATGTGTGTGTATGTCTCTATGTGTGTGTCTATATATATATGTGTGTGTATGTGTCCATGTGTGTGTGTGTCTATGTGTGTGTCTATGTGTGTATATACATGTGTATCTATATATATGTGTCTATATGCATGTGTATGTGTGTGTGTAAATGTGTGTGGATGTGTGTATGTGTGTGTATGTGTGTGTAAGTGTGTATGTGTCTATGTGTCTATGTGTCTATGTGTCTATGTGTCTATGTGTCTATGTGTCTATGTGTCTATGTGTCTATGTGTCTATGTGTCTATGTGTCTATGTGTCTATGTGTCTATGTGTCTATGTGTGTGTGTGTATTTGTGTGTGTGTGTAAGTGTGTATGTGTCTATGTGTGTATGTGTGTGTGTATATGTGTGTGTGTGTATTTGTGTGTGTGTGTGTAAGTGTGTATGTGTCTACGTGAATATGTGTGTGTATACGTGTGTGTGTGTATGTGTGTGTGTCTATGTGTGTATGTGTGTGTATGCATGTGTATGTGTGTGTGTAAATCTATGTGTATATATGTGTGTATGTGTGTGTATGTGTGTGTATGTGTGTGAATGTGTGTGTATGTGTCTATGTGTGTGTATGTGTCTATGTGGGTATGTGTATGTATGTAAGCATGTATGTATGCATATGCATGTGCATTATGTATGCATGTGTCTGTTTGTATGTGTGTGTATGCATGTAAGTATGTATGTATGCATATGTATGCATGTATGTGTATGTGTGTGTATGTCTCTCTACATGTGTCTGTGTATGCATATATGTGTGTGTATGTGTGTATGTGTCTATGTGTGTGTGTATATGTGTGTGTATGTGTGTGTGTGTGTCTATGTGTGTATGTATGTGTGTGTCTCTATGTGTGTATGCATGTAAGCATGTATGTATGCATATGCATGTGCATTATGTATGCATATGCATGTGCATTATGTATGCATATGCATGTGCATTATGTATGCATATGCATGTGCATTATGTATGCATATATATGCATGTGTGTGTATGTGTGTGTATGTATGTGTGTATGTGTGCGTGTATGTGTGTGTATGCATGTAAGTATGTATGTATGCATATGCATATGCATTATGTATGCATGTATGTGTATGTGTGTGTATGTCTCTCTACGTGTGTGTGTGTGTATGCATATATGTGTGTATTTGTCTATGTGTGTGTGTATGTGTGTGTGTATGAGTGTATGTGTGTGTGTCTATGTGTGTATATATGTGTGTATCTATATATATGTGCCAGTATGCATGTGTATGTGTGTGTGTAAATGTGTGTGGATGTGTGTGTGTGTAAGTGTGTATGTGTCTATGTCTGTGTGTATATGTGTGTGCATGTGTGTGTGTCTATGTGTGTTTGTGTGTGTGTCTATGTGTGTATGTGTGTGTCTGTGTGTGTATATGTGTGTGTGTATGCATGTGTATGTGTGTGTGTGTGTAAATTTGTGTGTATATGTGTGTGTATGTGTGTGTATGTGTCTATGTGTAAATTGTTATATTTTAATTTTTTTACTCTATTGAAGTATATTTTATAGGAACTATATTTGTGGGTACGGGAGGTTGTTGCCCTAACACCAGCCTTGGTTGTTCTACAAACCCTAATTCCCTTTGCTAGTTGTTTTGGCTCGGGTAGTCTTTTTCCCTGACAAGTTGTTTGTTGCAGAAACACTCTTCCCTTGTATGGTTGGTCCATTTCCTTTCCAAGGTACAATATTTTAGTGTTTTCTTGTCTTGTAGGTGTCGAGGTCTCTGATAATGACATTGATGTGTCAGATGGTTTTCCCCATAGTTATAGCATTTCTTTATTGGTGTTAGTTTTCTATTTACTAAGTTTTCGTTAGTAGTAGCCTCTAAGGCCTTTGCTATAGCTTTGGCTAGTTCCTCCGTAGGTGTTATCCTATCTTCATGGTTTCTTGGTAGGTCAAATGCCATTAGATCTTGCCCTCTATTGTCTTCCAAATCTATAGCTTCTTTGACACATGAATCTAAATCAGGACACCTTCTATAATAAACCAAAGTTCTTAGCTAAGCACTTTTTAGACCTTCTATGAATAGAGACACTTGCCTTGCCATTGAGGGAACCTCATCCTTTGAACATCTATCTATATACTCCTTAAATCTTTGTGCAGCTTCTCTCACATTTTCCTCTTTCTGTTGTTTAAAACTATGAATCAAAGTGGATGTACTATGTTTTATCCCAATTTTTGAAAATTCCCTTATGAAGGCTTCTAAGAAGGATTCTATGTTTTGATACATTTCTTTCCTCAAACGTATGAACCAAGACAAACTAGGTCCAGTCAAAGTTAGTCCAAATGCTTCAAATCGTGCTTTATAATCCTCCACTTCTTCAAGCCTAATTAGTTGTCTAAACTCAGCAGCATGTGCATTCTAAACTCAGCAGCATGTGCATGAGGGTCTGAATACCCTTTGTACTTATTCTTCATACACTTTGCTACTTTATATGGCCTTAACATTCTTCCTTGAGTCTGCCAATTTGGTCTCCTTCTCAAAATGTAATCAGGCATGTCTTCACCTTCTCTTTCAAAGGGATTTGGAGAATTAGATGGTCTCCTTTCTTTTTGTGGCTCAACTGGAGTGTGAATTCTACTTGGTCTAGGTATGTTAGATTGTCCCAAATCTTGGTCCCAAGGTCTTTTGTTTGCACATTGACCAAGATCATTAGAATTTTCTAGATCATGAGTGAACACATATACACATCCTTGTATATCTTCATATCTTCCATCTCTAAATTGTGCCATTGGCATTAAATTTAGAGGAATTTCTAAGTTTCTCAATCTAATGAGATTCTTATGCATTCCATCCTAATACACATAAGTACCAAACCTATTTGTGTACATGTATTTAAGGATATTCCTATAATCTCCTATGTCTATATGTTCCTCTTCTAAATTCAAATTTTCCATATTTGGTAATTGATTTGTGAATTCCTTCTGATGATTGGCTAGGTATTGTTGTTTCTCACTCTCACTATGAGTTGTAGAATGTATGATAGTAATTCCAGATCTCAGTATCATTCACTTCTTCTATTTGGAAACCCTAATTTGATTGTTTGAGAACTCTTCTTATGTTAATGGATTTGGGGATTTGAACTTGAGAAGTCAACTCCTCCTTCTTTTTGCTCAAAGATCTCTTTCTCTCTTTGATGATTTGTCCTGGTTGTAATTTCCTTTATTTTTCCTTAGTTTTGCACTCAGAATTGGTTTTGGAAAAATTCTGGACAAAATCGCATTTTTCCAGAAAAACATGATTGTGATGTTTTTATGAAAGGATTTTCTAAATTTTGAAAGAAACTTAATTGATTAAACCTTGCTTGCTCCAAATCATGTTTTTTCCAGAACAAAAAATATGATTATGAGAGACCATGGTTTTCAGTTTGGAAATTGTGATTCTTTGCTCAAAATCGTGTTTTTTGACCTACAGAAACCATGATTTTGTATTTTTATCTTTTGCAAGTTTCATAATTATGTATGACAATCGTGTTTCCAGAGAAAGGAAATATGACTTTCAAAAATCACGATTTTCTATGAAAATCACGATTGTAAGACACAATCGTACATATATTTTTTTTTAATTGCAAAAACACGATTTTGTGAAATTATGATGTTGAAAATCATGATTTTCACAAAAAATCAGGTTTTTGTTGGAATTACACGATTTTGACTCACACTCAACCTCGCCCTTTCCTCTTGCAGTCACTATCACTCCTTGGTTAATATACCTTATGCAATGAAATTTGTAAAATTGAAAAGAGGTTACCAATGCCAGAAAATCGTGATTCTCTGCTCGCAATGGTGATTTTGAGTTCTTTCAAAAAATCGTGTTTCTTTCCACTTTGCATCAAACCACCTCTTTCCTCCTCATCGTACTCCTACAAACATCAAGGGATTCATCAAAATTCAAATTTCATAAAAGAAAACTTGAAGAAAACACCACTTTTTATGGAATTTTTTTCGAAAAAAAGTATGAATTTTTCCTTGAATTTTCTTATCAAAACAATTTCTCACAATCAATAAATCTCATCTTCCATCAATTTCATTGTAAAAATAAATTTGTTTTTCTTTTTTTAAAAGGTTTTTCTCTAATTTTTTGGGTATTTTTGTCCCAAATAAAGAGAAAACAATTTATCTAGGATTTCTTTTGATAATTCATTGATTTTGAAAACTAATAATGGATTCTCACTTTGTATCTTGATCCAACTATAACAAGACACTACTCAACCATCAGTGTTTATTAGCAAATCAAGCAATTCATTTGCACAAAGACAATCAAATTCACTTTCCTTTCAGTAAATGAAGCAATCTTTTTCCAAAAGACAAGCACATTTACTTAGAATAAGCAAATGAAGCAATCAATTTCTACAAAGACAAGCACATTCACCTTCCTAGAGGCAAATGAAGCAATCTTTTCCCAAAAAACAAGCACATTACCTCCTTTTCAAAGCACACATGGAAGAAAAAGAATTGTACCTTTCCCAAAAGTGTTTCTTACCATCAGTATTGGAAGTTCCAGCAAGGTCAAAAACTCCAATGGAAGCTTTGCTTATTTCCCAGACAATGGTGCCAAAAAATGTTTGTTATACTTTGGAGTTGTCCTCTCCAATCATCATAGTATAAAATATTAGCATAAACAACACTTTTAATATGTCAATTTGAGAAGTATACTAAGATCATAGCCCCTTCTAGTACAAATGGGATCCAAGAAATTACAAGCAAAGAACATGTTATCTGAGTTATTCTTGAAGAGAAAGCTGAAAACTAGGATTTGAGATATTTTGAGATATAAGTAGGTATTTTTTATGATTATTGTGCCTAAAGCATGCTATTTTTTGTGTAGAATTCAAATATGAACTCAAAATTAAATTTCATTACTTGTATCATCATGATGAGACAATTGCCATTCTAACAAAAATGGTATTATTCATAATCAGTAGTAATATTCCACAAATAATCTTTCAGTATTGTAAGAAACTTCCCTCATCACAAGATTCACTCAATAATACATAGGTCTCACCAACAAAATCCATGAGAAACATAAACTTCTCTGTCAGCACTTCATCAGAATAGTCATTTTCTCAAAGCTTGTTCTCAATGTGCACTTCATCATTTTCCATGATTTAAAGCTTTATAGAGTCAGCATAGGTTCTAGTATATGGCTAAAAAATTTCATAAGCATTGCAGCTTTGAATCTTGAGATATTAACATTTCTCTGCTCATAGGTTTGAGTACTGCTATAGCCCGTAAAAATCAGGGTGATACTATAACTTGCTAAACACCTTTCTCTTTATGTAGTCCATCATTTTTTATGAAATCACTCATGATTGTTAGAGTACTAAGTTAATACGAGTTCCCCAAAAGGAATCAAGTCAATTGGTGCTATGGCCAGAGAATTGTTCAAAACATTGGACACATGTATGAACAAAAATAGCAAGTGTTTTGTTCTTGGATCTATTCCAACTTATCTGTTTTGATTCATCTTTTTGAGAGTGATCTTCCAAGGTACATAGGGTGTCTAATACCTCCTTTGACAAGCTAAAAGGGCCCAATACATATCCATGGAGTTTATTTGGCTGGTGTTGTGCAAAGTTTTTGCAGCACCACTTGATCTTTCCAAGTTCAAATCCATCTCTTCACAGTGGTATTAGAGCAAGGTTGGACAACATGGCAGATGGATTTCCTTCATCAATTCACAAATTGGATAGAGTTAACTACTCAGCCTAGTCATTAAGGATGGAAGCTTATCGTCAAGGAAGGAATTTATATGGTTATATAGGTGGAGATGAATTTATGCCAAGTTTCAGGAACAAAGGTCAACCAACACAAGAAGAGCAAGAAAGATTGAGCACATGGTGCTCCAAGGATGCACTTGCAAGGTCTTATCTCCTCACCTCTATATCATATTTTTCTTTACCTCACATTAGAAGTTCTAAAACATCTAAGGAAGGTTGGAATGCACTTGAAGCCTTCTTCTCTTCAAGTACAAAGGCCAAGAAGCATCAAGTATGGCTGGACTTCACAACTCTCAAGAAAGCTCCCAAACAAAATGTGACTGATTTTGTCACAAAACTCAAGGGCATAGCAGATCAGTTGGCAAGCATTGGAGAATTTATAGATGAAGAACAAATTTTAAGGCAAGTCATCAATGGCTTGAAGGTAGATGACAAGTGGGAAGCATTCACCACAGTGATGGATCTATACATGGATATGCATGTACCAAATTTCAATACACTCATAGGACAACTACTTACTCAAGAGGCCAAGCTTATCAAGAATGGAGAGAGCTCAAAAGGTAATCAATCTTCTGCTTTGTATACTGATAAAAGCAAGTCCAAAGAAAACAAAGGAAGAGGAAAGAAAGTGGATGATGAAGCAGGTACACATCAAGCTAACTATGTAGGTAGAGGAAGTCATGGTAGAGGTAGAGGCAGAGGAGGAAGGCAAGGTAGGGGGAGATCCCAAGACTCTAATTCATGCTCTATTTGTGAATTAACTAATCATACAACCAAAATTTTCTTTAGGAATTCTAGGAATCAAAGAGGCAAAGGCTACAATAGAGGAAGTTATGGCTAGTCAAGAGGAAGGTTCAACAATTACCATGGAAACCACCACAATTACAGCCATTCAAACTATCAAGGAGGCATTAGGGGAAGAAGAGACTTCAATAACTACACAGAAGACTCAAATCAAGAGGACTCATTGCTAATCATGAATATGGCCATGCCACAAGGTAAATCTGATGAGCACGTTTTCTACATAGATTCAGGTTGTTCCAATCATGTGGTAGGAATTGTGGCACTCCTATCAGATTTAGAAGATCCAAGGAACAAGCATGAAGTGTAGATAGGTGATGATACAAGACATTTGGTGGAAAAGATAGGAAATGTGAAAGCACTTGATGGAAATATCAGCCTACTTAGCAAGGTACTCTATGTCCCTACCATCACAAAGAACTTGATAAGTGTAGGACAGATTGTGGAAAAAGGCCTACATGTTAGGTTCACAAAAGCACGAGTATTTGTTGAAGATCCAAGTCAAGGATTTAGAAGAATTGCAAAGGGTGAAATGATAGGTAGATTGTTTATATTTGAATTACAAGACACTAGAAACATTGCTTTGTTTAATTATGGTTGAAACCATGAAGACGAAAACTTATCCAAAACTATCTCTTAGGTATTGTGGACCTTTCCAAATACTTAAGAGAATAGGAAAGATGGCTTACCAGCTCCAAATTCTAGAGAATAGTCAAATACATCCAGTTTTTCATGTTAGCCGGCTTAAGAAAATCCTGGGTGAATCTGACAAGCTCATTCCAAACAATGAGTTTGTAGAGCCTATTTCTGTTCAATCTATTCCACATGAGCCTGAAAGCATACTACACACTCGAGAGAAACGGACGAGAAGTCACCTATATAAAGAGTGTCTAGTAAAGTGGAAAGATAGTTCAGAAGATTGTGCCACATGGGAGTGGGTTAGCACCATTCAGAGACAATTTATAGTTGACTTCAAATGAACATATCTCAAGAGTAAAAATCCGAATTGAAATGAAATATTATGAGTGTGTAGTAGACATAAGGAGAAAACTTTACCAACTTAAAGCATTGAAAATGATGCACCAAGAGCAGAAAAACCATCTCTACAATCTGGCTAAGAAAACCGAGAGATATGGCAGTGAACATTATACTCATAAAAGCATGAAGATATGAACTCCAATTATCATGAAAATTAATGTATATTGATTGTAAAGTACAATGGATTTACTGATACATATGTGTGCTTTGAACCTGCACTTTCATATCCATAAAGCTCTACTCATGGAGGTCTAAAACTGCGACTAAAGAGCCATGTATATATAGTGATCTTTGGAGCCAAGATTTGAATTTGAATCTTGCGCACCTAAAACAAATCTCCTAACTTTTAGTGATTGATTGATTCTCCAGCTAGTTCAATCATGAATTTGTGGCTTCTCATTCCTTTTTCATCAAGTGGACTCAACCACTTTAGATACTTTTATTTTTTCATCAAGTAAAGGCTTCAAAAATTACAAGAGATAGTTCACAAGTGAGCTCATACATTGTCTTCACTTTAAAGCTTCTCCTATGACCTTGTGAGACTCAAGCTAATACTTAGGCTTGTCATAGACTTGCTCCAACATTAGGGCTATAGGTGACTATACAATCCGAGGGAAAAAACCTCCTAAAGATGGAAAAAAGTGCCACGGTAGTCCTAGTGTGTTCACACACATCACTACCTAAATATATCAACAATAACTAGCGCAATATATAAAGAATAGTACATAAGGAAAATCCCAATGTCTATGAATGAGTGTGATGGCAAGAAAAAAAATTCTAATGTTCACGAATGAGTGAGATGGCAAGAAAAAAATGTGCCATCACTCTCAATAGATAAATCTAGTAAAGCTCACTAAAGTATCCCTAACATAGACTAGTGTGACCACTATACATGTCAGAGAAATGAAAAAGTGATATGTGTCATCCTCAATCATCACATGTTGATCTTGATATCTTAACATTATGTTGATCTTCTAGTGCAATAGGAACTTGGTTATATCCTGAGAATCCATCTTGAAAACTATAATCTTCCTTTCCTACAACTCTTTTTGGGATATGATCAGTTATTGGGAGAGGATAGTTATCCCTAATAGCTAGATCATTTACTTTTTTATGGTTTGATTTCCATTTTTCTTTCGAACTACAACTATTGAGGATGCCCATTTTGTCTATTCTATCTTAGAGATGAATTCAAATGTCAAAAACTTATCAATTTCCTCCTTGATTTTAGCTCTCATCATATGTATAATGCCTTTGTTTTATTGTTCGAACATTTGATGCAAAAGGAATCCTATGTACACAGGACTAGGATCTATTCCTTTAAGGGCCTTATAATTATAGGCAAATACATCTCTAAATTCTTTGACCAGTTGTACTAGAGTCTTTTCTTCTTCAAATGTCATAGCAAATGCCATGAAAATGTCTCTATCTTCTCCCCTCTCTTGAGCAATCACAACCTTTTTTGTCTCTTCCTAGTTATCATATGATTCACCTTTTCTCTTTTCTCTTTAATCTTTGTGTTTTCAATTTCAATAGAAACATTTCCTAAACCTCATATTTATAAAGTTCATTGGTACATCAAACTTGTTCTCCTCTTTTCCATTGTCTACTATCCCTTTTTTCTTATTTCCTTGTTTTCTAATTGTTTCTCTATATGTTTCATGTTTTTGTGCTTTGTAAAATTTCTATCTTTCACTATCCTTAGCTTTTATGTTCTCCAAATATGAAGTTTTATCCATCATTATCAAAAAATTTAACTCTTTTGCTAGTTTCTCTTCATTGTTTCTTTCTTGAACTTCATCATTTACAAGTTATCTTCTATTCTTTCTTCAGTCACATGTACTTGTACCATTCTTAAAGCTATGTGAAAGATGTCGTATCTATCCTCATTTTGAGATATCCTCATTTTGAAAGTTAATGTCCATACATTCTTCATTTGCTACATCTAATGTAGACAATATATGTGTGCAACCATAAGTTTCAAATTCTTCATCATTGAACACTTGAGGAATGTATCTCTCATCCTCTATTTCTCTTTCATTCACATAGTTTTCTTATCTAATAAGAAATCCTTTTGGAAGTTTCTTTTTGTACTGGACCATATTTCTATAATGAGCATCACTCAACCTCTAAACGAAACCATCACAGTAAAGGTAGGGAACAATGCAAGATGTCCTACAGAGGGCGAAGGTACGATTTTCTTTCGTTAACTCTAATGGAGATATCAGAAAGCTTTCAAATGTGTTGTATGTTCCACAAATAAAACAAAATCTACTTTCAGTAGCTTCTATAACTGATGAAGGTCATCAAGTATCTTTCAATAAGACAGGAGCTAAGATTATGGACAGTAAAAACAACATTGTTGGGATTGTCATAAGGAGGAACAACCTGTATGAGTTGTGTGCTCTTACAGCCACTACAAACGTGGGCACAAGTAAGCTATGACATGAGAGATTCGGCCACATTGGATACCATGTACTAAAGGAGATGCATCGTAGGGGTATGGTTGCACACCTACCATCGATTGGTGAAATAAAGGAACCATGTGAAGCTTGCATGATGGGCAAGCTGTTGGTGTAATTTGCAAGCCTACACATTTGGCTCAAAGGATGCATTAAAGTCTACACATACATGAAGAAGCATAGGAACATATGCTAGTGGTTAATTACCACTTTACCTCATTGTAAAAGTCAATTTGACTTAGAATCTTTTGTAATCACCTACCAAAGTGAGTTGTGGAAAAAGTAGCTCATTTTATTGAAGGAATATTTCCAAGCTTTTAGGAGCTTGATCATAGGGAGCCAAAATTTTGAATTTGAATTCAAATCTTTGCTCATCACATATAAAAATGAACTTGAAAAGTCGCGGGTTAGAGAGATCATTCCCGAGCCTCATTCTACTGAGTTTGAGTGTGTGTGAGGACTATACCATAGCCTACACCTCTCTAAACCATTAGGCAATGTTACTCATGCCAATGGGATTGTATACAAGTGTTAATTAATAGATACATTTACATCATTAATCTCTCAGTTCTCTGTTAGTCTACTCAAAAGTCTGTCAACTTGTCAAGGGCATATCTCAGTCAATTCTCCACCAAATTGAGTGATTCAAAGCTTTTTGGATTTAGCGCAAAGTCATCTACATGCTGTCAAAGTTTTAAGTAATTCTATTCAGCCATTTCAGAGAAATCTGCGTCGCGGTGAACTCTGGTCAATTTCTGCTACAATCCTAAAAAGTCGGGGGTATAGCTAAACTTGCTAAATTGATTTCTCTTAGCATAGTTTATCTTTTTACATCATTTCACTTGCAAATGGTAGCTTACTAAGCTAATTAAATACCCCTAGAAGGAATTTTATCAATTTCTACTGTACTGGTCACACTGAGTAAAACAGTCAGCAGGTGTCAAGACTAAAATAGAAGGTTTTCTTGAGTTTGTGAACTTCAAAGTTATCTGTTTTGGTTCAATCATTACACACATCACTTCCAAAGCACATAGGCCATTTTTTGGTGTTATTGGAAAGCTAAGAAGGTCTACTTATCAACTCTGAACCAAAAGAGGGCTATTACAAAGCAGGTTTAGCAGTACCTACTCAGTCTCTTGGAGCATCCATCCATCTATCCCAACAGTGATATCAAAGCAATAGAGGTAAAATGGGAGATGGTTTTCCTTCATTTATTGACAAATTGGACAGGAAAAACTATCAAGCTTGGTCTCTAAGGATGAAGACCTACTTACAAGGAAGGAGTCTCTATGGATACATCTCAGGAGATGAGGAATTGCCCTCATTCAAAGCAAGAGGATTACCAACCAAGGAAGAACAAGAAAAGCTCAACACATGGTGTGCTAAGGATGCATTGGCAAGGTCTTATTTACTCAACTCTATCTCTGACTTTCTTTTGCCACATATCAGAAATTGTAAGACATCCCAAGGAACTTGGGAAACCTTGTCATCATATTTTTCCTCCAATACAAGGGCTAGGAAAAATGAATTGTGGATTGAATTCACAACACTAAGGAAGCAACCTAAGCAAGCTGTTTTAGAATTTGTGACCAAGATCAGCTAGCAAGCATAGGAGAAGAGATTGAAGAAGAACAAATTGTAAGGCAAGTGATTAATGGAATGAAGGCTGATGACAAATGGGAAAGCTTCACCACTGCAATGGATCTCAACATGGACATGCACACTCCAGATCTTACAACTCTCATGGGACAACTATTTACACATGAAGCAAAGGTAATAACTCTTCTGCCCTATACACTGATAAGAAGTCTAAGGATAAAGGCAAGAGCAAGAAGATGGAAGATGAAGGCTCTACCTCCCAAGCCAACTATGCAGGGAGAGGTAGATCTTCAAGAGGAAGGGGTAGAGGAGGTAAGCAAGGTAGGGGGAGACCCTATAACTCATCACCATGTAACATTTGTGGTTTATCAAATCATACTACAGATGAGTGTTTCAAGAATTACAAAAATCATAGAGGAAGAGGCTACCAAAGAGGTGGATACTCACAGTCAAGAGGAAGGTTCAACCATCACCAAGGCCACAACAACAATTACAACAACAATTACAATGGCAACTACCAAGGAGGATTCAAAACCAGAAAGGACTACAACAACTACACAGAGGAGCAGGATGACTCTCTTCTGATCATGAACATGACTTCAAAGTCAGGTACAAATGATGACCACCTATTCTACATTGATTCAGGGTGCTCAAATCATGTGGCTAGCAATGTGGCACTACTCTCTGATCTTGAGGAACCAAAAGGTAAACATCAAGTCCAAATAGGTGATGATACAAAGCACTCAGTAGTTAAAGTTGGAAATGTTAAGACTTGTGATGGTAATCAGAATTTGTTGAGCAGGGTACTTTATGTACCAACCATTACCAAAAATTTGATGAGTGTTGGTCAGATTGTGGAGAAAGGTTTGCAGGTTAGATTCAATCAATATGGAGCATATGTGGAGGACCCAAGAAATGGGTTCAAGAGGATTGCTAAAGGAGAAAAATCAGGTAGACTTTTCACTTTTGAGTTGGAAGATACAAAGAATATTGCACTATACAGTTATAAAGATCAAACACTTTCAGAGCTTGAGATTTGGCACAAAAGATTAAGGCACATAGGAGAATTAACCTTGAAACAAATGTGCAGGGACCAATGTGTGCTTGGGATACCTAATGTATCCAAGCAACATATGATTTACAAGTGTGGTGCTTGTCAATTTGGTAAGTCTCACAGGTTACCCTTCTCCAAGAAAGGATATATGCATGAAGACTATCTAGAGCTTGTACACACAGATGTTTGGGGACCTAGCAAAGACCCCTCAGTCTCAGGATCAAGGTATTATGTGTCTTTCATTGATGATTATAGCAGATGGACTGTATTATACTTCATGAAGCACAAGGATGAGGTATTTAATTGTTTTAAGAAATATCTTGCATTAGTTGAAAACCAGACAGGAAGGAATTTGAAGAGGCTAAGGTCAAATGGAGGAGGTGAGTACTTCTCCAATAAATTTGAAGACTTCTTGCAAGACAGAGGCATCAAAAGAGAGATAACCACAAGGTATTCTCCTGAACAGAATGGGGTAGCTGAGAGAAGAAATAGGTTAATTGTTGAGATAGCTAGATCTATGCTTAATGAGAAGAAATTACCTAACTATCTATGGGCAGAGAGTGTTTCTACTGCCACTTACCTCATAAACAGGTTACCATCTAATCCACTTGATGGTATGACACCCTATGAAGCATGGCATGGTAAGAGACCATCATTGGATCACTGCAAAATATTTGGATGTGTAGCATATGTGCACATTCCTTCTCAGATAAGAGGTAAGCTAGACCCAAAGGCTGAAAAATGCATTTTCATTGGGTATGATTTAAATCAAAAAGGTTACAGGTTTTATAATCCTACCAATAAGGGATTTATGGTAAGCAGAGATGTGATCTTTGATGAAAATGATTCTTGGTATGAGAATGAATGCAGGAATGTCAAACTACCCTATGATTTGGAAGAGGAATTTCCAAAACTTGCAAAGGAGGAACCTACTCAGAATGAAGCCTCAAGTTCAGATGATGAAGACACTATCAACCTTGAAGAATTCAAAGCATGGAAGTCCAAGGGCAAAATGAAGATGAAGAAGCTTGAAGACATACCTGAATCATCAACTCAATCAATCAGAAGATCTCAAAGAGAAAGCAAGAAACCTATCAGATATGGGTATGATACATCTCTTGTTACTAAACATTCAGTTTATCTTGCCAAAGATTTGTCAAATGAAGAACCAGGTTCATATGAAGAAGCAATAACCAAATCAGAATGGAAAGAAGCTATGGATGAGGAGATTGAAGCACTCAAGGAGAGTGACACATGGGAGTTAGTACCCAAGAAGGATTCTATGAAGCTAATAGGATCCATATGGATCTATAAATAGTTGAAAAGAAATTCTGATGGAACAATTAATAGGTACAAAGCCAGATTGGTTGCCAAGGGTTTTGCACAAAACCAAGGCATTGACTATGAAGAGACATTTTCTCATGTGGCCAAGATGCCAACAATCAGAGTGTTGGTAAGTGTGGCTGCATCAAAGAATTGGAACATGTACCAATTGGATGTCAAGAATGCTTTCTTGAATGGATGGATTTCAGAAGAAGTTTATATGTCACAACCTCCTGGCTATGAGGACCCTAAGAAGGTAACTTATGTTTGAAAACTAAAGAAGGCTTTATATGGATTGAAGCAGGCACCTAGGGCATGGAATTACAGGTTAACTACATACCTCCAAGACTAAGGTTTTGTCATGAGCAAGGCTGACACTTCTCTGTTCATTAAGAGAAGTAATTCACAGGTAATCTATCTCTGTGTTTATGTTGATGACATAATCATTACAGGTAATGATGTCAATGGAATCAGGTATATCAACAGCCAGATGATGAAGGAGTTCAAGATCAATGATCTTGGTTTATTGAAGTATTTTCTAGGGCTTGAATTAGTTTACACTAATTCAGGAATATACATTACTCAGAAAAAGTATGTTCAGGATATGTTGAAGAAGTTTCACTTACAGTATGCTAAAGTAGCAAGCACTCCAATGGAGGTAAACCTAAAGCTAAGTGCCCATGAAGGTGATGAAGTCAAAGACATTACAGGTTATCAAAGTATGGTGGGTAGCTTGAACTATGCTACTCTTACAAGAATTGATATTGCATATGGAGTTAGTGTGCTAAGTCAATTTATGCACAAGCCAAAGATACCTCACTTAGAGGCTGCCAAGAGAATCTTGAAGTATCTCAAGGGTACACAGAACCATGGTTTGTATTTCCCTTACACTTCAGATATAAATATCAAAATTTATTCAGATGCAGATTGGGCAGGATGCAAGGATGATAGGAGAAGCACTTCTGGATACATTTCTTTTGCAGGTGACAAACCAATTTCATGGTCTTCAAAGAAGCAAATTACCGTTGCTTTGTCTTCCACAGAAGCAGAGTATAGAGGACTAGCTAATGCCACACAAGAAGCAATTTGGATTAAGCTTTTGTATACATAATTGGGCTTATATACAAGGTCACCAATTATCTTTGGGGATAATACAAGTTCTCTTCACCTTGCAGCTAATCCTATCTATCATGCTAGGACCAAACACATATAGTTTCATTACCATTATGTGAGAGAGAAGTTAATAAGCAAGAACATTCAACTTACCTATGTATCAACCAACATGCAATGTGCAGATTTGTTGACTAAAGCTTTGGATGGAACAAAATTTTGCAGGTTCAAATCCATGATTGGATTGCAGGATATACTTGAAGATTGAAGATGAAGACTTAAGCCAAAATGTTTGGCTTGAGGGGGAGCTGTTGGTGTAATTTGCAAGCCTATACATTTGGCTCAAAGGATGCATTAAAGTCTACACATACATGAAGAAGCATAGGAACATATGCTAGTGGGTAATTACCACTTTACCTCATTGTAAAAGTCAATTTGACATAGAATCTTTTGTAATCACCTACCAAAGTGAGTCGTGGAAAAAGTAGCTCATTTGATTGAAGGAATATTTCCAAGCTTTTAGGAGCTTGATCATAGGGAGCCAAAATTTGAATTTGAATTCAAATCTTTGCTCATCACATATAAAAATGAACTTGAAAAGTCGCGGGTTAGAGAGATCATTCCCGAGCCTCATTCTACCGAGTTTGAGTGTGTGTGAGGACTATACCATAGCCTACACCTCTCTACACCATTAGGCAATGTTACTCATGCCAATGGGATTGTATACAAGTGTTAATTAATAGATACATTTACATCATTAATCTCTGAGTTCTCTGTTAGTCTACTCAAAAGTCTGTCAACTTGTCAAGGGCATATCTCAGCCAATTCTCCACCAAATCGATGATTCAAAGCTTATTGGATTCAGCTCAAAGTCATCTACATGTTATAAAATTTTGAAGTAATTATATTCAGCCATTTCAGAGAAATCTGCGTCGAGGTGAACTTTGGTCAATTTCTACTATAGTCCTAAAAAGTCAAGGGTATAGCTAAACTTGCTAAATTGATTTCTCTTAGCATAGTTTATCTTTTTACATCATTCCACTTGCAAATGGTAGCTTACTAAGCTAATTAAATACCCCTAGAAGGAATTTTATCAATTTCTACTGTACTGGTCACACTGAGCAAAACAATCAGCAAGTGTCAAGACTAAAATAGAAGGTTTTCTTGAGTTTGTGAACTTCAAAGTTATCTGTTTTGGTTCAATCATTACACACATCACTTCAAAAGCACATAGGCCATTTTTTGGTGTTATTGGAAAGCTAAGAAGGTCTACTTATCAACTCTGAAGCAAAAGAGGGCTGGTATAAAGCAGGTTTAGCAGTACCTACTTAGTCTCTTGGAGCATCCATCCATCTATCCCAACACAAGCAACAGAGGAAGGTATTTCCACAAGAAAGCAAGAACAAGGCAAGCTATCCTCTAGAGTTGGTGCATGCTGACTTGTGCGGAAAAATCCCTATACATGCCTTGGGCAGATCTTCCTACTTCATGTTACTTGTCAACGACTATAGCAAGAAGATGTGGGTGTACTTCCTTTGCGATAAGGCTCAAGCTTTTGGTAAGTTTAAAGAATGGCTTCAGCTTGTTGCAACTGAAACAGGGAAGAAGATGAAGAAATTCAAGACAAATGGTGGTGGTGAGTTCACATCAATAGAGTTTGAAGATTTCTGCAAGAGTAAGGGAATCAAGCATCAACTCAAAGTGGCACATAGTCCCTCAACAGAACGATGTTGCAGAACATCAGAATCAAACCATCATGGAGATGGCAAGGTGCATGTTGAAAGGAAAGGGTTTGCCTAATCAATTTTGGGCAGAGGTTGTCAACACTGTTGTCTACATCTTGAATCAAAGCTACACCAAGGCACTTGATGGAAAGACTCCACAAGGAGCCTACACTAGTAAAAAGCCTTCTGTTTCCCATTTCAAAGTATTTGGAAGTGAATGTTATGTACATGTTCTAGATAGGGAGAGAAACAAGCTTCAACCAAAAAGCATCAAATGTATCTTCCTAGGGTACAGCGAAGATAAGAAGGCTTATAAGCTTTATGATCCTGAGGCTAAGAAGATCATGGCGAGTTGTGATGTGGTGTTTAAGGAGGAGTAGCCACATGCAATGGAGGAGGAAAAGAGAGCTTCCACTTTATCATCAGGCGAAGGGGCAATCCACTATGAACCTGGCCCAAGAGCTATCCCTTCTACACAAGAGAAGGAAGCATCATCTTCAGATGATGAGTCTAAAAGTCACCAACCTACCGACACCCAAGTGGAAAAGCCATTGCCATGTTGGGTGAGGCAGCTCTATGATTCTGCAAACCCCATCCCACAGTCACTAGAACAGGTTGCAGATGGATCGAGGTGATCATAGCTAATAGAGGAATAGAGACAGGCAAGTGCCCATATTGTAAACACAGCCTTGATGGTTGATCTCATTCAAGAAGAAGCAAAGGAACCAACCAATGTGGAAGAGGCACTCCATGATCTGAATTGGAGGGCTGCCATGCAAACAAAATACAACAATATCATGAAGAATGGAACTTGGGAGCTAGTGGATTGACCCCCTAATCATAAAGCCATTGGCACCAAGTGGGTCTGGAAGCTAAAGTACAAGGTTGATGGTACTCTAGAAAAGTATAAAGCAAGACTTGTTGCACATAGCTACTCACAAGTTGAAGGCATTGACTTATGTGAACCATTTGCCCCGACTGCAAGAATGACTACTATCCGAGTAGTACTAGTTGTGGTTGCACATAAGCATTGGCCAGTCTATCACATGGATGTCAAATCAGCATTCTTGAATGGAGACCTCAAGGAGGAGGTATATGTGTCTCAGCCACCATGGTTTGAGGCTCCCCATTCAGAGAACAAGGTATGTAAGCTGAAGAAGGCATCATATGGGCTAAAACAAGCCCCTATAGCATGGTACCAGTGGATAGATAAGTATCTCTTGGATCAAGGTTTTAAAAGATGTGCTTCTGATGCTAACTTGTATGTTCTAAAGAGAGGAGGGAAGACAATTGTGCTTGTACTCTATGTAGATGACCTTGTGATTATAGGAAATGATGATGCTCTTCTTCAACAAACAAAAGATGCCCTGAGTTCAAAATTTGAAATGAGAGACTTGGGTTTAATGCATTATTGCTTAGGTCTAGAAGTTTAGCAAGAACTAGGGAAGATTTTCATCTCTCAACAAAAGTATGCAAGGCATATATTGAAGGCATTCGACATGGAGGATTGCAAGGAAATTTCTACACCTATGGAGGTCAACACAAAATTATCTATTGAAAATACTTCACCTCCGGTGGATATTGGAAGATACAGGAAACTAGTTGGAAGTCTCATCTACTGGTGCAATAGTAGACCAGACATCTCTTATGTTGTTGGAGTAGTAAGAAGGTTCTCTAATAAGCTTTGCCAAACTCATTGGAAGGCAAGCATGCAGATACTCAGGTATGTGAAAGGAACCACTGATTACAGTATTCTTTATGAAGAAGGATCATCTCTAATCGGATATTGTGAGTGAGATTGGGCAGGAGATATTGATACCAAAAAATCAGTTTTTGGATATTGCTTTTCTTTAGGATCAGGGATTTTCTCTTCGACTAGTAAGAAGCAACCGACTGTAGCATTATCTTCCACTGAAGCTGAGTACAAAGCTGCATGCGTTGCATCATGTGAAGCAGTATGGTTGAGCAGGATCCTATGGCACATATGAATAAAAGGACAGGAGGCTACAGAGTTGAAGTGTGACAACCAAATTTGTATGGCCATCGCCAAAATCCATGTTTTCCATGCACGTACCAAGCACATAGAAATCTAGTATCACTATGTGCATGAGTTGATTAAGGATGGGGTCATGGAGATAAGCTATTGTCCTACTGAAGAAAATGGAGCAGACATCTTCACCAAGGCTCTTGGGAGAGAGCAACTTCTTCGACACTTTCCAAAGCTTGGGATTGGACCAAGGAGGTAGTTCACGGTAGGGTGGACATTGAGGGGGGGTGTTAGATATGCTCAATACTTCACCCTCATGTCACCACAAATGATCCATTGTGCTCTAAGTTGTAAGGCCCCCATTATGAGGAGAAGCCATTCTGAGAGCCCGGACATTTGTGGAACCCTAACTTCCGACCGTTGATGGTTGTAGATGATCTTTGTGAGCCTAGCCATTAGGTTAGGTAGGTCATAAACTTCCACGCGATTGGGTTGCCATTTAAGGTGAAAATAAAGTCCCTATGGCGTCGTGCGGTTTCCCCATAGAAACTTACCCTTTTTCCAAATTCACTCTATATACATTACCTTGATATTGCAAATAGAGAAAAAAATTTCTTTAGTCTTGAACTACATTCAATTGCCTCATAAATGGTCCTCCCAATATAATCTCATATGAGGTTAAATGTGAAAATTTTCACTATTGCAAAAGTGTGTTCAATTTCAATGCCACAAGTTTTGATTATCACTCTATCCCAAAGTCCGAAGGGTTTTCCGATATGACCATCTGCCAATTGTAACCTCATTCTAGTAGGTCTGAGTCTAGGTGCACCCCATTCTTGCCATATCATTTTGTTCATGATGGCTATCCCTACTCCACTATCCAAAACAGTAGACAATTTCTTTCCTTCAAATTCTATTGAGAGTAGAGCATTTCCTTTTTCTCCCTAACAATATCCTTCAGTTTTATCAACTAGTGCATGTAATAGAGAATCTATTACAAGTATTGTCTTTTGAGGTTTATCAATAGTTTTGCTTTCTTCAAGAAAATGTATCGATGACTCCATTTGAGGAGTTTGTTCCATAAATTCACTCTAGATTATGTTATATGATATCTTCATTTCTTCATTTATCTTGAATTGTATTGTCAATGGCATATCAACTTGATCTCCTTGATTCTTTGTTTGACTATCACCTTCTCTGACTTCTAGAAAAGGAGGGACATCATTTTAATATGATTCCATTTACTTCAAACATTATCTCCATAACCTCTCATCTATATTCTCTATTTTGTTTTGGTAAAACTCTAGATATTTCCTATCTAGTTTTCCTTCTGGAATTCTTTGAGCTAAATCTATCATTTTTTACACATCTACATTCTTTCTATTTCCAAATATGGCATAGGATAGGCTCCCTCTTGATTTATAGGTTGTGGCCGTTCTTTGATTTTTTTTTTAAATGTTTTCGTAAAAGTCTCAGCTTGGTCATTAAGAATGGAAGCTTATCTCCAAGGTAGAAGTGTATATGGTTATGTGGCTGGAGATGAAGTTATGCCAAGTTTCAGGAACAAAAGTCAACCAACACAAGAAGAGCAAGAAAGATTGAGCACATGGTGCTCCAAGGATGCACTTGCAAGGTCTTATCTCCTCAACTCTATCTCAGATTTTCTATTGCCTCACATTAGAAGTTGTAAGACATCTCAGGAAGTGTGGGATGCACTTGAAGCTTTCTTTTCTTCAAGTACCAAAGCTAGGAAGCATCAACTATGGCTGGATTTCACAACTCTCAAGAAGGCTCCCAAACAAAATGTGACTGATTTTGTCACAAAGCTCAAGGACATAGCGGATCAGTTGGGAAGCATTGGAGAGGTAATATATGAAGAGCAAATTGTAAGGCAGGTCATCAATGGTTTGAAGGTAGATGACAAGTGGGAAGCATTCACCACAGCTATGGATTTGTACATGGACATGCATGTACCTGATTTCAATACACTCATTGGACAACTACTTACCTAAGAGGCAAAGCTTATCAAAAATGGAGAAAGCTCTAAAGGCAATCAATCTTCAGCTTTATACACTGATAAAAGCAAGTCCAAAGATAACAAAGGAAAGGCAAAGAAAGTGGATGATGAAGCAGGTACATATCAAGCTAACTATGCAGGTAGAGGAAGACATGGCAGAGGTAGAGGAAGAGGAGGTAGACAAAGCAGGGGGAGATCCCAAGACTCCAACCCATGTTCTATTTGTGGACTAACTAATCATACAACTGAAAATTGCTTTAGGAATTCCAGGAATCAAAGAGGCAGAGGATACAATAGAGGAAGTTATGGCTACTCAAGAGGAAGGTTCAACAACTACCATGGCAATTACAACAACTACAATCATTCAAACTATCAAGGAGGCTACAAAGGAAGGAGAGACTACAATAACTACACTGAAGACTCAAACAAAGAGGATTCATTATTGATCATGAACATGGCTATGCCACAAGGTAAATCTGATAAGCATGTTTTCTACATAGATTCAGGTTGTTCAAATCATGTGGCAAGAAATGTGGCACTCCTATCAGATTTAGAAGATCCAAGGAATAAGCATGAGGTACAAATAGGAGATGACACAAAACATCCTGTGGAGAAAATAGGCAATGTCAAAGCACCTAATGGAAACATCAATCTACTCAGTAAGGTACTCTATGTCCCTACCATTACAAAGAATTTGATAAGTGTTGGGCAGATAGTAGAGAAAGGGTTGCAAGTTAGGTTCACAAAGGCAGGAGCATTTGTTGAAGATCCAAGTCAAGGATTCAAAAAAATTGCAAAAGGTGAAAAGACAGGTAGATTGTTCACATTTGAATTACAAGACACTAGAAACATTGCTCTCTTTAATTATGGTAGTCAGACACTCACAGAATTGGAAGTATGGCACAAAAGGTTAGCACATATTGGTGAAAGGTCATTAAAGCAAATTTGCAGGGACCAAAGTGTACTTGGACTCCCTAACTTGTCAAAACAACATATGATTTATAAGTGTAGTGCATGTCAATTTGGAAAGTCTCACAGGTTACCATTCATGAAGAAAGGTTATATGCATGGAGATCTCTTGGAGTTGGTTCATACAAATGTATGGGGACCCAGCAAGGAAGCTTCAATATCTGGATCAAGGTATTATGTCTCCTTTATTGATGATTGCAGCAGATGGACTATCCTATTCTTTATGAAACACAAAGATGAATTTTTTTCATGTTTCAAAAGATATTTGGCTCTTGTGGAGAATCAAACAGGTAAATCACTAAAAAGGCTAAGGTCAGATGGAGGGGGAGAATACTTCTCCCATGAGTTTGATTCTTTTCTTCAAGAAAGAGGAATCAAAAGAGAGGTAACTACAAGGTACACTCCTGAGCAAAATGGATTGGCAGAAAGGAGGAATAGGACAATTGTTGAAGCTGCAAGGTCTGTGTTAAATGAAAAGCATTTACCTAATTACTTATGGGCTGAGGCTGTATCTACAGCCACTTACTTGATTAACAGGTTGCCTTCAAAATCCCTTGATGGGATGACTCCATATGAGTCTTGGAATGGAAGAAGACCAAGCTTAGATCATTGTAAAATTTTTGGATGTATTCCTTTTGCTCATGTTCCTTCACAGGTTAGAGGCAAGATGGATCCAAAGGCAGAAAGGTGTGTATTTATTGGATATGACAACAATCAAAAGGGCTATAGGTTATACAACCCTACCAACAAAGGATTCTTGGTAAGCAGAGATGTAGTTTTTGATGAGAACAATTCATGGTATGAAGATTCATGCAGGAAGGTCAATTTACCATATGATCTTGAAGAAGATTTTCCAAATCTTGGTAGAGAACAACCAAAGATTGAAGAACAAGGCACCTCGGAGGATGATGAAGAATCTCAAATGGAAAAGATCAAAGCATGGAAGTCTAAAGGTAAAGCAAAATTACAGGAACTTGGACATGAGGCAGAATCATCACATCATGGCCTAAGAAGATCTATGAGGGAAAAGAAAAAACCAGAAAGGTATGGGTTTGACACCTCATTAGTAACTAAACATTCTATCTACATAGCACTGGACATAAACCAAGAGGAGCCATCATCATTTGAAGAGGCCAAAGCAAAAACAGAATGGAAGCATGCAATGAAGGAAGAGATTGAAGCACTTGAGGAAAACAACACTTGGGATTTGGTGCCCAAGACTTCATCCATGAAGGTAATAGGCTCAAGATGGGTCTATAAACTCAAGAAGAATTCTGATGGTTCCATTAACAGGTATAAGGCAAGGCTTGTAGCAAAAGGCTTTGCACAAACTCAGGGAATTGATTATGAGGAGACCTTCTCTCCTGTGGCAAAGATGCCTACTATTAGGGTTTTGCTTAGTATTGCCTCTTCCAAGAATTGGAAGATACTTCAACTAGATGTAAAGAATGCATTCTTGAATGGTTGGATAACAGAAGAAGTATATATGGCACAACCACCTGGTTTTGAGAATCAAGTTTATCCTGATTATGTGTGTAAACTTAACAAAGCATTGTATGGTCTCAAGCAAGCTCCAAGAGCTTGGAATTTCAGGCTTGTTTCATTCTTGCAGGACAAAGGCTTTCAACCAAGCAAGGCAGATCCTTCACTCTTTATTAAAAAGAGTAACTCTGAGGTCATCTACCTATGTGTATATGTAGATGATATTATATTGATAGGAAAGGATGTAGATGGTATGAAGAAGATCAAAGATCAGATGAGAGAAGAGTTCAAGATAAGTGATTTGGGTTCACTTACCTACTTCCTAGGTTTGGAAGTTGTCTACAAAGATCATGGTTTGTTTCTCACTCAAAGGAAGTACATTAAGGACATGTTGGCAAAATTCAAGATGCAAGATTGTAAGATTGCAGGTACTCCAATGGAGGTCAATCACAAATTGAGCTCACATGAAGGTGAACTCATAGAGGACATCACATCATATCAAATTCTAGTGGGTAGTCTCAACTATGCCACATTGACAAGAGTAGATATATGTTACAGTGTGAGTGTGCTAAGTCAATTTATGCACACACCAAGGAAACCACATATGGATGCTGCCAAAAGGATTCTCAAGTATCTCAAAGGAACCATAAATGAAGGACTTTATTATCCTTATATATCTGATTTAGGTTTGAAGCTATTTTTTGATGCAGATTGGGCTGGATCCAAGGAAGATAGAAGGAGCACTTCAGGTTATCTTACCTTTGCAGGTTCAAAGCTCATTTCATGGTCATCCAAGAAGCAACCCACAGTTGCTCTCTCTTCTACTGAAGCTCAATATAGAGGTCTTGCCATAGCTACTCAGGAAGCTATGTGGATGAAGACATTATTCAAAGATCTTGGATTGGAGTTTGGAACTCCAACTTTTTTTTGTGACAATATGAGTTCTATTCATTTGGTTGCTAATCCTATTTTTCATGCAAGGACTAAACATATTGAAGTTCATTATCACTATGTACGAGAGAAGGTTCTAAGCAAAGAGATTCAAATATCATATGTGTCCACTCATCAACAATGTGCAGATATTCTAACCAAAGCATTGGATGGTACAAAGCTTTGCAAATTCAAGGCCATGATTGGTTTACAGGTAATCTTCGAAGATTGAAGACCTCAAGCATACTTGGCTTGAGGGGGAGTTGTTGGAGCAAGTCTATGACAAGCCTAAGTATTGGCTTGAGTCCCACAAAGTCATAGAAGAAGCCTTAAAATGAAAACAATGAAAAGTTCACTTGTGAACTACCTCTTGTAACTTTTGAAGAGTTTACTTAATGTAAAAGTGAAAGAATCTTAAGTGGTTGAGTCCACTTGATCAAAAAGGGAAAGAGGAGCCACGAATTTGTGATTTGTGGTAGGTAGAGAATCAAATCAATCATTGATTGATTGGAGAGTGATTGAGGGAAGTTAGCCTCCCAAACTCAACTATAAATAGATGGCAGTTTTAGTCATGGTTAGAGAGACCTATGTGAAGACCTCCAAGAGTTGAGCTTTATGCCATATCAAGGTGTGAGTACAAGGCACACATATGTATCAGTAAGTCATTGTATTGTACAAGCAATATACTTTCATTTTCATGATCATTTGGGTTCATATTTCCATGTTCTTGTGAAGTGTACTACTCATTGCCATTACTCTCAGTTTTCTCAGTCAGATTGCAGAGATGTTTTCTCTGAGCTTGGTGCATCCTTTTCAGTACTTTAACTTGGTAACGTTAGCTCTATAAGTCTACTATATGCTCACAAATTTTCATGTCATTTGGATGTTTTAATCTTCAGTTATGTTCATTTGAAGTCAATAGGGTATGTTCTTCTTCACTTCTCTGTCAGGTACCCGATTTTTTCACTCACCTTGTCAGAGCCATTTCTCAGTGGTTACTTATCCAAATTCAGTAATTTCAAGCTTGTTGGATTTACTTACTATCTAGTATAACCATACAAATTTTCATAATCATTGGATTCCTAAATTTTGAGTTATGTTCATTTTTTTGCTCACTGGTATCAAACTGTAGCATCCCGTGAAAATTGGGATGATGTCATCATTTGTTAAAACTCATTCTCAGTGTGTGGTTTATTATTTTTTATGAAATTACTCTTGAAAGTTATCTCTTTAAGCTACCTAGACTTCCCCAAGAGGAATTAAGCTAATTGCTGCTGTGCTCAGAGAATTATGTAAAACACTGGACAGGTGTATGAACCAAGAATAGCATGTTTTCACCTCTGAGCTAACTCCAACTTATCTGTTTTGATCTATCTTTTTGAGAGTGATCTTCTAAGCTACATAGGGTGTCTAATACATCCATTGGCAAGCTAAAAGGGCCCACCATATACTCCTATAGTTCATTTGGCTGGTGTAGATCAAGGATTTTGCAACACCTCTTCATCTTCAAGCACATACCTATCCATCTCTTCACAATCCATATGGCTTCTTGTGTAGCATTTGCTAATCCCCTGTATTCAACCTCTGTTGAAGATAAAGCAATAGATTTTTCTTCTTGGAAGACCATGATATGGGCTTATCACCTACAAAAGAAAGATATCTAGAAGTACTCCTTCTATCATCCTTACAACCTGCCCAATTTGCATCTGAGTATAGCTTGATGCTACATCTGATGTGTATGGAAAGTAAAGACATTGATTTTGAGTACCCTTGAGATACTTCAAAATCCGCTTTGCAAATTCCAAGTGAGGTTCTCGAGGGGTTGATTATGGTACTCTTTTTTATCATACTAGATTTCTATTATAAAAACATTCATCCCTAGTGTGATTTTTTTTCTTTGGGGTACAATGTTTCAAAGTTCTTTTGTATTGTAGATGAGGTGGCTTTTGATAAGTAAACACTTGTGTTGCATGATTTTCACCACAAATGTAACATCTTCTAATTTTGTCATCCTTGGGCTTGAATTATTTTGTTTCCTAGACACCCCTAGTAGTTCAGCTATGGCTTGGGTGAACTCTTCAGTAGGAGGAACTCTTTTTTCCTCAAAAAACATTTTTCTCATAAACCATGAGACATGTTCCCCTATTATCTTCCAAATCAATAAGCCCTCTTATACAAGAAACTAAATCATTGCATCTTTTGCAACAAATCATAGTTCTAAATTGAGCATTTTTTAATCCCTCAATGAAGAATGACACCCTTTTTGGCATTAATGGATTCTCATCATTGGGACACGTATCCAAATATTGTTTAAATCTTTTTGTAGAAATTCTCACAATTGCATTAGGTATTTGCTTAAAAACATGGATCAAAGTAGTTATGCTATGCGTGATTCCTCTTTTGGAGAATTTGCCAATGAATCCTTTCAAATATATTTCTACGTACAGAGAAATTTCCTTTCTCAAAGGTTGAAACCAAGATACAATTGTACTTCTTACGTTTAAACCAAATGATTCAAATTGATTAGTATATTCACTTTCTTCTAGCCCTCAATATTTTTTATACTCAGCTACATTATCACGTGGATCACCAGATCCATCATATTGGTTTTTGATATATTTAGCCACTCGTGATGGTAAAAGTTTTCTCCCTTGGTCGTACCAGTCATTTCTTCTCCTATTAGCAAGCTCTTTTACTGCCTCTCCTTCCCTCAAGAAGGGATTGGATGAGGTTTGATGTCTTCTATCCTAGGTTTTTATATGGGAATGTGTTTTCTATTAGAAGTATTGCCTGTGAAAATCATTAGGGTTTTCTAAGTTCTGGTCCCAAGTATTCTCATCAACACATTGATCAAAGTCATTGATTTCACAAAGATTACTGACAGAGATATATACACATCTTTCTCTATCCTAATATCTGTTATCTTTAAATTGAGCCACAAGAATCAAACTCAAAGGAAGTTCTAAGTTCTTTAACCGAATGAGTTCTTTATGCATCCCATCTTGATATGCATAGGCTCCAACCATGTTTCTATACAAGTATTCGAGGATATTCTTGTAATATCCTTGGTAAAAAAATTCAGTCTCTAAGTTATGGCCTTTCGTGTTTACTTGAGGTATTGATGTATCCCTTACTTTCAAACTATCTCTTGAATGGCTTTGATATCTTCTACCTCTCCTTTGAGTGTATGTGTTCTTTTTTAACAAACCAAACCTCAATGTAACCCAAGTGTGAGCACCACCTTGTTGTCAATCCACGGAGATGTGAAGAGGATATGAAGATCGTGAGCAATTATGGTGAGCAAATGTGAGTGACGAGCACATACATGCACGCACACACACACACACACACAAGGCAAGATAACAAAGATAGGAACAATGGAAGCTTTCAATTACAAAAGATCTCTCTTACAAAAGCTTCAATCTCTGCCAAGCCAACCTCAACCAACTAACTCCAAAAATGAGCTCTCTATCTCTTTTATAGTTTTTTTTACTAGTTTGGGTCTTGTCCAGACGTAGTGTCTGACCTAGTTAAAAATTAGGTTCCATGGATCATTTGAGGGCTCAAACAGAGTTTACTTCTGAAAATTGATATGTAGATACTTCTAATATTCCTCAAGATCAAGGACTCCTTGGCTTGAGCAAAATGGAGTTGGAAATGTAAAATGATATTTACAATGGTTTTTAGTGATCAAAATCATTGTTTTTATAGGAGTTTCTTCTAAAAAATTAACATATACTTCTTGGAGCTCCCTACATGATCCCTCTTCTTTTGTGTACACTTCTTTGATGTGAATGACAACTAATCATTCCTCCTTATAGAGATCCATTTTAGAACAGTGTTTGGTTGTGTATAGGTCACTTTTGGCCTCTTCATCTTTGGATGGTTTCTTAAATTTTGTATCCCTCATGGTTGCCTCTTTGGTTCTATGGGGGCTACTGGTACTTTTGGCTTTTGAACCCAAACCATTGTTGATTGCCTTCTTAGTATTACTTGAGGTGATTTGATCTGCTTTTGATCTCTGTGCTTGGTTCTAACTCTTGCTTCTCTTTGGCTTATTTGTTGGGACTTTCCTCATGAGGGAGAGCCTAGGGTTTTGTGTAAGAGTTCCTTGGGTACCCACATGTGTAATCGCCCTTATTGAGCTATGGCTAATTCCTTAGGCACCCAAATTTGTATGTTATTGTGGTCGACCTTCATCGATCACTTTGGTACCCAAATTTAGAGTACTCTTTGAGATAGAGATCTTTGTTGTTCTACTACTTGTTGCCTTGGCTTTCTCCGTTGCTTCTTTGGTAATGAGTTCAATGGAAATGGTGTGATTGACTGCTCCCCCTTTCATACCCATATCTGCTTCATGCTCGGAACTACTTTCTTCTTGAATTATGTTTTTCTATTTGATATAGCGGTTGTCTTATATTGTTTTGCTTGCCTTTGTGGTTGAACTATTGTGACTGCATTAGTCTTTGAAAGAGAAGACAGATCCACCCGCCTTTAAGCGTGTTCTTCCATGATTGACTTCTTCTGCATCATAGAGCTTTTGACACATACAATATCTTCTTTTCTAAGATTAGTCTTAGAAGAACTAATGTTATTGTTAGTTTCCACGTGAAAGGCCAAATCCCTACCGGACACTTTTGAATATGTTCTTTAATAAGACATATAGTGGCTTGGTCAGTCACAGACTATAAGTTTGACTGCATTTTAACACCTTAGAAATCTATGTTCATGCTCCTTGTGTACTGTGGTTTTTTGCGTATTCTGTAGCCTCTGTGTAGAGCACCGTGTGTGGTGCTAGGAGTGCGGTTTTCTACTCCGAGGATATCATCATGGAGCTCTCAAGAAGGAGAGTGCATTGTGGTGCGTCACATAGAAATACTTCATTGGCATCAGAGAATTTTGATGCAAAAGCTTTGTTCCTTTTGTGCAAGCGAAGCGAGCACCTACCCGCCCACCCAAGGCTTTCTCCAAGGCTTACAAAATACTTCATTGGTATCAAAGCATTTCAACACAAAAGTTTTGTTCCTTTTGTGAGAGCAAAGCGAGCACTTTCCCACCCACCCAAGGCTTACGACTAAGGTGGTGACCAAGGCATAGACCTTGTCATACCTTGGCATCCGAGCCATTGAAGTCACCATTGGCATTGTTAACTATGCACGAGGGAGGACCTCAACGGTCAAGGAAGATAGAGGTTCGCGATACTTCTCGGGAGGTCACCCATCCCAGTACTATTCCCCCAGGAGCTCGATCTCTTTCCACTAAGCTACACTCTTGTGGTTTCTGAAGAAGGGGAAAGAATAATGTCCACATTACCTTCAACAAGTTTTGGGCCCTCAAAGCTCCATTCTTTGCTTTTAATGCTTATTTTTTAAGCATTTTTGGGGTGATTTTTGGAGCCATTTTGGAGTATTTTTGTGCATAGTTCTCTTCACAGAGGTCCAAGAACATCAAGAGTTCTTTGTACTTCTTCAACAATGATATGAAAATTATTTCATAAGCCAATGGGGTTTAAGAGATGATGTGAAGGACCTTCTACTCATGATGCCAGAGGTTAAGACATTGTATGAATACATCATGTAAGCTATTCAATGCGATAACCGACTTTTTGAAAGGAAACAAGAAAAACAAGTAGAAGGAAGACCTCGCCAATGGAAACCCTTCCAACCCACTCCTAAAGATGATTCTATGTTTGAACCTATGCAAATAGATGTAACTAGGTTCCAGCCTCTAACACCACAAGAGAAACAAAGAAGGAGAGATAACAAGTTATGTCTCTATTGTGGAAACCCTGGGCATATTGCAGTCTATTGTCAAAACAAGAAAATAAACTCCAAGGTCAAAGCCACCCTTGTAGAGTAGGGAAACGAGGAAGTCCAATTGTAAAAGAGACCATATAGTTGGACAATGATATAAGAAAGGGTCTCATAATTCCAACTACACCCATAGAAACATGTCTTGCACCTGTCAAGTTAATCATGGCCAAGAAGACCCTTTCCCTTACAGCCCTAGTAGAGTCAGGAGCCTCCTCATGTTTCATCGATGAAGGCTTGGTTAAGAAACATGGAATTCTTGTACTTCGGAAGAACAAACCAGTAGTACCTGAAGTAGTAGATGGACGACCTGTAGCATCTGGGAATATAACCATGGAAACCACACCATTAAGACTATGCCTTGGTGATCATGAATCCCACATATGTTTCAATATAATATCAATGTCGAGTACATCTAGTTATCATTGGAATGCCCTGGTTGAAGAAGCATAATCCAGACATTAATTGGAAAAAGAATAAAATCACCCGTCGAGATATCCAGAAGAGCCCAACATATGTCGGAGCCAAGGCCTTCATACATGAAGTAAGGAAGGAACCGACATATATGATCTATGCCATACCAACTCAAGAATCCAAGAAAGATGATTCGGTGTAGCTACCCAATCAGTACAAAGGCTTTGAATATTATTTAAAAAGAAGAATGTAGATATCTTCCCAAAGCATAGACCTTATGATTGTCCCATAGATCTTCAAGAGGAAGCACAACTACCCTTTGGACCAATCTACAGACTATCCCCATAGGAACTTACAAAACTACACAAGAACATTGATGAGAATCTAGCAAAGGGGTTTATCAAACACTCAAAATATCCAGCAAGAGCTCCTATTTTATTTGTAAAGAAGAAGGATGGAACTCTCCGAATGTGTGTAGACTATCGTGGATTAAATAAATTCAAAAATGCTCAAGTTTTCTTTCAACATATGATGAATGATATGTTTCGAGAGTATTTAGATGACTTTGTGGTAATATATCTTGACCATATCCTAATATTTTCCAAAAATCTGGAGGATCATGAGTATCACGTAAAGATAGTCCTAGAGAAACTAAGAGAAAAAGGGTTCTATGAAAAATTGGAGAAGTGTTTTTTCCATCATGCAAAAGTGCAATTTTTAGGATACATTGTATCAGAGAAAGGAATCTTTATGGACCCTAAGAAGATCAAGACAATCCTTGATTGGAAACCACCTTCCAATGTTCGAGGAGTACAATGTTTTCTAAGGTTAGCCAATTTTTATAGGATATTCATCAGAGATTATTCCAAGATAGTGACACCTCTTACCAAGCTTACAGGAAACTCAAAATTCTCATGGACCGAAGAAGCAGAAAAATCCTTTTAGACCTTGAAATTAGCATTCACCAACTCCAATTCTAGCCCATCCTAATTCTAGCAAGCCCTTTTTCCTAGAGACAGATGAATCAGACTTTGTCCTAGGGGCCATTCTATCCCAATATGGAGATGATGGACACCTACATCTACTTGCATATCATTCAAGGAAATTTTCCCCTCCAGAGATTAATTATGAAATCCATGATAAAGAACTTCTTGCCATAGTAGACGCATTTGATACCTAGCATCACCATCTAGAAGGAGAAGCTCACAAAGTTACTGTGTATATAGATCACAAGAACTTAGAGTATTTTATGACCACCCACATCCTCAATAGAAGGCAACCTCAATGGAGTAACTTTCTATCCAGGTTCAACTTTGTCATCACCTATTGTCCAGGACGTCAACAATGTCAGTCAGATGCCTTATCCAAAAGATCTTACCTTGCACCAAAGAAGGGTAAAGAGGCCTTTGATCAACAAAAGAGTGTATTACTCAAGCCTGGGCATCTCCAGTTAGCAGCTATCTCTTCAAGCCATCATGAAGATTCAGCCTTGAATCATTTGATCTGTGAGAATCTATTACAAGATGAATTGTTTTGTAATGTTAAGCAAAAAAATCAAGAAGGAAAAGTCCAAGAAGTAAACGAATTTCAGGAAAAGGATGGGTTACTATTCTATAAGAACCTATTGTATGTTCCTCCAGGAAATCTCAGGGTCCAAGTACTTCAACAACGTCATGAAAATCTTGCAGCATCACATTTTGCAGCATCTCATATCAAGGGATTTTTGGTGGCCTTAAATATGGAAGTCAAAGAATATATCCGAACCTGTGACACTTTTAATAGACCTAAGGGACCACGACATAAACATCATGGCCTCTTGCAACCTTTACTTATTCTAGAAAGGCCATGGGCTTCATTGTCTATGGATTTCATCACAAATCTGCCAAAGTCAGATACGTATGATGCCATTCTTGTTATTGTGGATAGATTTACAAAGATGGCACACTTCATTCCAACTACCAAGGCAATCATAGGTGCAGCCACTGCTAGACTTTTTCTCAAATACATCTTTAGGCTTCATGGATTTTCTGATGATATTGTCAGTGATCGAGGTCCACAATTCATATCCAACTTTTGGAACAGTCTTCGCAAGCTCCTTGGTGTTCAAGTTAAACTATCTACAGCAAATCATCCACAGACTGATGGACAAATAGAATGAGTAAAGTTGCACCAAAAACTATCACCAAAATGATTAGTTTGAGTTGTTACCCTTCGCAGAGTTTGCCTATAATAATAGTGTTCATGCATCTACTAAGCAAACTCCTTTCTTTGCAAATTATGGACAACATCCAAGGATGGATATACATCTCTCAAATCATGTCAAGAACCCAGCTGCCAGAGATAAGGCCTAATACCTCATGGAAATTCACAAAGAACTCAAGGAAGAGATCCATAAAGCTCAAGAACATTATAAGTACTATGCATATGCCCATCAACATTTTGTCCTTTACCTTTAGCATTCTTTAATGCATAACAGTCTATCTTCATGTGTCCTTTCTTATGACAATAATGGCATTCGATATCCCTCTTCCTTGATTTACTTCTACTCTTATTCTGTTGACCATTCTTTTCCTTGTTCTTGCTCCTGCCACATTGTTGATTCTTTCCTTGGTAAGAATCACGAACAATATATGCATCTCCACTCTGAGTGCCAACCATAGCTCTATTTTCTGTGAATCTCGTCACTCAAGAGTGATTCACATATGTCATCATAGACGAGTTTACCACCAGGTGCACTATTGCTAATAGTTGTGCAAAATGTATCCCATGATGATGGCAAGGTGCATAAAAACAATACTACTTTCATTTCATTATCCATATCCATTTTCTGAGCCTGTAGCTGAGAGAATATAGCATCAAACTCATTCAAATGAGCAGCAACACTATTTGTGTCCTTCATACGAAGGTCATACAATTTTCTCATCAGATAGACTTTATTTGATGTCGTCTCTTTTTCATATGTATTGCATAACTTCTTTCAAATCTCCTCTGCACTTTCACAGTCTAATACTGTAAAGTTAACATTATCTACCAGGTGCAAGCGAATGGTAGACGTGGCCATTTCATCTAACTCATCCCAATCATCTTCATCCATGTCAACATGCTTCTTTGAAATTCCATTTACTGGCTTCCATTGCCTCCTTTGAATCAGCACATCTTTAATCTGATTCTTCCATAGAGCAAAATTTGTGCCATCAAATTTTCGAATCTCAAAATGGCCTTTGCCCTGCAAGTTATAGCTCCTCCTCGGAACACTAGCACTAGACCTTGATCCACCGGATGTGCCTGAGACCTTTGATGCCATGATGGTAGAGAACTCAATAGAATGATAATGGAGCTAGAAGAGTCTGAACACCAATGAATAAGTGTATCAAGGAGTAAATCGACCAATGTATAGTTTACAAAACCAAAAATCTGGAAAAATTTTGCCAGAGTATCCTCTACAAAATGAGCGTATGACTAGTGTCAAAATATCATAAAACTCCGAGTATTGACATGTTTTCCTGCATAGTGAATCACTGACTCCACTGCATATAATCAATTACCCAATAGAAGCCAATTAGGCTTATCGAGTACCTATTAACAACTATCATATGTCTCCTATAGCGAGGCTGGGTAAGTCTTCCACCTACATCACCAAAAAGACCCTGACATTTGGGTGTCTCCCAGTTAAGAAAACCTCACCACGACCCTCTTTATCAAACGTAAAAGGCTTTATGCAAAGAACATAACCGCTATATCAATGACCACATGGATGTACATAAGCGGTATCCACAGAAGCGTACATGGTGTGTATGTGCTCAATATATGCAGTAAAATGACACTAAAGGTTGAATACACAGCCCAAAAAACTAGCCAATAACACTTGCAAGTGTCTATCAACTCTGATGTTTTAGGCTCAAAAACCTGCATAAATTTGCAGCAACTGCTCCCACCAAAACTCAACCTTTCAAGAAACCTGTAGTTTTATGAGCGTGGTTGAAAACACAGCCCCAAAGGTTGATATTTATTGTCGAAGAATTACAAAGAACACTCTTCTTGATGTTCTTGGACCTGTGTGAAGAGAACTATGTACAGAAGTACTCCAAAATGGCTCCAAAAGACACCCAAAAATCCTTCAGAAATAGGCTTTGAAAGCAAAGAATGAATCTTTGAGGGACCAAAACGTGTTCAAGGTAATGTCAACCTTAGTCTTTCCCCTTCTTTAGACACCACAAGAGTGTAGCTTAGTGGCAAGAGATTGCCACGGTTAAGCGAGCTCCGGGGGGAACAGTACTGGAATGGGTGACCTCTCGGGAAGTACCAGGGACCTCTATATTCCTTGATCGTTGAGGTCCTCCCTCACACGCAGCCAACGGCGCCAACGGTGATTTCAGTGACTCGGATGACAAGGTATGCCAAGGTCTATGCCTTGGTCACCACCTTGGTCATAAGCCTTGGAGAAACCCTCGGGGGGGTGCACGCTTTGCTCGCATAAAAGGTACAAATCTTTTGCCTCGAACTGCTCTGATACTAGTGAATTATTTCGATGGCGATGCACCACAGTGCGCTCTCCTTCTCGAGAGCTCCGGGACGATATGCTCGGAGTAGAAAACCGAGATCCTAAGGCCGCACACAGTACTCCATACAGAGGCTGCAGAATACGTAGAAAACAGTACACAGGGAGCATGAAGGAAGACTTCTTAGGTCTTACAAAATGTGGTCGAACTTACAGTCTGTGACTGACTAGGCCACTATATGTTTTATTAAATAACATATACAAAGAAGTGTCCAGTGGCCATTTTGGCCTTTCACATGGACACTAACGGTAACACTCATAGTGCCTCTTTTGCCCAGATTGCTATGCTATGGCTGGATCTAGTCTGTGTGATGAGATTCAACCTATTTTGTTTGATGAAGCACAAAAATTTGAACATTGCATGGCTGCAATGCAATCAGAATATGATGCTATCATGAAAAATGGTACCTGGTCTTGACTCCTAGCAAGAAGGCCATTGGCACTAAGTGGGTATACAAGTTGAAGCATAAATCTGATGGAACAATTAACAGGTATAAGGCTAGGCTTGTTGCAAAGGGTTATGCACAAGAAATAGGTGTTGATTTTGATGAAACTTTTGCACCTACATGCGGAATGACTATTGTTCATAGCATATGTTCACTTGCAGCTCATCATGGTTGGAATGTACATCAGTTGGACATTAAAATAGCATTTCTGAATGGTGACTTGCATGAAGAAGTGTACATTTTTCAACCCCGTGGCTTTGTGCAAAAAGGACATGAAAACTAGGTGTGCATGTTAAAGAAGGCATTATATGGTTTAAAGCAAGCACCACGTGCTTGGTATGAAAACATACATGCCTATCTGATTGCACATGGTTTTGAGAATAGTCCAACTGAAAGAACCTTATATGTTAAGCGTGCTAATGATGTGCTTCTAATCATTATGGTGTACGTTGATGACATGCTACTCACTGGTCCCCATGAGAAGCATATTGCTCATTTCAAGGCTGATTTTTATGCCTCATTTGAGATGTTTGATTTGGGGCATTTTCATCATTATTTGGGCATTAAGCTTATGCACATTGATGGTGGAATGGCGTTGTGTCAAACCAAATGTATTGACACATTATTGCAGTGTTTTGGCCTTGAAGATTGTAAATCTATTGCCATTCCTATGGAGATAGGTTTACCATTGAGTCTTCATGATGTTGGAGATGCATTTGATGTTGTTCTCTATAAGCGGGCTATTGGATGCTTGATTTACTTATGCATTACTCAGCCATATATTCAGTTTTTTGTCTCAGAGATGAGTAGGTTTATGCATTGCCTAGGTGTGAAGCATTGGCAGGCAGTTAAGTGCATCTTTCGCTACTTGAGTGGTACACACCTACTTGGATTGTTTTATCCCAAGGGGGGATCACTACCACCAGATTTACATGCTTTTTCATACTATTATTGGATTGGTTGCTATGACACTCGTGTGTCCACCAGTGGGTTTTGCTTCATGCTTGGTAGATCATGCATATCTTGGTTGAGCAAGAAGCAGCCTACTATGGCCACTTCTAGTTGTGGGGCTGAGTATAGGGCAGCTTTCATAGCGATTGTTGAGTGTGTGTGGCTTAGACGCCTAATGGTTGATTTGGGTGTTGGTCAGTCTTCTACCACCACCATCTTCACTGACAGACAGAGTGCATTGGCAGCTGCAAAGAACCCCATGTTCCATGCTCGCACTTAGCACATTGAGGTGCATTATCATTATGTCAGGGAGAGGTTCTTTGCTGGAGAGATCAGCTTGGCATATGTGCCCATGCAAGATAACATTGCAGACCTTTTGACAAAGGCTCTGCCTAGAGAGAAGTTTAAAGCTTTCCGCAAAGCTTTGGGCTTACGTTCTTTTGTGGATTGATTCCACATAGCTTGGCAAAGGTTAGGCTTGTTGCAAAGGGTTATGCTCAAGAGAGAGGCATTGATTTTGATGACACCTTTGCTCCCACATATTAAATGACTACTGTTCATAGCATCTGTGCACTTGTAGCTCATCATGGTTGGAACATACATCATTTGGACATTAAAACTACATTTCTGAATGGTGACTTGCATGAAGTAGTGTATGTTTTTCATCCCCGTGGGCTTGTGCAAAAAAGGGCATGAAAACAAAGTGTGTAGGTTGAGGAAGGCATTATATGGTTTGAAGCAAGCACCACGTGCTTGGTATGAAAAAATACATGCCTATCTAATTGCACATGGTTTTGAGAATAGTCCAATTGAGAGCACCTTATATGTTAAGCATGCAAATGATGTGTGTTTGATCATTGTTTTCTATGTTGATGACATGTTGCTCACTGGTCCTCATGAGGAGCATATTGCTAATTTTAAGGCTGATTTGCATGCCTCATTTGAGATGTTAGATTTGGGGCATTTGCATCATTATTTGGGCATTCATTTTACGCAAGTTGATGGTGGAATAGCTTTGTGTCAAACAAAATAGATTGACACATTATTGCAATGTTTTGGCCTTGAAGACTATAAACCTATTGCCACTCCTATGGAGATAGGTTTACGATTGAGTCTTCATGATGTTGGAGATGCATTTGATTTTGTTCTCTATAAGCGGGCTATTGGATGCTTGGTTTACTTATGCATTACTCAGCCATATATTCAGTTTTTTGTCTCAGAGATGAGTAGGTTTATGCATTGCCTAGGTGTCAAGCATTGGCAGGCAGTTAAGTGCATCTTTCACTGCTTGAGTGGTACCCGACTACTTGGATTGTTTTATCCCAAGGGGGGATCATTACCACCAGATTTACATGCTTTTTCTTACTACTATTGGGTTGGTTGCTATGACACTCGTGTGTCCACCAGTGGTTTTTTCTTCATGTTTGATAGTTAATGCATATCTTGGGTGAGCAAGAAGCAGCCTACTATGGACACTTGTGGTTGTGAGGGTGAGTATAGGGAAGGAAGCTTTCACAGCGATTGTTGAGTGTGTGTGGCTCAAACGCGTTATGGCTGATTTGGGTGTTGGTCAGTCTTCTACCACCACCATCTTCTCTAATAGTTAGAATGCATTAGCAGTTGTGAGAAACCCTGCGTTCCATGCTCACACTAAGCACATTGAGGTGCACTATCATTATGTCAAGGAGAGATTCTCTGTTCGAGAGATCAGTTTGGCATACATGCCCACACAGGAGAACATTGCAGACCTTTTCACAAAGCTCTACCTAGGGAGAAGTTTGAAGCTTTCCGCAAATATTTGGACTTAGTTCCTTTGCGTTTTGTTGCTTTATTTCAGAAGTGATGTGTGTGAACACACTAGGACTATCTGGGCACCTTTTTCCCTCTTTAGGAGGTTTTTCCCCCCCGACTTATATATATGCCTATAACTGTAATGGGTCACTTATCTTTGTACACTCTCTTGGTAATACATTGAGTATTGTGTGTTGTGCTCCAAGCTTCTTCTTCCTTGTCTTGTTCACGTGCCTCCACAGACCTCAAACTCCAATAGGGATTAGACTCATGACCTACTAACTAGGAGTCCGATGGGCTAAACACATGCCATAAAAGCCATGGTTCAGGATTACTTCCTAATCCTATCTCTTAGGGTGTGGTTCAACCATCTCTTGTCTATCATTTCTTGAATCTAGCAATTATACTCACATATCTCAACCACACACCAAGAGGATCACAGATCATAATCACACCATAATAATACATCATTATATTCACACATGATTAAACATCATAATCAAAAATTTTCAAGAGTTATGATTTTCAAAGCATTTGATGACCTACTGTGATTCTCAAATTTTTATAAAGGTTGGGTTGACATTTCTCTTATTCACAAAATGAGCTCTCTTATTTCTATTGATGTTTAGAACTCCCTTTTCTCTATCGATTCATATAGTATAAATTCCTCATTTTCTATTGATCATGTCTCAAGAACAAGCAAAAATATGTGAACTCTCTGAAGGTTTGCATGATTTAGTGTTCTCTATTGAATCTTTTTAGTCATCCCAGTGCCATAGTGTTCATCCTAGCAACGTTGATGCGTATGTGAATCTCTCTATGGATTCAAGTGTATGTGGATAAAATGGCAAAGAGTAGAACATTGTTTTTTTTTAATGTAGGTAGTGATGTGTGTGAACACTCTAGGACCGCCGGGGCACTTTTTTCCCTCTTTAGGAGGTTTTTTCCCCCGGCTTGTATATATGCCTATTGCCCTAATGGGCTACTTATCTTTGTACATTCTCTAGTAATACATTCAGTATTGTGTGTTGTGCTCCAAGCTTCTTCTTCTTCTTGTGCTGTTCACGTGCTTCCGCAGACGTCTAACTCCAATAATTGGTATCAGAGCAGGTCGCCGCTTCATCTAGGGCGTCGTCAACACTCCTCCGGTTGCAGTCTCAGATTCGTATGAAATTTGGTGAGCATACTCAGGGTGTTTCAGAGATCAAAACTGCTTCGCTTTGTGGTGTCGAAATCGCGATCTCAGCTCGTTTCGACCTCCGAATGCACTATCGCAGCACTTGTGCAAGCTATTTCGTCTTTTTGTGCCAAAGTTATATATCTGTTTCGATTCACCAGTATAAGCGTCTCGAAGTCTGCTACAGGTTTAGCAGAACTCATCTGGGCAGTTCCGTTCAACTTTTTGACATACAGTCAATTTTCTGCATCAAGGTATTTTAGTCACCGGCCATGGCTGAAAGTAGTGATGTATTTCGTATGTTGGCTATTGAGAATAAGTTGGATGGTACCAACTACCCATTATGGGCTTATATGATGCGACATGTATTGGTTGCAAAAGGACCGTGGAACATTGTGCAGGGTGTTGAAAGACATCCTATTACACCTGCGACTACAGGTACTGCAAATACAGGTGCTGAAGCTGACGAAGATGATGTCGAAGATGATATTCTGCAGATTCCTATTCGTACTGTTGTTTCTGTTGCACCTACTGCAGAGCAAATTCGTTGGGATGGCAGAGATGCTCAAGCACATGCATTGATAGCTTTGTCTGTCAAACGTGCTATTATTCCTCACATTCGGTCTTGCAGAATAGCAAAGGATGCTTGGGATACACTTCCCACATTGTACCAGGTTAGGAATGAGTCTCGTGTTGCTTACCTCCGAAAATAGTTGGAGATTGAGCACATGAATGAAGGTGATTCTATGAACATTTTTCTAACAAAGATCAAAGACTTGAAGGAACAGTTGATTTTTGCTTATGAGGTTATACCAGATAGCTCACTTGTGCAGACCATTCTGAATGGTCTTCCTGATTCATATTAGAGTTTTGCTTCTACTCTTCGATTGATGATGAAAGGCAATCCAAATGCCTTGTCATTTGAGGAGTTAGTTTCTGTTTTGTTACAGGAAGATCAATCCAAGCAGAATAGGTCCATTATGCGTGTTGCAGATCAAGCTTTCTTGGCTAGTCAGAAGGGCAAAGGAAAATGGAGCTCTTCTACTAGTAAGCAAAAATCTGCAAATGCCGCACATTCGAAGAACCAGGATAAAGATGAGAAGAAATCAGAAAAGCAGAAATTGTTTTTCAAGTACTGTAAAGTGAATGATCATATCATAAAGAGCTGTCCAAAACTGGTTGCAAAAGAGGCAAAGAAAAAGGAGGCTGGAATGGTTGTTGCAGAAGCCTCTACACCAAAAACAGAGTCTGCTAATCTTGTGTAGGAAGAAGAATGGGCGTTTACTACTGTTTGCAGTTTTGACCCATCTTCTCATGAGCAGTGCATGTCTGTAGTGGATTCAGATGTTTGGTACTTTGACAGTGGGTTGACCAAACATATTACCTCGCAGTGTAGTTTCTTCTCTCCACTCGAGCCTGCCCCTATAGGGAATACTGTCACCATGCGCCAACAACTCCTCTTATCCTGTTATGGGAGTTGGTAAGATCATTTTGACTACTGCTGATGGTAGTTCTTTCACCTTGTCAGATGCTTTATTTGTGCCAGGGATCAAGAAGAATCTGTTATCAGTTTCTGCATTAGCCAAGATTGGCTTAGTTGTGAAATTTGTTGATGACAGATGTACAGCTCATGATCTGTCAAATGGCGATGTTATTATTGCTTCTGGCATTTTATATTGTGGGCTGTATAAGCTCATAGACTATGAAAGATCTATGAATGATTCGGCATGTGGAGTTCATGATTCTCAGGCTATGTCAGATGCAAAGCTTTGGCATGCACGCATTGGTCATCTGAATTTTGCTAGCTTGCTATGCCTGCAGAAATCTGATATGGTGTCTTCTTTGCCCAAGCTTGAGGCACCTGGAAAACATGTATGTGAAGGCTGTATTTTGGGCAAAATATAGCATTCCTCCTTTCCAAAAGATGGTTCAGTTCGGGCTATGCAGAAATCGCAGCTTGTACATAGTGATGTCTGTGGTCCTATGCAGACACCCTCTTTTGGAAATTACCTTTACTTCGTGACTTTCATTGATGATTTTTCTAGGCATGCATGGGTATATCCACTCAAAGCAAAGTCCGAAGTGTTCATGTGCTTTAAACAGGTTTTGGTTTTGGCTGAAAATCTGTCAGCTTGTAAAATGGGCACCCTCCGTTTTGATCGAGGGGGGGAATATATGTCTTCTAATTTTAATGCATTTCTGGTTGAACGTGGGATAAAATACCAGTGTACAATGCCATATATACCTCAACAGAATGGAGTTGCTGAACGAAAGAACAAGTCACTCATGGAGATGGCGAGGTGCATGGTCAAGAGTCAGGCTTTACCACATAGTTTCTGGCTTGAGGCTGCCATGTGTGCAGCATATGTACTGAATAAATGTCCCACTAAAGCGCTGCAGTCTATCACTCCATATGAGGCTTGGCATGACCGCAAGCCATCTGTTGCTCGTCTGCATGTTTTTGGTTGTTTGGCATATGCACTAGTGCCTGAACATCGCAGAAAATTGGATGATAAGGCAATAAAATGTATTCTTGTTGGGTACAGCTCTGAAAGTAAAGGCTATCTTCTGTATCATCCACAGACCAAACGCATTCTGGTTAGTTGTGATGTTGTCTTTGTGGAAGATGCTATTCAGACATTGCTTTCATGTACTAAGGAGACATTTGTTAGCTCCAAAGACATGTATGATACTTTGATGCCTCTTTTTACAAGTGGACAGTCTAGTGTTGGTCCTAATGAGGCAACTTCTTAGCCTTTGTAGGTTTCATATGATGATGCAGATTTACATGATGCATTTGTTGATGAGAGAGCTGATATTGAGCAGGCAAAAACTATGCCAAAATGGCTGGTGCGGACTTTGCGTGACAGCAAATTAGATGCACCTTTGTGATATTGTACTCGTTCAGGCTCTCATAGTGCCTCCTTTGCATCAGATTTCTATGCTATGGCTGCGTCTAGTCTCTGTGATGAGAATGAGCTTGTTTCTTTTTTATGAAGCACAAAATTCAGAAAATTGGATGGCTGCTATGCAATCTGAATATGATGCTATAATGAAGAATGGTACATGGTCTTTATGTGACTTGCCTCCTGGCAAGAAGGCCATTGGCACTAAGTGGGTATACAAGTTGAAGCATAAACCTGATGGTACAGTTGACAGGTATAAGGCTAGGCTTGTTGCAAAGGGTTATGCGCAGGAAAGAGGCATTGATTTTGATGAGACCTTTGCACCTACATGCCGTATGACTACTATTCGGAGCATTTGTGCACTTGCAGCCCATCATGGTTGGAATGTACATCAGTTGGACATTAAAACAGCATTTCTGAATGGTGACTTGCATGAAGAAGTGTATGTTTTTCAGCCTCGTGGCTTTGTGCAGAAAGGACATGAAAACCAGGTGTGCAGGTTAAAGAAGGCATTATATGGTTTAAAGCAAGCACCACGTGCTTGGTATGAGAAGATACATGCCTATCTGATTGCACATCGTTTTGAGAACAATCCAACTGAAAGCACCTTATATGTTAAGCGTGCTAATGATGTGCTTCTGATCATTGTTGTCTATGTTGACAACATGCTACTCACTAGTCCTATTGAGAAGCATATTGTTGATTTTAAGGCTGATTTGCATGCCTCATTTGAGATGTCTGATTTGGGGCATTTGCATCACTATTTGGGCATTCAGTTTATGCAAGTTGATGGTGGAATGGCTTTGTGTCAAACGAAATATATTGACACATTATTGCAGCGTTTTGGCCTTGAAGACTGTAAGCTTATTGCCACTCCTATGGAGACAGGTTTACAATTGAGTCTTCATGTTGTTGGAGATGCATTTGATGCTGTTCTCTATCAGTAGGCTGTTGGATGCCTGATTTACTTATGCATTACTCAGCCAGATATTCAGTTTGCTGTCTCACAGATGAGCAGGTTTATGCATTGCCCAGGTGTCAAGCATTGGCAAGCGATTAAGCGCATCTTTCGCTACTTGAGTGGTACTCGACTACTTGGGTTGTTTTATCCCAAGGGAGGATCACTACCGCCAGATTTGCATGCTTTTTCTGACTCAGACTGGGTTGGTTGCTATGACACTCGTGTGTCCACTAGTGGCTTTTGCTTCATGCTTGGTAGATCATGTGTATCTTGGTTGAGCAAGAAGCAGCCTACTCAGGCCACTTCCAGTTGTGAGGCTGAGTATAGGGCAGCTTTCACAGCTATTGTTGAGTGTGTGTGGCTCAGACACCTTATGGCTGATTTGGGTGTTGGTCAATCCTCTGCCACCACCATCTTCACTAACAATCAAAGCGCATTGGCAGTTGCGAGGAACCCTGTGTTCCATGCTCGCACTAAGCACATTGAGGTGCATTATCATTATGTCAGGGAGAGGTTCTCTGCTAGGGAGATCAGCTTGGCATATGTGCCCACGCAGGAGAACATTGCAGACCTTTTCACGAAGGCTCTGCCTAGGGAGAAGTTTGAAGCTTTCCGCAAAGCTTTGGGCTTACTTCCTTTCGTGGAGTGATTTCCACATAGCTTGGCACTTCCTTATACATGAGTGCCAGCTCCTTGTTCACCGCATCACTCCCAAGAGGGATTTGTTGATATATTTAGGTTGTGATGTGTGTGAACACTCTAGGACTGCCGGGGCACTTTTTTCCCTCTTTAGGAGGTTTTTTTCCCCCGGCTTGTATATACGCCTATTGCCCTAATGGGATACTTATCTTTGTGCATTCTCTAGTAATACATTCAGTATTGTGTGTTGTGCTCCAAGATTCTTCTTCTTCCTTGTGCTGTTCGCGTGCTTCCGCGAACGTCTAACTCCAACACATTGGACCAAGCAAGTCCATCAGCATTAGAAGAGGACCTCACGAAGCAAGTCAAAAATGATTTAAATTCCTGGAATGATGAAGCTAAAGTAGTTTACGAATAATTTCTTTAATTTAAATAGTTAAGACAAGATATACATCTTGTTGCTCATATGCAAATGATTGAGGATAATGCATCGGTGATGTGTTTCATTTGGATATTACTTTGTTCAAGGCATCCGATGTTGTCGGGCTGTATTTAAAATTGCATTGAGCTTGGGAAGATTGAGAATCCATAAAATTCAACAAAGGCTTACTAATGTAGATCTACTTTTTAAAGTTTGCTACAGAATTGCAAACAAAAAGTATGTTTGTCATCATGCAATGGATTGGATGATGAACTATTTTAGTTTGCCCTGTGATGTCATGCCTAAAACTATAAGAAGGTCACACTTTTCAAATAAATTTACCCATCGAGAAGTATTCCAACTCTATAGAGAAAAGATGTTGAGTAAAAATGAAAAGTATGTGCAATCAACATTTTACTAGAGTGTGGAAAGAGAAGTTTAACAATGTGATTATTCCTCTTAAAGTTAGGATGGGTGAATGCTTAATTTGTGAAACTTTGAAGAACATGGCAAAAGGGACCACAACGGTATTAGAAAATGATGACTTTAAAAGCCTTCTCAAAGAGCATCATGAAACTCAAGATTGGAAAGTAAAAAAGCAATTCATCATAGAGGTAAAGTGCTGATGATATGGATCAAAAGAAGACATGTCTTCTTCATTTTGTTCACCTTTTTAAGGATATTGAATATGAAGCCCTTGTACAAATGCATCTGGCAGGTTCTTCGGTATATAATGGAAATGTTAAGTTTAAAGTTTTCTTCATATATCCTAATGCATAACAATATGAATGTCACTATCACTGTGCTTCATAGACTTATACAATCATGAGAGGTTCATCTGTCACACTCTTCATTTGCAGCTTGATAACACCGCTAGAGAGAATAGGAATTCTAATCTTTGGATATTTATGCATTGCTCATTGATAAAAAGTGTTTCAAAAAGCTAAGGTCAATTTTCTTTTGGCTGCTCATACTCATGGTCACATCGATCAAATGTTCAATACATTCTCTAAGATATTGAAACATCATAATGCTTTTATTCTACCAACATTGTCTATTTAGATTTATGAAGCCTATACTCCAAAGCTTGAAGCTCAACATCTTACATCATTTGTGGCTTCAAGCAATTTTCTACATCAGGTGTTGAATATAACACTAGTAAAGTTTTGGCTCAGTTAAACAATATTAGTTTCAACCATGTATTCTTGATTAGGGGACACAATGACATAACTCTTTTATTTGCAAATCAATATTCATCTTGTAGTAGGTGGGAGCCTAAGGATGGGTGTAGATTTTTATCACATGTGCCTAATTTGATAGTATATGGTAAAAAACAATCAGCATATGAAGATAAAAACAATATGGAAAAAATTTGAAAATGTGGTTGAGAAAAGTATAAGATGGATGCAGACGTTCATGGAAAAGAGGAGATATATTGAGCATGCCAAAAAATGTGCAAGGAATCAAGATGTATCTTGGTGGGATGATTCTTTTTATTCATCAAGAAGATACTACAAAGAATTACATTGCAAGATATTGGCCTATTGATATTCCATTCATATGGAATTTCAGCAGAAAAGTTGAATGTGGTCCAAACACGCAATGTAGACACAATTGATGAATTTGCAAAACCATTTAGGATTGCAAAAATTCAAGATGTTACTAAAGATAGGGATTAAAACAAAATAACCTCCTTGACAATTCACTAATATCAATAGGAATAAATTCACATGCAAGTACATTTTAGAAACATTCTAACAAACAAGTTCAAAGAGGAGAAAGAATATTCAAAGTACATCTACTCTTAAAGTTGATAAGGTGGATATATTCATCTACAATTTTCTTCTTAACAAAAACGAGGCATTTTAGGAAAGCAACCATCAATTTGATGAAGAAAAATCTTTTAGATCTATGTGAGGCAAGTAATCAAAGGTAAACGAGAAGATCCATGCTTGATCCCATTAAAGTTAGCATGTGAAGATAAGGCTCTTAGTGCTATGGAAGAAGAGAAGAGGGTGGTTTCCTTATCTTGAATTGAGCTCTTTCAAATTGTCTTCAAGCTGATTTATGATGTTTTATAGAATATAGGTTTATGATGCTATTTTATAGAATATGGAGAATCACATGGCTGCTATATACATTCAATGTATGTTCCGAGTTCAATGATTCAAGCTCAAAGGTTAACTCAAGGACAAACTCCCTTTATTAGAATCCTAGGAAACAAAAAACAATTAACTCAATCCAAACACACGGTGCCTTGTTGGAGGCAATTATCACCACCCAGCTGAAGATCCCACAGGTAAAGCAGTGAAACAAATGACCCAAAAAAGTCATTGGCTTCCAAAACATATCTGCCTTTTCTATTCTCTACTTTCCTACCTCATTACTTTCAAACCTTCGTTAAGAAACCATTTCACACACTTATTCAGTCACACCTGAGCAACACATCCAATATTTGATGGGAGGATTGGATTGGTTCATCCATCAAACCTACCAGAAGGTGATTTGAGAGATTTCCAATTTGGACTCACTTCAGGTCAGAAATGTAAACACAAAGTTGCAGTTGGTTGCTCATTAATCATATGTTTCAACTATCATATGGAGCTCAAATATTTCCCACTCGAAAGCCAACCTATGAGTCTTGGCGATTAGAGAATTATATCCTACTATATAAATGGATGACAATATTGAAGGGGTCTTTATAGGATTCGTTTGTACTCATAACATTCATTCTGATTATTTATAATCAGTCTTATTGACCTCCGCCTGAAATAATCTTGATTGAATTATGTTCTTAGGCATGGAAATGCCAAAATTGCAATGAAAAACAAAATTGTTCTTGTTAAACCTTGTGTATGCAGCCACAAGATAACATAGAGGGGCTTGCAACATTGATTAGCAGTGTGCAATCATTGGCAAATTCAACTTCAAGGAGTGCCAAGAATCTCTTGCAAGCCCTTCTTGAAATCTTGTATATGCAGTCACAAGATTACATGAAATATGGATGCAATCATTAGCAGATTGAACTTACATGAAATATGGATGCAATCATTAGCAGATTGACCTTAGTGCTCGAAATTTCTGTTGCAAGGTAAAACATACAAGTGCCCCTATTGTTCTCTTCAATCATCTCATTGACCACATGATTAAAGAACATGCCCTCCAAAAGCGATTGTTTAACTCTCTCAAATCTTACAAGCATTATGAGATAATTTTGATTGGATTGAGTTGTTAGGCATGGAAATGCCAAAATTGCAATGAAAAACAAAATTGTTCTCGTTTATCTTCAAACCTTGTGTATGCAGCCACAAGATAACATAGAGGGGCTTGCTACATTGATTTACAGTGTGCAATCATTGGCAAATTCAATTTCAAGGAGTGCAAAGAATCTCTTGCAAGCCCTTCTTAAAATCTTGTATATGCAGTCACAAGATTTACATGAAATATGGATGCAATCATTAGCAGATTCAACTTAGTGCTCGAAATTTCTGTTGCAAGGTAAAATATACAAACAAGTGCCCCTAATGTTCTCTCCAATCACCTCATTGACCACCTGATTAAAGAATATGCCCTCCAAAAGAGATTGTTTAACTCTCGCAAATCATAAAAGCATTATGTTCTTAAAGCTAAGTACTGGCAGCTCTTCTTTTAGCATTTTTTTGCTTTGTTTTTTCTTTTGGTGGGGTAGGGTTTCATTCTTAATAATATAATTGACAAAAGAGCATGGGTTTTAGATCCATTTTAGATGTTGCAAAACACCACAATGATATTGAGGCACCACTTTTAGAGCAAAAGTACATAGATTACTTGCTTGACACTGACACAAAGATTAGAAGTAAAACCCTCTTCAGCAGCTGCATTTGGTCGAACACTGACAAACATTATAAGTTCAACACTCTTAAGCAGCTGCATGATGGTGGAACGGGAATATTTCAAGGTACAAACCATGGTAACAATGTCAAGGTGTACATTGAAAACAATTTTGATTCAGTGTATGCACTAAGTTGGAACAGGTTAAGGAAACTGGGTGCAGACTTGTAAAAATGCCATCCAGCAGATAATAGCCTTTATCCACTTGCTGCTGGTGTCACTCAAGGTGGATGATTCCATTAATATTACAACAGCATGAATGATACATACAATCTTCTTTGTATGCACTGCCTTTCTTGAAGTATATGTGAATTGCAGGGTACTCTACTGAGTGATCAACCCACAAACAGGCCACAAAGGGACGAGACACACCAAACCATGTATGGTACATTATAATTTTCTTCAGAAAGCTTAAGATGCAGTAGTGGTCTCTGTATTATCATTCGCTAATTCCTGAGGAACCTATTAAAAAATTTAGATAGATTTAGCAGTTAAAAACACATCTGAAAACATTCCAATAAAACTAGTGTATTTATTCTATTCACCTTGGGCTGGAGGATTTTTCTACTTTGCTCAAAATACTGATTAGGATGATTGATACCAATAGTTTGAGATCCATGTGTGGCCTCGAAAGTCAAAGAACAAGCAACCTGTCAAGGCAACACAATATTGCAAAATGACTCAGAGGGAGATCTGGAACCAAAGGTCATATTAAGAGGGCTATCCCATTGCACCTGATAATGTCGATTACGGACTTTCTCCAGAATTTCATCCACAATTCTCACCCCCAGATGCATGCTTCCAAGGGCAGCCCTTAAATTCTCCTCACTGAAAAGGTATAAAAAATTTCTTTATCTCACACCCACTTAAAGGTAAGGAAAAGAACTTAGCACCCCCAATGTCGAAAATAAGGCTTCTTTCCCTAATTTACGACATTTGTTGAAGTAATGAGACAAGAACAAGAAATACAATACATTTTCCATATTCAGAGGTGCAGCTCCACATCCTTTACCAAAATATAGCCCTAACAAGGACTCCGTAGACAATGTCCCCCTTGATGAGAAGAACTCGTGAAGAATCGCAACATATCATGTAAGGAATCATGTTCAAAGGAGCTTATGAAAGCGTCATGATGGGCATGGGAAAGGTGCACGTTATACACATTTCTTCAGATCAAAGGCATTCAAAAAACATCAGCACCTGAAATGTCGATAAGGACAGCCATGGTGATCACCAACCCCAGGAGTTGACAAAATAATTTTGTTGCATGAAAATGGAGTATAATCCTGTTATTAAAAATAAAGGAGGGAAATAAATTTCTTACAGGAAAACATACATTTAAACATGTCAAAACATCTCCACAAACATATAGAGATCTTACAGTTCGCTTGCCCTCCTTTCCATAGTTGTGTCTTATATTATATGCATATTCTTTATCGAATCTCTCTACCCCCATCTGCAAATGGCCAAAAGATTTTGCAAGTTAAACTAGCCACTCTTGAGAGAAGTGAGGTGAGTGACAAATCATAAACAAAATGATAAGACTTCACAGACCTTTTGCCCAAATTCAGATCGCCAAAAGGCTAGTGCATCTTCCAACTTGAGCCCAACACCCTGCAAATCAGAGCGATGATAAGTTCAGGTCTCACTGCTATAGAAACAGGTTAAAGATATCCCTCAATCAAAAAAGCAGATCAGCATGGCGCATCATAATTTCCATAATACTACAAAATCAAATAAATGAAGCTCCATCGAGAAAGCTTTCGGTAAATCCATACAAAAAGCCAAATATATATAGCTTGAACTTCTTTTTACATACAGATGATAATAACTGGGATCTGCCTTGGGTTGAACAGCTCAAAACTAGTACACAAAATTCTTTCAAATTTAATGCATAACAAGTACTCAATTCATTCAAAGCACAAAGATGAGGCACAGAGCCATAGACTCTGCTTTATTTAGAGATAGTAACAATGTTTACCTTCAAAAATAACCCAAGCTGTTGTCTGCCTCCATGTTTCAAATGATGCTCTTCTCGCAACTGTAAATAAAAAAACAAAATAAACTGAAGGAACTTGATGGTAGAAAGACTTTGACATATGATTAATAGAAAGAGAAATTTAACAGAGGAATAACAGGTCAACAAATTAAACAACACAGCTTTTGAAACAAATGAAATCTATCCCTACAACATAAAAACCAATTATAAATAATAAAAAAATCAGAAATTAAATGAATCACCGGTAATAGTATGAAACATAAACACAACATGCTTCAATTATTTGCATGCAGCTACAAATCTACAACCCTTTGACTAAGATGTTCTGGTAAAAAACAAACTTTAAAGTTAGAACGCTAAATATTTTGTTCTAACACCCAAAGATTAACAAGTACTATAGAATCCTACTTTGAAAAACAGGTGCCGCATACAGAGGGGAAACGAAGTTTTTGCAAGGTCGTCCATGTCCTGCAACGCTACTTCGGATTTGATCTTTCCCTGTAAAGTTATCAAAGTTGGAGAATTCAACAAATCATGGTTTCACAACTGATGATTAACAATAGTGTTATTGATAATGACCCCTTCTCACTTGAGAATAGTCAGGCCCAAGGTAGCGTGAGCTGAGAGCTTCCACAATCTGTAGACATCAAATAAAAGAGATCAATCAAATTAAATTGGACTGCATTACTGGATCTTAAGGAGAATTTCTACTGACCGGTGCCAAGCGATCACTTTCTTCCTCAGAAATTACAGACATCCATTTTCTGTATTAGAATGCACAATCGTTTAAATGAAAAATTTGACTAGATTATGCAAATTGAATCCCAATAAATAAAGCGCAAGTACATCAAAGTTCTGTTCAGAATCATTGAAAGGAGCCAGCTGATCATATAAATGAGATCTCAAATCTCATCCTTGATGTGTTAAACTGTGCATGAAATAAAACCTACTGATTGCTGAAACAGAGATGAATTTCTAATGCAACTTTACAAATAGTGTCATATCCAATGTTCATGGTATTATTCACCAAGATGTGCATAAAAACATTTCTGCCTTACCTATAAGTTAAAACCAAAGCTTTGGAGAGTTTACTTCGGAATTGGCCAGCGACAAGAAATGTCAACTGCAGAGACATATCAGCTTGAATAAAGACTAATGATTGTCTTTCAAGTAAAAACAATCTGATATATAATTAAAAACAGACATGCACACCTGGGTGCTGGGAACGTAAGCTTGGCCCTTGTGAATATATACTTTTCTTCCTGCAACAAGTTCAGGAACCTCCTCAAAGGGAACCTGCACAAAAGTGGAAACCAAAAATCATTTTTTGTCTGCCTGGATTGTTGTACCAGGAAAAAAGAATGATTTGATAAACTATGCTCACCTTGTAGAAAGTACTATCAGCTGCGTGCAACAAATGAGTGATTCAGAATATGTACATACATGCTACAAATCGGGAATGAGTACAATATTGACTCACATATGCTTTAAAGAACATACCATTAGGTGAAGGCTGGTTCAATGATCTTGCAACTTGCACTAGCTTGTCCTTGATAGACTGCACGTATATAAAGAAAATTGAAGAATAAGTGCAACTTTTTAGAGGAAGAATGAATAGGATCAAAAGTCTGTGCTCACTTGGTGATACATTTGGTAGATGTAAGGTAGACATGCTCATGCCATTTTATATGAGATTGCAACAAGAGACCAAATGTCAAACATATTCTTTTATTTCTGAGTATACTCTCAATTCAGGTTAGCATCAATAACCTTGAATATCTTTGAACCGCATTAACACCTCTCTTTTCCATCTAAAGAAAATGAATTTTCCCAGATCCTTTCTCAAAATCACCACATCCAAGAGCTCACTCAAAATGTCAAACTGAAAACAGAATGTCCTGGTTTTCGAATTTATGTTCAAAATCAAAATGCATAGAATCTGACAACAGAACCCCAACAAAAAATCTATGAACCCAAACACAATAAAAGACCAAACTTGATCTTTGAAGTTCAAACTAATTTCTGAAGTAGACCATGACATGAAAATTTTCACAACCAATGTAAACAGTGCATATATCAACCTGCTTTGCTGTATATATCCTATCATTCTGTGAAGTCTTAGCAGGACTTGATAGAAATTCTCAATTGTATATTTTAGAGCTACATTATCTCAATCATTGTATATATTCGTGAACACTTTGATTAGATTGGGACATGTGATGAAAATCAAATTAGGGCATAAATGATCGAAAATAGTTAAATGATGATACTAGAGAAATGAATAAGACATTCCTAAAGTACTCAAAGAGGTCAATCCAACCATATATAACACTTATCCATCAGACATCATTTTACTCTTCAAAAGTCAAACAATTTAGTTTGATTTGCTTATGTTTTTGAAAGTAGTGGAATTACGTAAGTGTTAACAATGATCTTCTAGAGTGAAGGGTTAGACTTGCTTTGGCAAGGTTAGTGAAGCTCATACGGTTTTTTATCTAGCACTTAATATCCGAAGTTTATTTTGTTTAGAGCCTTATTGCTAATCGATCCAAATAATGAATGATCAATCCAATATTTTAAGGATTTTATTTCTTGATGAGTGTCATGAAGAAAGCTCCAACTATCCTTTTTGGAGTTTTATGCTCGAGAATCTTTTGATAACAAAGGACTTGTGCATACTAACTCAAGTGATTCGCCACGTTCACAAGGACATAGGTAAAACACCTAATAGAGATAAAAGACGTGAGACAACTAAAAAAAACGTTTACTTCTACTAAGCCACAAACCCCACCTAGAAATGCTCAAGCTACTAGACAAGGTTCTCAAGGTTTGAAAAGATGGGATGTGCAAGCTTTGGCCATCATATCTATTCTTGTGAAAAGATTTGTAATTCCTCATCTTAGACATTGTATCTAAAGAAGCTCGGAATAGCTAGAAGATTTGTTTTATTCTTCGAAGATCATGAGAAAACAATTGAAGCATCAACTAGACAATTTGAGAATGGAACGAGGTAGTTCTTTTCAATATCATGTAATTAAAATTCAAAATCTAATTGATGTGTTAGCAAATATTTGATGTGTTTATAAAAGATGATGAGCTTATGACTATCACTTTGAGTTCATTGCCAACTTTCTCTATCATGATAGAGTAATAACATTTAAAAAGTTACAAAACTCTTGCTTAAGGAAGAGCATCTAGACCCAATCTAGATATGCAAGAAACTATGAGTGACCTAACCCTAACTACAAGAGCAAAAGGCAAAGATAGAGACAAAAACAATAAGAATAGCTCTAAATCCAAGAAGAGTCTTGATTTTGCTTTCAACTCTAAACCTAGCAAAGATCATCCGGACTCTGAGGATGATGATGATCCTCATAATTCTATTAAGAAGGAGGAGACTATAGAAAAAGAGAATGTTTCTATTACAAGAAACTTGGTCGTTAAATAAATGAGTGTAGATTTAGATTAGCAAAACAAAAAAGAGATTATGGTAATGCAATAGATGATGAGGATTTGATGAACAGGTTGAAACACCAAACACCATAAGCTCTCATGATCAAAATTTGTGTTCTCACAATTAAGAAGACCAAGATAAGCCTATTGACTGTTATAGGGGCACATCAAAGCACATGATATTTGAGCTTAGATTGATCTAGTCTCGTTCGTCCTCTAAAAAGTGGAAAAAGCTTCCCATGGCTGGAATAAATTATGGCTCAAGTATTGCTAGATTCGAAGACTTGAATATGGTACAATCTCAATTATCAATCACTCCCTCATGGCTTTGCACCTACCATGTTGCCTCAATCTTCAAGCATAAAGATGCTATGATACCAATGCTAGCACCACAACAAGATCCTAGTAACACAACAAAGTACAAACCATATTCATGTGATAACATTAAAGGACAAGCACCAAACTCACCTTCCAGATAGAAAACCCAAACAAGATCACCCTCAAGCTTGGAAGCATGTGACTTCAGTAGCCATCAAGAAAATGAATAACAAAAGAGTCTTGAGACCTATTTAAAAGATCAAGAAGGTAGACAAGTTCACACCAACCAAACACATCACTTGTTGAACATACCTAAAGGCACCCATCAAAATGTCATATGGCTTTGGGGATAAAACAAATAAGGATTATTACCATGCCAAGATCCTTCCCACTAATAAGAAAAATACAAACCATATTCATATGAGGGCATGAAAGGGAAAATATCAAACTCATTTTCCAATTAGGAAGCCAAACGAACTCACCCTAGAAACTAAGAGCATTCAACTACACGGGTGGTCATCGCCACAAGGATCCATGTGCCATGCCACCACACCCACCAAGGACAAGGAATCCAAGTGCAACGAGCAAAAAACAAATAGCGAATAATCATTGAGTCTTATTTCTGGGACTCACTTTAGAAGGTGGGCAAATTCACAATGTTTCATCTAGATACAAATTCTCTAGTAACTAATCATTGAGTCTTACTTCTAGGACTCACTTCAAAAGATGGGCCAATTCACAATGTTTCATCTAGATACAAAATATCTAGAACCCTAATTATCAAGTAATGTAGCCAAACATGTATAATATTGCTCGTGTCGAGGCATATGTGATTTGACGCTCTCAATTACACTTCAGTAAAATGATGGGCTTGCAAAAAGGTCAAAAAATGTACTAATAAAATGAAGATAACATGTAGAAGTTCATATGTATTCATATGCATGCAACCTTACGATTGAGAGATTGAATCCCATACCCACAATTTTTCAAAAATCAGAAATGTGAATAAAGGGACCTAATAAGGTATCTCAGGATTAATAATTGTAACTTACCATCGTGAGACAGCAAAAATCAACAGCAAACAAAGCTACAAACATAACATACCTCAAAATCTGAAGTAGATATGGCTTTGTAAGGAAGTTCGTTATCTTCTAAAAACCTTTTCTGTGATAACATAAACGAGGGTCAGAAGTTTGTGCAGCAGGTTCGAGCGGGTATCACTTTGATATTTAGGGGAAAGCCGGCTAACCTGGTCATCTGGTGCCTCACTGTGAAATCGATTGCGGAACAGACTGGATTCCATGCTCAAAAACCATTTTCGAAGTTCATCGCTGTAGCATAGGGGAATCGGCACAAAAGCGCCTCAATGTTAGCCTTTTCAATTAAAAACGTCACCGAGTCAAACACACACCATGAATCATGGTTGGGAATAGTTTATTAATAGTTGCAAATAAACGCCAATGTTATTAAAACATCAGTATAACATATAGGAGTCAAACTACTGGACCTTCGGCAATATACTAATCTCAGCACAAAGTGAGATATGATGTCCTTGTTCAGGTCGGAGCCGTTCGAAGTTCGCATGTACTTTCTCCAAAGGTCAATGACCTAAAGAAATACGTTTACATAATAATGAATCAATTATTAGGAAGAAAGATATGCTAAACTGGCTGCTTCAAAGAAATTACCAATGCCTCAAGCTCTTCGCTGCGCCTACCTCGTGACAAGGCTTCTTCAAGGCCCTTCAAAACTGCAAGAACAGTGCAAGAACAGTGTAAATCTCTCTCTCTCTCTCTCTCTCTCTCTCTCTCTCTCTCTCTCTCTCTCTCTCTCTCTCTCTCTCTCTCTCTCTCTCTCTCTCTCTCTCTCTCTCTCTCTCTCTCTCTCTCTCTCTCTCTCTCTCTCTCTCTCTCTCTCTCTCTCTCTCTCTCTCTCTCTCTCTCTCTCTCTCTCTCTCTCTCTCTCTCTCTCTCCGCGCGCGCTTGTGATACATATACCGAAGAGGAACAGTAGTACAGAACAGAAAAAACGAATACCTCTGAGCCGATCTAGTGCATACTGCTCGAACTCCTCGAGAGACACTTCGAGAGTCGGAGCCGTAAGGTAAAAGGATAAGCGTGAATGTGCATCTGAGCCTCCAGAGGACAGACGCCTCGTCGAAGCCACTCGGAAGTCCATAGCTATCGCGCAATGCACAGTCCGGGAGCGACGACACCTTTTGCGCGGGAAACTTGACAATCGCGTGAACGATTTGAGTGTTAGTTCACACAGCGCAGCCTCCTTCACAAGTATGCGCCGTCAGAACATGCAAGCGCATGGCACAAACAAGGTGAAATTGGATGCAACCTACAGCACAAACAAAATGAAATAGGCTGAGTTCACATTAAGCTAAACAAGGTGAAATAAGCTGAGTTCACAATAAACTCCATGTTCCATCCGCCACCAAGATCTATTTGTCAGTCCCAGGTCGCTTGTTGGGCTTCTCGCCTCTTGAGACGGTGGCGAGGGTTCAACCCCCACCAGCATCATGTAAGGGACATATTTAATATGGAAAGTTGTATCTTGTGGCTGATGTGCCATTGTTTGTCCTGCTCTCCGGTAGTTGTGACCGTAGTTTAACCTAGCTATGTAAACCCTTGTTTTTGTGGGATAAGGGGGGGTCCCATGGGTACTATGTCCTTCCCTGTATAGTTGCAATTTCAAAGTTAAAGCTTGGAGGAGTAAGCCTCGGCCGAACCTCCATTAAAAAAAAGGTTTATTTGTCAGACATTATTTACACCGAAGGAGTCTTGAGAAAATACTCACTTTTTAGGGCTTCAAATTCAATGGCACCAATAGTGTGATGCTCTTTAGCACCAATCCATTTAGGTCATATGAAGTCTAAGAATATATTTTATAAATCTATGTGTTTATTGTAAATTGTTATGTATATATATAAAAATATTTTAAAGTTCAGGTTTAGACCTATAAACCTATTCTCCCATTAAGATTGAAATTTGAAAGAACAATTCATAGGTTTAGACCTATTCTTCCATTAAGATTGGAATTTAAAAGAGCAATTTACACATAAGAGATCTCGTTTTATCTCCACTTTGGTGGAGCTAAGTTTTTTATATATTTATTTAGAATTTTGTTTGGAAGTGTCTAATTTGTGATCAATTCCTAACTCTTCCTACTTCAAATGTTTCTTAAACCCTTTTTGAGAGTTTGCTAGTTCTTCTTCATCAATTTCGGTTTGCTATAAGCACTTGCTTGCATCAAAACTTTATGGATGAAAGATTTATCTTAGACTCCATACATAGCAAGTGTCATCTAAGGAAGAAGTAAAACACTATGTAACCAATTCAAACTCCTAAAGCACACTTAAGCCGATTTGAGTCAAAACTTTAGGAGATTCAAAACTTGAAATCTTAAATCTTTGTACATCCATTCAAGTGGAGGTTTAAGAACATTTTGTATACCTTTATGAGAAATAAATTCGATTCTCAAAAAGATTCCTTGAGTAAAGCTCAACCATCATCAAACTTTCGAACTCCTATGTGGTATGAAACATGGATATCTGGTGTTTTCAACTTGACTTAGAAACACTTATGCTTCAACTAGCTTGATTACTAATTTAGCATTCTTGCACAATCTCTTGAGACTCCTTTATATGGAATGCTAATTGATGAATAAATGTGATTCAAGAGGTTAATTTGTCAAGTTGCACTATCAAGAGGTTAATTGGTGGATAAGTGTGATTCAAGAGGTTAATTTGTCAAGTTGTACTGTCAAGTAGGTGCTTTTGTCTCATATTAACCTTGTCTATCTAACCTTAAGATTATGCTCAAATCCTTTATGATGATTCTAGAAATGACTTATGTCATAATCTTCCATCTGCCATGCTGTTTTTTGAACTAAATTTTAGATCGTACCCTCAACCACTATATTCTTTAACTTCATCTTCGAAGTTCAATATTGTTTGGGGATTTACTCTCACCTCAATTCTCTAATACCAATGTTGTGAACCAACTCCACACATGTGAGAGAATGATTGAATACTTAACTATCCAATCATCTATTATATAGCCCTCAAAATTGGGATCACCTTTTTGGAGTGAACTAAGTAGCTTTGGAGTTCACTAGATCCATAGATTCTATTTAGGCCTACATGGTCTACCATTGGTCTTCATACATTGATCAAGGACCCTAGATAGGTCAAGGACAAGAGCTCGTGGGAGCCAATGCTCTAGCACAAGTCTATATATATATATATATATATATATATATATATATATATATATATATATATATATATATATATATATATATATATATATATATATATATATATATATATATGAGTGTTATCCCATCTCTTTAGAGTGGTCCTATGAGGACTATTATGGATCTTCTAGAGTACTCTAAATGTGCATGAGGGTAAGGGCTATTTAAGGTCGGGAGGAGAGTGGAAGGTAGCTAATTGAGACCTCACATTTGGTATCAAATCCTAGAAAGTAGGTTTGGGAAAGCAATTTGGATGGATTCCACAAAGGTATTGGGCACCCAGTGTCCTCTAAAAGAGGTGCTTGGACACTTTGTATCTGTATGGGTACAAAATGGCACCTAGCACTTTGAAAATTTTCCCCAAAAATATTGGAGTGTATCTCCCGATTCATAGGTCAGATTGAAATATCTAAGCTATAGATTGGATTGAAATGTGTAAGTTACTATTGGAAAGCTCTTGGAATGTACTTTCCTCAAGTCAAGTTTGTTTAAGAGTTCAAGATAACTAGCATGAGTGAAAACAAGGTTCAAGATAATGAGGTTGAGAATGAAGGTTCAAGGCACAAAGCTTGTGAACAAGAAGGTTCAAGACACCACGATTGAGAACAAGACCAAGGTTGAGAACAAGGATTCAAGACACCAAGGTTGCAAATAAGAAAATTTCAAGAGACTATGTGAGGGTGAGGAAATCAAGTAAAGGACACCTAAGGAGTTCAAGAGTTGATTCATTGAGGACAATGATGTTTGAAAGGGGGAGAGGGTGTTTGATTCAAGAAATGGTAGGAAATACATGGTTGAACCATACTCGAAGAGGGATGATTAGGATAATTCTCAACCATGCTTTTGGGATAAGTGGTTAACCCATCAAACTCATAGATGATAGGTCATGAGTTTGAGTTCAATTCCCCTATGGATATAATATGAGGTCCCAATTAGCTACCTACCACTCTCCTCCCAACCTTAAATAGCCCTTAGCCTCATGCATAGTCCTTTAAAAGTTCCAATACACACCTCATATGGCCACTTTGAAGATATGGAATAAACCTCGTACATACATGGACTCATATTAGAGCTTTGGCTCCCCTAATCTTGAGAATGCATCTAGGGTCATCCACTAATACAAGTAGACTAATGTTAGACCATGTAGGTCTTAATAGAATCTAACACTCTCTCCCCTTTCTAAAGATCATTGTCCTCAATGATCAAGAGGGAAAATGTCTACGAAAGAGTTTATGATTCCCAAGTAGCATATGTTATTGGATGGTTGGTCCATTGTAACATAATCCTAGTAGGAGATGGTTGAACCACGCTCTAAGAGAGAGGATTAGGAAGTAATCCTCAACCATGGCTTTTGGGGCAAGTGGTTAGCCCATCACATTCCTAACCAAGAGGTTGTGAGTTCAATTCCTTACATTGGTATCAGAGCCTAGGAAGTAGGCTTGGGCAAAGTGGAATGATCCAATGGCCTCTAAAAAAGGCGCTTGGGCATCCTCCATGTGAAAGGGTAGGATTTGTGGAAAGCGCGCACGTCGGTTTCAAGGATGGACCTTACAATGATTGGGGTGTATCTCTCAATCCGTAGGTCGGATTGAGGCGTGTAATATACCGTTGGAAAGCTCTCGGAACGAACTTTCCAATGAGCTAGCTTGCAAGTGTGAAATCTTTGAGAATCCTTGGGTGGCACTTGATTGAGTGTTCAAGATACCAAGCATGGGTGAGAACAAGGTTCAAGACTGAGGTTGAGAACAAGGGCTCGAGACACCAAGGTTGCGAACAAGAAGGTTCAAGACACCAAGGTTGAGAGCAAGGGTTCAAGAGACCAAGGTTGCGAACAAGGTTCAAGAAACTGTGCGAGGTTGAGGAACATCAATTCAAGGGCATCTAGGGAGCTCAAGGGGCTGATCACCGAGGCTAGAGGGATACAAAGAGTAGATCATTGAGGACAATGATCGACCAAGGGGGGAAGAATGTAACATAATCCTAGTAGGAGATGGTTGAACCACGCTGTAAGAGAGAGGATTAGGAAGTAATCCTCAACCATGGCTTTTGGGGCAAGTGGTTAGCCCATCACATTCCTAACCAAGAGGTTGTGAGTTCAATTCCTTACATCCATGCTACTAAATATTATGGTATGGAGTGATTATGTAAGTGATGGTACCTATTATCAAGAGCTCCAAAAGGAACATCCGGATCAGATATTCTATATTCTAAATCAACTAGACCATCAATACAATTCTCATCTTGAGAAATGTATAGTCTCAACTTACTAAAATGAAAATATCGATGATTTTTACAATCATCTCGTAAATATAACTTATATGCAATATCACTAATCTTCTTTATTATTATCCAAGGTCCACAAAATTTGGATGAAAACTTGGATTACTGACTAGTTATCAATGAAGAATGAAGTGGAACTTGTAAAAACACACGATCACCTTCTTGAGATGTTTGTGGTGTATGATGTCTATAAGAATCTAGAATGCACCAGGAGATTTCCTTGACTAAGTGGATTGTATCCATAAATCATCTCAAAAGGTGCCAACTTACTAGACTTATACTTCCAACTATTATAGACAAACGCTATCAACGGAAGACTAGACTAAGTGAATTGTATCCATAAATCACCTCAAAAGGTGCCAATTTATTAGACTTAGACTTCGAAATATAAAAACTCCAACTATCCTAATCTATTTGCTTTTTTGAGACATATGCTCAAAGCATATCTTCTAGAATATGATTTACTCTTTTGATCCGACTGCCCCTCTAGGATGCTCCCCATTAATCATCTTGAGTTGTACTTGTAACTTGTTAAACACATGTTTCCAAAAGTTTCATGTGAATACCTAGGTAAACCATGCAATCTAAAAATTTTATAAATGAACAATTTTGCAAATTTCAAAGCTTCCAACATTTCCTTTCTAGGAACAAAGTATGCCTTTACACTCAATTGATCAACCACTACTAGAATAGCATTCTTTTGACGTGTTGTCCTAGGTAAACCCATTATAAAATCCATGGAAATATTGTTCTAGAAATATTATGTTGGTGTTAACCTCTTGCTTATCTAGTCCAGTTAAGGAGCACGATAGGTTGCTAAGGTTCTTGGGGTGCCACAATCCAGTAAAGACTGGATCCCTGTGTTTCTCCCAATATAATTCACCGAATTCACTTACTGAATTATCTACATAGCCACAACGATCTACTACGCTAACTTCACCGAATCACACCGATTTCAAACTGACAGACTATATCCTTCATTGAATAACTTAATTGCTACACCGAATAACCTCATCAAATAAATTATATAATTACTTAATTAGACAGTACATAGCACTTCAAAGACTTCCATACACAGTGATATAGGCAAGCGAACTATCTCAATGCGGTAGAACATAAACACCCGGCATATCTGGTGTCTATCCTCGGACTTCGCCTCTGCTCTCCATGCACACAAGATAGAACAATATTAATTATATGAAGAGTTACATTTGGGTGTCTCTACCTCTTCGGTGAGTCATTTTAGGGATATATTACATAGGTCTCCAATGGCCAACACTGGCATGCCTGGAGGACTTGAACCCAAAACATAGATAAAGAGAATGACTTATTCTATTTCATCCTACTCATCATTCGAAGGAGTGTGTTGTGGATTTTCTTTGATATGGTCTTTAAAAGTTTATGCACTTCCTCCTATAGGAGAGCGACAGAACCTTTGGGTGCACGGACATGGAAGCTTGGTTCAAAATAGATCGGCTCTACACTTCAGCAAGCTGTAGACTGAATTCTTCCTATAAGTAAAAATCTTGTTTAGTCAAATGCTTCCGACATTTGGTTTCCACTTGAGCAATCCGAAGAGCTTGCTCCTTTAACAACTTCTCAACAATCACGAACTGCTATAGTGTTGATGTTAGTAAATTGCCAGTAGTTATTATTCCTGATGTCTTGTCTGAGCAGACAATTGTTCATTGGTCTCCCTCAAGCCAGTACCAATTTGCTACATGAGCCCATAGTCATTAGTCTATTCTTGAAGATGAAACCACATCTCGTTGATTATAGACGCCTGCACCATGGTCTCTTTTTCTAATTCCTAGATGCCCAAGAGATGGTGGGCATTGGCATCCTATGGATTGGTGACCTCCTTTTGGTACTTCTCCAACTCACACTTTGCTTCTTCAAAAAACCCTTTAAAATGTTGTGTTTGTTTGGCTTCTTGGTATAAGGTGTCACCCAATTGTTGGTTGTTGAACACATGTTGTTCTAGATCTTGTTGCAACTATCAATTGTGAGCTTGAAGCCAGTCAGAATGTTATCGAATGTGTTCCGCCAGCTATCGGTAGTGGTCCATGTCTCTAGCAATAAGACCTTGCATATGGAGAAGGTAGCTACTGAGACTACCAAAATCGTGCATGCCACACCAGTCATTCACCCGAAACTACGAGTACTATTCATGGGCAGCGAGAAGAGAAGGGATTTCAGGTACGTCTTGGTCATCATCGACAATGATGGGTGCAGAATTCCAAGGAGAGGTGGGTAGGGAAGGGGAAGACCATTCAGCACTGGGGGGGTGTACTCGGCAGGGAGTAAGAAGATGACGAGAGAGGGGATGGGCTAAGTGGTGCATGGTACGAAGATGGGGTTGCAACTTTATCCACCGATTTTGGAGAAGGCAGGGGGGATGCTGAAGGTTCTTTACTCAGTGAGGGTGAGGGGGAAGGGGGGCGGCATCCTTCATAACTATGTCCTTCGGTGCAGAAGGAGGTGGAGGAGGAGGGGGGGCCGAAGAGGAGGAAGAATTGTTGTGGTCCGCCAGAGGAGAGGGTGGAGGCGGAGGGGGGTTATCCATTAATTTCTAGTCCATGGTGCCCTGAAATTTGTGTATGAGGAATAAGACATATTTCAGATCTGAGGAGGAACATAGCTCCCGTATGACTACACTCACTGCAAGTCTATTTTGTGCCTTAGCATTGTATGGGCACATATCGATAGAATGGCTCCCATTTTTATAAATCACATAATAAACTCAGTTAAAACACAAATTGCGGCCACATGCCCCCTGTCTTTTTGGCGAGTTGTTTCAGGGATATATTACATAGGTGTTCGGTAGCTAACAATGGCTAAAACAAACGTGGAGTATGTATCCTCTTCGCTTTGTTTACCGGATAATTAAGACACTCATCTACGTAGTTTTGGACATCTCTAGCCATCTTTGCCACCAAAATATGCATTTGATCAATTGTAAAGTTTTATGAACGCCAAGATGTTCTGCGCAGAGCACATCATGGTTCTCAAAAATGAATTGCTTCTTGACCTCCCTTGTTGCGAACTAGGCATACAAATTTTTCTCTTTCTTTTAAGCAAACTTTGCTGAAATCGGAAACTAGAAAGTGAATTTTTCTCACGATGATTTGACAACTGATTTGTAATAGACTGGTTATAAACAACATCATTTTTGAAAATCCTTAATCTCATAAATGAAATTAGTCCTTAGAATGTGAAACTAATATGATGCATAAATTCGAGATAATGCATCTTCGATCGTATTGCTTTTGCCTTCTCTATACAAAATATTCATGCGAAACTCTTGCATTTACTCTACCATCTTGCATGTCTCCCTCGTAAATCAAGTTAGTAATAAAAGTACTTTAAAGTATGATGATATGTTTAAACTTTGAAAGTGGTTCCAAACAAATAATGTCACCAAATCTTCAAATGTGAAGTAGAACATAAAGCTCTTGCTCAGGAACATGCTAGTTTCATTGAGAATGTGAATTTTTCTTACTTTCGAAGTCAATTGGACTACCATCTTGACTTAATACTAGATCAACTATAATGCCATTGATATCAATTTCTAACTCAAAAGGTTTTTGCGTGTTGACCACCAACACAACTTTGGCACTTGAGACCGCTTCTTTCAATGCATCAAAACCATCTTGTTGTGCCCTTATCCAAACAAATATTTTACTATTCTACAATAAATATGTCAATGGCATAACTAGATGTGAACAACTAGTAATAAACTTATGATAAAAGCCCTAAATTTCTAAGAATGGTCGTAACTCATGCTCATTTTGAGGAATCGGCCAATTGAGGGTCATAAAAAATTTCTATGGATCTATTCTAATTCCATATGTGGATGTGATATGCCATAAGTACTCAACCTCAAATAAACATAGTTGTGTCTTCTCTGGATTGATGTTCAATGTATTTTCATTCAACATCTTAAAAATTTTACACAAATAAGACTCGTGATCTTTTGAAATATTTATTGTGAAGAATTTGGAAGCTCATCAATGTACTTGCGCATGCATTTTGAAGAGTGAATCAAGCTAAATCATCACCTAATTGCACGCTCCTACTTTTGGAGGTGGTTTGAGCTTAAGAAAAGGAGCTAACTACTGATTTGATTGAGAGATTCTCTCTCTCTCATCGTCTCTACCTTTTCAGCCCATTGAAGAGCCACTCTTCACACTCTATATAAAGAGGAATGCAACACACTACTTTCTTGAGCTCCTCTTAGCAATAGGAGTATCCATATTGTCCCCTTTGTCATTGTGATGAGTGTTAGAACTCTTCTCATTGTGTAGAGAGGCACTCACTATCCTTCCACACACTAAGGAGTGATATGTGATTCATATTTTCATTGTAGAGTTTTGATCATTAAGCTTTATTCTAGTTACATAATCTCTCTCTCTCATTGTTTATCGAAGGAGAATTGAATTAATAATTGTGGTTTTGGGAAGTCCAATATATGTGCTTCTAGGTTGAAGTACTTTTACAAAGCCACAGAGAAGGTACTTTCCCGCAATAAATTGCTTAGGTTTCTGTGTTTGGGCAACCTTTTCTTATCCTAGGATTGTGAACATGCGCAAGTACACCTGTTTTGTCGATCCTTAATGAGATCAATTTTGATACAGGTTACCCTTTAGCCTATAATTCAGCCCTAGTCGAGTTCTACTCCAACACAAATTTAACTAGGGTCTTCAAGTCTCTTCAAGTACAAGTTAAGCTTAACTTCAACCTCTCCTTACTAGTTATACTATCCCCAAACATTGGCCCGCTTTCTAGTGTAGAGTGCATCCAAACCTAATCTTAACATTCAGCTTAACTTCAACTCTCAAAATTTTTCCTTGAATCTCTTTGCCCATTCCTAGCCAGATGCAGCCTCACATACACACATAATTTCAATAGTCCCTTGTTTCCCCTTCCTCTCGTAAAACTTCTCTTTCTCTATTTCTCTCCCACAACCAAAGTCTTTCTCTATTCACTCTCACCTACACTTCACTCTCCCTCTTACTCTCACTATTCCACCACACACACACACATTTACTTTCTTCCTCACACTTTTCACACACACTCACTCTCATACATATGCCAACACACACACTCTCTTTTTCTATTTCTCACTCACTTTCTCTCTCGTTCACTTACTCTTTGCACATACCTTTCCTATATACACACGCAAGTCCACTTCCTTTCCCCCTCTCTTTCACATATATTGTATCCCACACCCTCACTCTCCTTTCTTCTTCACACTTCTCCTTCACTTGACTCTATACTTCTTCCCTCCGCTAGCTTTGTCCCTTTTATTCACCTTCTCTCACAACTCTCACAACTCTCGCTACTCACTCACCTATCATCTCTCACCTCATAAGCTTACTATCTCACCGTTATTAACCTCATCCACACATTCTAAGCTCACTCTTAGCCTCAACTTCACTTCCTCTAAAAGCCTTCCACAATCAAATACCCCAATACTTATGCACTTGCATACTTGAGCATTCACAATGTCACTAACAATTTGTATATTACCACACCCCTTATCACTCACTCCTATACTCATAACCAAGCACTCATAGCTAAATAAACCATACCATCAAACAGTTACACCCCGACATGTGAATGTGCACACTCTGACAATCCTACCTTTTCCACACACCCCAATCACACTTCATTAGAGTGGAGCAACACATGAATGATAGATTAATCTAAACCATAGTTCAATGATATGCAGTATGAACTCGATGTGTACTTCTCAAAATCTTGAAGCTCTATGGCCTTCAAAATCTTGGGAACAGTCATCGATTAGTGAACCCCCTCCCAAAGCAACATGACATTTGAAACTCACTTGTTGATTTAGGCTTGTGATTTCATGTATACATACATGAGGCTAACTGTAGACAGTGTTTTAAGCAATTTCAACAAACTTAACATCATTCCTAACAAGTCTTCCTCATACAAAACCCATCCATGGCAAACCCAACATTCATTCTATGGCAAAGGAGAAATGATACATACACTAGAAATATGACAATTTTTCTTCTGTAACTTCACACAGTAGTGATAATAGACCTTTATACAATTCTATTTATTGGATGGAATAAACTGCCTCACGAGAACCATGTTGATCACATTCGAGCCTCTAAAAATTACATGCATACTCGGGTGTATCTGGTCCAAATCCTTTAGCATATCATGGAAATGTGGACACTTTGACCAATATCAGAGCCTTGTTGCTTGCTCACGGTGGCTCTCCTCCAGCCTCCCAAATGCATTAGGGTTCTTCCCAAGATAAATACCTAGTTGCCTCCCTCGAGCTCCCCTTATGGTGTGCACACCTCAAACACACATCCTTCCCTTCCACAATTACACTCCTGCATCCTCATCCCTTTGCATCCTTCTGTATCCTATCCCCGCAAGACTCAATGTTGATCAACATTGTAGACAGAAAAGATCAACAGCTTGTGCAAACTCCAAATCCTTGCCTTCAGCAGAATACTCTCCTCTCTGATATGCGGTCTCTTTCACACTCTGCATGCAACAAGCCAAAATAGTCGAATCCCTCTTTAGCTTCTCTTCTTCTTTTTTGTCCTCGTCAACACCTGCACAATTTCCCCCAAACCCCACAAACAAAAACTTGAAGATCCCTCCTTCTTTGGTTGTACGTGCACACCTGCACATCAAAACAACTCCCTTGCTCCTCGAGTGGAAGACCCCCTTGTCTAATTGAGCTAATATAGGTGGATGTTTGCTTTCTAGCTCTTGGCTACAAGGAAATAATGCAAACCTTATGCATAAAACGTCCATATGTAACAAAGAATTGGATTGGTTTCTGTTAACTTTAATGTCCAAAATGGCAACCTTTAGAAGAGACTTCAGTGGAAAGTGTGATGCATTCATATGGTCATGAAAGATTGTGCCATCCAAAAGATGGCTTTCAGCAAGCTCCACAATATCATATGCAAGTTGTATAGTAAGATATGGAATTTCCCCTTGACATTCCACCCATCTCTTGAACTTAATTGGAAGATTGAAGACTCTTTTCACCTTCAATGAGATGTGGTCCTTATAGACATTTTTCACAAGTCTCAGTAGTTCATGCATTGGTAACATTGTAGAGCCAATAAATTTTTCAATCCAAAGAGAAATCCCCCTGTCCTCCAACAAATGTGGTGACTTTCTTGATCTTCTGAAATCGAAATCTTTTCAATGGACACTTTATCATATTTATTTTCTGAATTTTCCAGTACATTGCTCCACAGCTCAAACCACAGGCCACATGTGTTTTCATCCAAGTCTGCAAAATAATAAAAAAGGCTTTGACACTGAGGCAAAGTGATGCGATGATGAGCCACTGCACCGAATACAATAGTTTCTTGCAGTTCCATGTCCAGAATGAGCCACTGATTCCATACATGAATGCCTCATTTGTAGATTGTAGTTAAGGGGAGACCTTTGTTAACCCTTTTTTTGGGCAAGCAGATCCACATGATTTATTTATGTCTATCTTCTTTTAGACTCTTTTATGTTGAAAGTTTGAAATTCATTAAAGCCAACATTGAGATTGTGATAAAAGCCCCCGATTGCAATCTTAGAATGCACGGATCACCCATGTTCATCACTTGTAAAATGTGCACATGCCATTATTCTTGCCCTTTGTAGCGTGCAATCCAACCATTCCATGCCACCAAATCCCTTTCCTTTGTAAAATACCTACAAGCAACCATGGATTTGACAAAAAAAAGAAGCATGTTAATGCAAAAAAAACATCATTTTGCTCGGGCTAACATACTCCCCTCCACTTATTTGTGAAGTCATCCTCGACGAGCCATGTGTTCCACTTCCATGTTCTTGCAAAAACATTCAAGTTATAAGCACAAAAAACTTTGATCCAATTAACCTTACCTTTTTTGGCTTCCACTCCTCTCTTTGAGTCATCTGCTTACTGCAAGAAATCCGCTACTCAACAAAAATATCAGTACTATCAAAAAACATCAACCAAAAAATATGTCAACACAACACAATAATGATCTTGCAAATCAAAATAATGGGTCAATGCACACATGGTTCTATTGCAGTTTTCCATTTTATCCTACCATCAACCTATCCAATTTTTGTACTCGACTTTCCCATGATTCATATCTTTTTGTTTGTCATTTTTGTATCTCTCTCATGTTCTCATTCCTTTCCACCTAGATTTACTTTTCTCACTTTCCCTTTTCCCTCTCGACACTAGGTTTTTTTTTTCATTAGTGAAGTCCAACTTTTCAATCTTCGATAGACTGTTCAACTTTCACCAACAATGTTTTGATCATGCATGCATATCGACAAGAACCTCTCAAGTCTAACCTTTGTTTACTTCAACAAGCTACTCACCATCGATGTGATTCAAGACTTTGCAAGTTGTTGCACAACCTAAGAGTCAAAGTGAATAACTTTCAGAAGGTTCACAAACAAACAAGGCAACTAGCATGATTAGATCTATCAAGTCTAAGTCTTCTATAGACAAATAGCAAGCTAAATTTCAGCCAAGCTTAAGCTTCGATTTGACATGCTTCATTGGGAGTCCACATCAACCCATATCCCCACAACACATACACATATTCCCATCCGAGCATCATGCCCTCTCCTCTCTTCTATCCCCCCTCGAGAGAGGAATTTTTTTAATTCTTTTTTATCTTTTTGTTTATTTATTTATTCACACAAGTCAGTCTATGCCGAAGCTAGATGTGACTCATGGCCCTGACCACCCTGAAGTATTTGGATGGCAATACACCACGGTGTGCTCTCCTTCTTGAGAGCTCCATGATGATATCCTCAGAGTAGAAAACCGAGCTCCTAAGGCCGCACACAGTACTTCACACAGAGGTTGTAGAATATGTAGAAAACACAATACACAGGGAGCACGAACACATAATTCTTAGGTCTTAAAAAAATGCTGGTTGAACTTACAGTCTTTGACTGACCAGGCCACTATATGTTTTATTAGAGAACATATACAAAGAAGTGTCTGGTGGCCATTTGGCCTTTCACATGGCCACTAACGGTAACAATCTCCCACTAAAGGCTAATATGGCCAAAGTAACTATGGGAGAAAAAGAAAGAATGATAGAGAATACCTGAGTGTAAGTATACAAACTATACCTCCCACCTGATGGGCATGTTACATAGTATACAAGTGAATCTATAAGATCATGAATCAAGTAGCCCCCATCAAGTTACAATAGTGTCAAAAGTTATCCTGTGGTAGAGCTTTAGTCAAAGCATCTACAACATTATCTCAAGTGTGAACCTTCTCAACAATAATGCACTCAGTGGCTAAGCAATCTCTAATGAAGTGATACCTCACCTCAATGTGCTTAGTCTTTTGCATGATAGAATGGATTCTTAGCCAAAGCAATGGCACTCTGACTATCACTGTGCAAGCGAGGTACATGTTGAGGTAAACCCATATCACAAGCAAGACGAGAAAGCCACAATGCTTCCTTACGTGCCTCACATGATATATGTACTCATTCGAATATGAGGCAAACTCATATCCCAGAACTAAGGCAAGTATTTGACAAATGTCGAGAATATCAGGTTTGTTTAAACCCAGAAAAGTGTGTTTTGATGGTCAGGCAAGGCAAAATTCTAGGAGACGATGTGTCAAAGAATGGAATTTCGACAGATGAAGAAAAGGTGAAAGTAATTGCAGACCTACCAAGACCAAAGAACATAAAAGAGGTACAGGCCTTCATGGGTCACTGTGGTTATTACAGACGATTTACACACATGTACGCTATCATAACAAAGCCCTTGTACTCTCTTTTGACCCACTTCAAATGGACACATGAATGTGAGAATTCATTTAATGTACTTAAACGATGCTTGGGCTCAGCACCGATATTAGAAACCCCGGATTGGAGTAAGCCATTCCAAGTACATGTGGATGCATCCAACTACGCCATAGGATGTGTGCTTGCACAACCTACAAACAAGGGCAATATAGATCTTCCCATAGCTTACGTAAGTAGGCAATTGAATGCAGCAGAAGGAAACTACACCACTACAAAGCAAGAAGGAATAGGAATGATCTACATGGTAAAGAAATTGAGCAGAGTATCCAAATTCTTTCGTAGGAATTCCTTAAAAACATGACACATAAGTCGTTGGAAAGTGGCAGTTGCATTTGTCAGCCCAAATGGCATCACACAAAATGCAAAGATGCCCCATTCTGTGGCAAAAGTCGTCTTATGTTGATCTAGGAGCAATGGCTACTTGATTATAGCTTGAGAAACCATCAAGAAAGCTATAATCTTCCTTGCTTGCAACTCTTTCCAAAAGTGTTCCGTGATAGGAAGAGGATAACTGTCTCTAATCGTGGTGGCATTAACTTTTTTAAGGTTAATACACACACGCAATTTTCCATTCTTCTTGGGCACAACCACAATGGGGGATACCCATTCGGTATGTTCAATTTTGTAGATGAATCTTGCTTCTATCAAACGATCTATTTCTTCTTTAATCTTAGCAGCGTAGTTGTCATTGTACGTGTATGGTTTTAGTTTCATAGGATTTGTGTCTGGAGTCATCGAGATTCTATGGGAGCATATATCTGGGTCTACTCCTTTCAAGTCTTTGGATCTCCAAGCAAACACATCTCTATATTCACGCAATAGGGCAATTAACTCTTCTTCTTCTTCAGTAGTCAAATCATGCCCTATGTATGTGCATTTTTCTTCTTCTTCCTCTATGATAACTATGATTTTTTTGTTTTCTCTCGATTATCATATACTTCTCCAATGTCGGCTTTTCTTTTAGGCATTTGTACCATGGTTCTTCTGTCTTCTATTGCATACTTCTTGAAGTTCTTGGGCACTTCCATGATAGTTTCTTCTTCTTCTTCTGTCTTAGATGATTTCTTTCTCTTCTTCTGCTTATTTTCGGTATCTTCTGTGAGTGACTCATGTCGTTCCTTTTGATTTTCCTTGTCCTCTTCAGGGGTTTTGGCTTCTACAAAATAAAGATATTCCTCTTCTATGGAACAGAAGGGTTCCATGATGGTGGATTCTAGGTCCTCGTCACCACTCTCGTCTGGTTCTTGGGTCACTTCTGTGCACTCTTCTAGGATAAAGTCTTCCTCAACAGGTTCAATCATAAAGATGAAAATGTCATAACTATCCTCATCACAATGAGGGTTCCATTGTTCTTTGTTCACCGCTATATCCATCGTGGCTAAGATTTCTACCCAACCATGAGGCTCGAATTCCTCATCTGGAAATACTATCGATGCATAAGTTGGGTCTTGAAGAGTTCGTGTGTCGTTCTGAACCTAAGGTCATGGCTTCTAATCGTTCTTCCTCTTGTTTGGCTACTTTACGCATCCATAGATGAGTATCCTTGTGCAACCATGAGGGGTCTGATCGAATGAGTGTACCAAATCTGTTTCTTCTCGTGTCTTATGGATGGTGTTCCATTGTATTGGGGATATGTCTCGATGGGAATAGTCTTTAAGATTGACTTTAGTGGTCACTCCTAAATGTTGTAAGTCAAAAGAATTAGTTCCCCAATCTTGTACGATTTGCAACTGACGCATGAATGGTCATCCTAAAATCATCTCTTAAGCATGATTTTTCCCAAAATCACAAATGGCAAAAGTATGTTCAAATTACACAACACAACTGGTGAGAGATATGCCTTCTAGTAGGCCCAATGGCTTCTCAATGTGTCCGTCAACCATTTGTAGCTTCATCCTGGTGGGTCTTAATGCTGGCTTACCCCAACGTTTCCATAAAGTAGTGGTGCTACTCCGACTCCTGAGTTTAAGATGGCTTTGGTGGTGTAGCCCTTGTGGGTTATTGGAAGATAAGTGTTATCTTCCTCTCCCTCGCTCACATCTCCAATTCGTTCCACTAGTACTTCTGGTACTTCTCTATGTGATCCTACTTGTGAGCGTGTGGTTGTGATCTCTGGGAATTGGTTTGCTACATGCTTCACAGCTTTGGTTTAACCTTCAACAACTCCTCTAAGCTGAGATGGCACTGTACTTTAGTATTCTTGATTACTTCCATGTTTCTAGGGATCATTGATTCTTCATTCCTCACTATTATAATGGGTGCTCTCATGCTGATCGACTTGGCTTCCCAAGGTCCTATGAACTAAGGTAATTCTTGCAAAGAATTGGATTCGGAATTTGTTTGTTCACTTAGTTGCTCTTCCTCTACATCATCATAGATGGAGGGGATATCTTGGGGAAATTGTTCCTGCAAGTCATCTATTTCTTGAATAGGAGGATGGGTTTCTTGCTTTCACCTCCACTTCTCCTCTTGGATTTCTCGTAGAAATTCGTGTGAATATTTGTGTATGGAAGATAGGTTGTCTTCAGCTTCTATATTCGGCACTTGAGAGAGGGATGGCGCATTCCTTTCCTGTGTCTCAAAAATGGTAGGTGTTGCATAGCAAAGAGGCACAAAAGGGAAGCCCCAAAATTTTCAAATTAATGGGCATATTTTTCTGTTAGTATATGATCAATGTCTACCCCTCATGATTGTATGCACATTTTGTAAGGCCCCCTTTATGAGGAGAAGCCAAGCGTGCATTACCCAATTGATGGGAATCCCAACTTGAATGTTGGATGAAGGTCATATTGGACCATGTAAGATATTATAAGGAAAGGGAGTTACCAGGGTCCCCAATTGTGCGGTCCGGGGCAGCGGTGAGCAGCCCCGGCTGGGGGGTCCAAGGGGGCCAGCGGGCCCCCTGGCTGGGGGGTTCCAGGGGGCCAGCGGGCCCCCTGGTGGGGGTCCGAGGGCAGCGCCCCCGGCGCGACGGTAAAGGGAATATTCCATGGAATATTCCCTGTCGGAGTCAGAAATCATTTATATTTGTTAGGTCGGTTCAACCAGTCTAAGCCGTGTATGGCAATTACGCGGGCGGTGGCCGCCCACGCTCTACCGCCCATGTATTGCCGTCCATGGCAGGCCACCCATGATCCTATATATACATGACTTCTGCACTACCTAAGACACTGAGTTGAGCCAGCATACCTCTACCTTGTATCTCCCTATCTAGAGTTGTCTAGATCACCATTTAAGCTCTACCTTGAGAGCGCACGGGTGGACAACGCCATCATCTTTGTACTTGCTGCTAGTAGAAAATTGTTGAGATTCTCCTATATCTGTTAGCTTCTCTGTTATTGCTCCTGTGTTATATTGCGTAACTATTGTCTTACATGGTATCAGAGCTGTAAGGTTCGAATAGCTTGAGAAGTATCATTATTTTAGCCTACTAGCAGACTAGAATATCAGTAGATTATTCGAGTGATTACATGATGGCTTCATCGTCGAACAGTAGTCTTGGTGCTTCAGCTAATGTTAATGCTGCACCTATTCGAATTCGTCCACCTGCATTCACTGAAGGGAAGCTGGATGGAACCAACTATACACTCTGGAAGTTCAAAATTTCTGCAATTTTGGACTCCTATGAATTACTTGACACTGTCATGGGACCGATGGGATTGGATCCAGAGCCTATACCAGTTGAAGATCCAGCAAATTCAAGATTGATGATTCAGCCAGATCCAGATCTTCTACGAGCTTGGAAGAGGCGGAATGCTGATGCATTATGTGCGATTGTCACTAGTGTAAGTGATTCTGTGCTTACTTTAGTTCAACATACTACTAAAGCACATGAGGCTTGGGGCATATTGGCTCGACAATATGAGACCAAGAACCACACTAGGATACAGAATTTAGAAAATCAGTTGGCAAATGAAAAGCATTCTGATTCTGAAAAGGCTGAAGATTTTATCAAACGGATAAAGCATCTTCAAGATCAATTGGCTGCAGTTGGTGTTGTTATAACACCAGAAGAGCTGGCTCGAAGATCTGTACGTGTTCTTCCAGCAAAGTATGATGGATTAGTAACAGCCCTTAACACTCAGGTAAGGCCAAATCCTCTTACATTTGAAGAGTTTTGTGCCATGCTTTTAGAAGAAGAGATGCGGCTGAAGAATCGGCAAAGTACAACTGATGCTGCATTCTCAGCAAATGCAAAAGGTAAAGGCTCTTCAGAGGGATCAAAGAAGAAGCCAAAGAAGAAAAAGTTCACAGGAAGTTGCTTCTATTGTGAAAAGAAAGGCCATGCCATCAAGGATTGCAGAAAGAAGCAAGCTGATGAACGGAATGGGACTGTAAAATCATCATGGAAGAACAAAGAGTCTGCAAACAACACAGAGCTGGAACTTTGGGTAGCTATTGAAGAGGTATGTTCATCTGCTCAAGCTCGTGTTGATGAGTCATGGATTTTAGATAGTGGAGCTTCTCGCCATATGACTAGTAAAAAGGATTGGTATAGTTCCCTAGTGCCTCTGCGGGAATCCATCAATGTAGTGGTGGGAAATGACTCCAAGTGTCCAGCTGAAGGAACTGGAACCATCTCTTTTATCACTTCTCCAGGTGTTGAGAAAAAGTTATCCGATGTTCTCTATGTACCTACACTCAAAAGAAATTTGTTGTCAGTTTCTGCAATAACAGATCGTGGACTCGAAGTTCACTTCAATAAGAGTGGTGCAGAAATCATGGATTCATCAGGTAATGTTGTAGGTAAAGGCATACGACGGGATAACTTGTATGAGTTAAGTGCTTTAACTGCTACAGAAGATAAAGATGTAAGCAGGTTATGGCACCGATGATTTGGGCATCTCAGATTTGCAGTTTTGAAGGAGATGCAACGAACAGGGATGGTTGCTCATATGCCTGCATTTTCAGAGTTGCAGGAACCTTGTGAAGCTTGTATGATGGGCAAGCAACAACGAAAGGCATTTCCAAGAGAGACCAGCAATCGATCTCAAGCTCCTCTAGAGTTGGTACATGCTGATCTCTGTGGTAAAATGTCTACACCTGCTTTAGGAGGATCTTTCTACTTCTTGCTGTTAGTCGACGATTATAGTAGAAAGATGTGGGTTTATTTCATTCGAGAGAAGGCTGATGCTTTTGAAAAATTTAAAACGTGGCATAAGTATGTAGAAAATGAATCAGGAAGGAAACTAAAGAAATTTAGAACAGATAGAGGAGGTGAATTCTTGTCAACAGAATTCAACAATTACTGTAAGGAGCATGGTGTGAAAAGGCAACTTACCACAGCTCATACACCCCAACAAAATGGCGTTGTTGAGCGCAGGAACAGGACAGTAGTTGAAATGGCTTGTTGTATGTTGAAGGCTCAAGACATGCCTGATTCATTCTGGGCAGAAGCAGTCAATACAGCAGTCTACATCCTCAATCGAAGCTACACAAAAGCACTGAAGGGGATGACTCCTCAAGAAGCATATTCTGGTAAAAAGCCTTCAGTTTTGCATTTCAGAATTTTTGGTTGTTTCTGTTATGCACATATTCCTGATTCAACAAGATCAAAGTTGGATTCAAAAAGCAAAAAGTGTGTCTTCCTAGGATATAGTGAAGAGTCTAAAGCATACAGGTTATGGGATCCTGAGGCAAGGAAGATTTTTGTCAGCCGAGATGTGGTGTTTGATGAACGACCACACTTAGTAGAAGATAAAGGTAAATCTACTATCTCATCAAGCGGAGAAATATCTCACCTTGTGCCTATCAAAAGACAGGTTAAAGTTGAGGAGGAGGAAACATCTGATGGAGAAATTTCCTCAATAAAAAGCCAACCAGTTGTAGCTGCACTGCGTAAGCCACTACCGAAGTGGGCACAACAGCTCTTTGATGATCACAATCCACATGTAGATGTACTAGAATCATCATCGGATGGATTACGAAGATCAAAGAGAATAGAGGAGCAAAGAAGAGCCTCAGAACACATTGTTAACATGGCTCTAATGGCAGATATCATGGGTTCGATAAAGGAACCTACCACCATTGAAGAAGCCATTGATGATCCAGATTGGAGAGCGGCAATGCAGTCTGAGTATGATAGTATACTCAAAAATGATACATGGGATCTAGTCGACTTGCCGCCAAAGAAGAAGGTAATAGGTACTAAATGGATTTGGAAAGCTAAGTATAAAGCTGATGGAACATTAGAAAAGTATAAGGCACGATTAGTTGCACAGGGTTTTTCACAGATTGAAGGATTTGATGTTCAAGAAACTTTTGCACCAACAGCACGCATGACAACTATTCGGACGGTACTTGTAGTAGCTGCACAAAAGTCTTGGCCTATTTTCCAGATGGATGTCAAATCTGCATTTTTGAATGGTCACCTCAAGGAGGAGGTATATGTATCTCAACCACCAGGTTTTGAGGTGCCCAATTCAAAAAATAAAGTTTGCAGGTTGAAGAAAGCTTTGTATGGACTTAAGCAAGCTCCACGGGCTTGGTACCAACGAATAGATCATTTTTTCAAAAATATGGGTTTTGAAAGAAGTACTTCTGATGCTAACTTGTATGTAACGAAAAGGGATAGCAAGCTAGTTGTTGTCATTGTATATGTAGATGATTTGATCATTACAGGAGATCATCAGGAACTCATCAATCAAACTCGGATCAGCTTGGGAACTGAGTTTGAAATGACAGACTTAGGTCTACTCCATTTTTGTCTGGGAATTGAAGTATGGCAAAGGAAGGATGGCATTTTCATCTCACAACAAAAATATTCCAAAGAAATTCTCAAGGCATTTGGAATGATGGACTGCAAACCAACTAGCACACCTATGGAGGTAAATCATAAGCTATCTATGGATGATAACATGCCTGATGTAGATGTTAAGAAGTATAGGAAGCTCGTTGGAAGTCTTATTTTTCTGTGCAACACTAGACCAGACATTTGCTATGCTGTTGGAGTGTTAAGCAGGTTTTCCAACAAACCTAAGGAGAGTCACTGGAATGCTGGAATGCGAATTCTAAGGTACATTGCAGGAACCTTGGATTTTGGTATTTTGTATACCACAGGTGATACACTCCAAGGATATTGTGATTCAGATTGGGCTAGAGATTGTGATTCTAGAAAATCAGTTTCTGGATATTGTTTCTCACTTGGTTCAGGAATATTTTCTTGGGTAAGTAGGAAGCAACCAACTCTCGCACTCTCCTCCACTGAAGCAGAGTACAAAGCAGCTTGTTTTGCTTCTTGTGAGGCAGTCTGGTTAAGGAGAATTCTTGCAGATCTAGGCTTTCCATCAAATATGCCAACTGTACTCAAGTGTGATAATCAAAGTTGCATGGCTATTGCAAAGAACCCAGTATTTCATGCTCGCACCAAGCACATAGAAGTACAGTACCATTACATTCGTGAGCTAATTGAAGATGAAATTGTGGAGCTAGAATATTGCCCAACAGAGGCAAATTGTGCTGACATATTCACTAAAGCACTTGGAAGAGAGCAGCTCAACAAGCATCTTCAACAGATGGGCATAGGACCGAGACCTACTTGATTTATCATCGGTAAACATTGAGGGGGGGTGTTAGTATATGATCAATGTCTACCCCTCATGATTGTATGCACATTTTGTAAGGCCCCCTTTATGAGGAGAAGCCAAGCGTGCATTACCCAATTGATGGGAATCCCAACTTGAATGTTGGATGAAGGTCATATTGGACCATGTAAGATATTATAAGGAAAGGGAGTTACCAGGGTCCCCAATTGTGCGGTCCGGGGCAGCGGTGAGCAGCCCCGGCTGGGGGGTCCAAGGGGGCCAGCGCGGCCCTTGGCTGGGGGGTCCCAGGGGGCCAGCGGGCCCCCTGGTGGGGGTCCGAGGGCAGCGCCCCCGGCGCAACGGTAAAGGGAATATTCCATGGAATATTCCCTGTCGGAGTCAGAAATCATTTATATTTGTTAGGTCGGTTCAACCAGTCTAAGCCGTGTATGGCAATTACGCGGGCGGTGGCCGCCCACGCTCTACCGCCCATGTATTGCCGTCCATGGCAGGCCACCCATGATCCTATATATACATGACTTCTGCACTACCTAAGACACTGAGTTGAGCCAGCATACCTCTACCTTGTATCTCCCTATCTAGAGTTGTCTAGATCACCATTTAAGCTCTACCTTGAGAGCGCACGGGTGGACAACGCCATCATCTTTGTACTTGCTGCTAGTAGAAAATTGTTGAGATTCTCCTATATCTGTTAGCTTCTCTGTTATTGCTCCTCTGTTATATTGTGTAACTATTGTCTTACATTTTCTTCTTCAAACTCCTAGGAATTTCCCTAAAAACCTATGTACATGCACTAGAGGACTCCTCTAGATGCATAATCCCAAATCACTGTAATATAATTCTTGTAAAACAATAGGAAATTAGAGATTAGCCAATAAAGTGCCGGTCCCTTGTGTGAAAGGACCATTTTTAGGGCACATGTATATAAGTCACTTTGTGACTCTTTGTAAAGACTTCTTGCCATTGTGAAGAGGGAGAGCTCCTGAATTTCGAATTTGCTTCTTTCCTGCAGATTTTCATATTCTCTATGATCTTTTGTGTGTGTGAAGCTTGGAATGTGTGTGGATAGGATTGTTGTCTACCCCTCCCCACCACTTTTGAGCTACTGTAGTGTGTGTGTGAGCAAGTAGGAGTTGTGGAGTGAGTGTGTGTGTTTCCCGCCATTCACTGTTTTGGTCATAACTTGAAGAGCGGTTGTCAGATTCGAGTGCTACTGCCAATAGATGCGTCTCGTCGAGAGCTTTGAAATGAACCCACTAATGGCCATATTCAGAGTTCGGAGCTAGGAGAAACATTCGAATTTGTAATTACTGCTGTAAGTGGTATCGCGATAGACACTTTCGGTTAAGTGAGTTGTAGAGGTAGATTAGTCTTTTCTCATGCATATTGGTTGAACTACTTCAATTTCCATCATGTGCACACAAGTCCTCATACACTTGGTTAGGTCGGTTCATCGGATTGATAATTAAGAGTGTGTCAATCCACCACTATATGCACTTGTGTGGCAAACGAGATTTAGTCTCTTTGGCACAAGGCCCTAAGACTTCGTGACTTAGGTACACACGTTCTTGGCACCGTTGCCAAGGAACAAGCCCAACCAAGGTGCCTTCGTGATGGTTATAGCTCTGGAGTGAGGAAATAGTACTTGTAAAAGTGAATTTGTTCCGTGGCAAATAGTCGAATACTTCAACACTTATTACTTCATTTCCCGGAGGTGTGTGTAATGAGTTTTTAGGTTTAGGGTTAGGAGAGAGGGAGAGAAGAAAGAGTTAGGGTTAGGTTAGGAAGATATTTGGAGTAGAAGTAAAATGGAAAAGTACCAAGAAAATCCCAAAAATTGCCAAGTTAGTGTAGGATAGGCCTCAGTCATCAGAAGCTATAAAAACAAAAAATTTGTAGTTCATTTCTCATTTGCTCAGAAAGTGGTATCGTCTACAGTCAGCGATCGATATCGCCAGTGTGGTATCATGCAAACCAAGCAAGACAACCCCAAGGTAAGCTACATCAAGATATTAATCTCAAAAACACTATAAAAATGCACCCAGACGTGATTAAAGGCGCAGTCGGTATCGCGGGGAGGGATAGAGTGATTGGAGAAGTTTTTTGAGTGAGACAGAGGGTTAGGAGTGAAGAGGAGTGAGAGAGAAACTAGGGGCTGAAAATTTTTTTACATTTGGAGCTATTTTGGCTATAGTATCGCGATCGGTTGAGTTTTGGTATCGCGATACCAAAATTCCCTTGTATCGCGATACTCGCCGAAGTATCGTATCGTTGCATACCACTTGAGGTATCGCGATACCATTTCTTGGTATCGTATCCTCAAGTTGGTATCGCGATCGCGATCTGCCAGTGGTATCATATCACAGTCCACTTGGTATCATATCACCCTGGTCACGATATCATATCGCGTACAAACCCAGTATCGTATCGTTAACCCTCGTGGTATCGTATCGTGTGTCTCGGAAGTATCGTATCGTGCAGGACTCTAGTATCGTATCCTGCATTGTTGCGGTATCGTATCATGATAGAGCACCGATATCGTATCGTGAGCACTCTTGGTATCGTATCGTGACAAATTTTGGGATCGTATCGTGCGAGCCTGCGGTATCGTATTGCTAACTGCACTGGTATTGTATCGTCAGGATCTCTAGTATCGTATCGTGCTCTACAGTAGTATCGTATCGTGTCTTCGAGTGGTATCGTATCACTTGAGGCACATAGTATTGTATCGCCTAGAGCAGTGGTATCGTATCAAGTGAAAAGCAGCATTGTATCGTGCATTTCTCTAGTATCGTATCGTTGAATACCCAAGTATCGTATCGCGATCGGTAGTGGTATCGTATCGCCGACAAACTGGTATCACCTAGTGCATGTAAGGCCGCCGGATTGGCATCATGTAATTTATATTTTCCTATACAGCATGTACCAAAAGGTCGTAGCGAAGTGTTGTATCCTTTTTATCAATCAATGAAGAGACATTATGGTGGCTCTCCAGTAGAGAGAGAAGACAGGATCGCCAGACTGTCTGTCTGGGTGATTTGTGACCTTGCAGAGACATTGTAGTGCAGATTTTCATAATTCTGAGTATTGACACTTTACCTTGTTGAATTACATTAATTTCTGATTGACACAGTAATGTTCGTTGGCGATAATAAGTCTATGCGACGATAATTATTACTCTTTGCGTTACATACTATGAAAAGCCTAACCGGAATATGAACAGTAATACTGTCTAGAAGACATTATACTGGATAATAACGTACTGCTTGTTTGATAAGTTAACTGGGAAAATAAGATACAGTGCCTCTGAATTATCAGACCCCTACCATCCCCAAGAACCCGAAAAGAGATTAAAAGTGGACTTGACGGTAATCTGCACTTTTAACACTAGCGCCGTCTGTGGGAAGATGGCAATTGATTAAGAAATTAGTAAAGGTAGAGCAGCACGTAAGGGAAGCGGTACAGAGGTGATATATGCCGGTTACTCGGTCCGATGAGTCTTATCCGAAGTATAGAAGAGACTAGCACCCCTGGGCAGTTCCAAATCTATTAGGGACACCCCCAGGTGGTAGAAGTGTAGGCCATTTAAGCCCAGTTGTCGAAGGATTGGAGCCAGTTAGCAGTGATTCCGATACTAGTTCGGTAACACATGATGAGATTCCGGTGTAATTCCGGTATGTTTTGAAGAAGGTGTAGTAACTTCTGAGTGTACAGGGACGCAGTGTGTAGTTGATTCGATACCATCTAGTCAGAATTTGAACCTTTCCGAGGATAAAGTTGTGTTACCCAGAGAGATCATTGCCGGTGGAAGTATACCCTGTTTCGGTGAAAGTTCGACAAGTTCCGGTGAAAGTTCGATACCAGTTGGTGGGAATTTACAGTTTTTCGATGACAGTGTGATACTCCCTGGTGGATCTTTATTACGTACACCAATGTTCGGGGCAAACTTGCCTACCTTTGATACCAAAGCTTAGGATAGGCTATTTGATTTGGAGATATGTAAGAGATTGAACGCTATTTTCGAGCTGAAAGGTGAGCAATCTGATAATACAGTTTTCGAAGGGCAAGAGACACCCCCTCAAAACTCAGGAAACAACAACGGTACCAATAATAGCACCATGAGTGGTCAACAACAGCAACAACAACAACAACAATAGCAATAGCCACTTCCACTTCGACCGGTTCCAACAGGGGTGAATTACACAAAGTTCGGTGGATTTCCGACGGACGATCCTGATGCACATGTGCGCACCTTTGAGATAAGCTATGTAGTGCTGAACCATCCACCCGACCCGGCGTACAAGGCCATCGTATTTCAGGCCACCTTAGTTAATGAAGCAGCTAGATGGTTGACTGGGTATGATATTAATCATTTCGTTAACTATGATGCTGTGAGGGAATTTTACAGAGGTTCCGGTTGAAGAAGAATCCTGCCGAAATCTTCGACTATTTGCAGAACAATCGGAAGAAGCCGCACGAGACTGTTCAAGAATATGCAACATTGTTTAGAACCCACTTACGACAACTGCCTCCGACACATGCTAATCTACTGGATGATGTCATAACCTAGTGGTTTATTAACGGTTTGACCCCACAGTTAAGACAAAGTATGATCATCTGCTGTGTGGGGACGATGACACTAGATGTTGTTATTGCGATGGCCCTACAACTAGAGCATAAAGTTGGGGGATTCACCAAAGACTTGGAGTGGCTAAAAGCCAGTAAGAACGTAATAGATGATCCGGCTAAACAGATGTATTTCAATACTGCGGGATGATTAGGGTTTTTGATCGCCTCATGTTGCCTGTGTGTCTACTTAATCTTGTTCCTTTTCCTGATAATTGCTATTGTGTCTGTGTGTTTTTTACGTTCTTTGTTTTTTGTGTTCTTGTGTCCTCGTGCGTGTCATGGAAGCACTAGCCAATGTCGCTACATTCCGTGAAGGAATCACTCCTGAAGTGAGTGAGTTTTTGCATATCCGTGGTCTTTTGAGCTTCGCTGAATTGCCTTGGCATTCAGTGGAGTGTCAACCATTTTATGCACAGATTATTTCCGCTATCCCTGCCACACCTGCTACGAAGCAGAGTTGGCCTATCCTTTGTTTACCGTCACGAGTCGTGATCACTTTGGCTTCATTCGCCGATGCCTTCCGACTTCCTCGGGATGGATTGGAGAATGGTCCACTCCTTCCTGTAGCCACCATGACCGCGTTATTTCCACGGCACTCATCTAATGAGTACGCCATTCTGTGTCGACCTGATCCGGAGCGTACCGTATTGCAATTTTTAGTTGCTATACTAAATTTGCAAAAACATACCTACGAGATCTCGTGTCCCTTTTACTCAATGATAGACATGGCTTCTCGCGAGCCTGTCAATTTTGCATCTTTTTATTTCCGGTGCATTCATCGTGAATGTGTTACGGTTATTAAACAAGTTAATAAGGGTGATCTTCCATGATCACGTCTTTCCCATATCCTCACTTTCCTCTTTCCATCCATTCAAGCCGTGCAACCCCCGCCAAGTGCTCCATTCCTGTTGCATGAAGAGTCTACTCGGATGCTCAAAGATGAGGAAGATGATGATGCAGATCTTTTTCAACTTCTTCGCTGGAAACGTAGCCGTATAAGTCCGTCTGAGAGCCAGGTGCAAGGATCTAATGCCAGACATGAAGAAGAGGTCTTCCACGACACCACAACTTCCATTCATGTTGATTCTTTTGCCCATTCTTCTCCAATCCAGCAACAGGAACAAAGTGCTTCCACCATCGACTCTGAAGAAGTTTCTTCTCAAGAGGATTCTCATCAGCAGAATCAAGATGTTGTTCAAGCCATTATTGTAGAGATTCTCAATGAAGTGATTGCTCTGGTTGATGCTGTGATTGAGCGAACGGAAGCAACAAAGCAGCAGACCACCGGAATAGTGTTGGTACCTAATCTTCTTACCCCACTTCCTTCCACCATGAACATTGTTGAGTCCCAATTGTTCCAGTCCAACCTATTGTTCCCGACGTACCCCCTTCTCCATCTTCTTCTCCCGCCTATTCTCCACCCTCCTCCCCTCATCTGTTCTCCGCTTCTACATCTCAATCCCTTCCTACCCTTCCTGCTCCAACCCCGATGTTTCATGAACTCGAATCTATGGGTCGATTGTTGATCCAATTCTTGCAGCAGTTACCAATGCAACTGAAGATGGCCACTGATAATATCATACGGGAGTTGCAGCACAAAGTTGATGTTTTGGAGGCTGATATTGCCCCACTACAGGAAGAAGCAGATGTCGTTAAAGCAGAAAACCATGCTTTGCAGATACAACTTCAGCATCTTCAAGCTAGGCTTGCAGAACAAGATACATTAATTGCTCAATGCAATGCAACATTGGCAGAGTTAAAAGCCAAGGATGTTTTGTTAATTGCTCGTGATGAAGAGATTAAGCAGTTAAATCAGCTGGTACAGGATAAAGAAGACGCTCGAGTGGCAATTGGAAATTTGTTGGAAGAAACTCGAGTACAGCTTGCAGAGGTCGTGCAGAAAGGACAGGAGATGGCTACTTTAGCTAAGCAGACTAATGCAGAACTCCAGGTCGTAACTATCGATTTGTTTCAGGCAAATTCTGCCCTAAAATCACAGACAAGTCTTACAATTCAACTTCAGAAGGAGATAGCTGGGCTTCGGAAGGAAAGAGATGCTTATTATCAAACAATTCAATATCAAGCTCAGGAGCTGGAACGAAGAGAAAAGCAACTAGGCTTTCAAGTAGAGCAACTAGGCTTTCAAGTAGAGCAACTATCCAGAATAGATGGACAAATTAATGATATGAGATTGAGCCGAGATGCAGCCCTTGCAAATGACTTTTATTTGCAAGAGGCCTTTTTGCAATCGCAGACTGATACATTGATAAGCCAAGTCATTGTGTCAAGTTCCGTTCGAACTGACGCACAACTGGTAGAGCCAGAGACACTAAAGTTGATGTTGGATTCCTTAAAACAAAAAATCTCTAGAACCTTCAAATTAGCAAGAACTATGTATATACAAGGCATCATTGACGAGCCTTAATTTTGTTTGCGTTGCGGGTTCAAGTCCACCGTGCATGCCAGTGTAAGGCCGCCGGATTGGCATCATGTAATTTATATTTTCCTATACCGCACGTACCGAAAGGTCGTAGCGAAGTGTTGTACCCTTTTTATCAATCAATGAAGAGACATTACGGTGGCTCTCCGGTAGAGAGAGAAGACGGGATCGCCAGACTGTCTGTCTGGGTGATTTGCGACCTTGTAGAGACATTGTAGTGCAGATTTTCGTAATTCTGAGTATTGACACTTTACCTTGTTGAATTACATTAATTTCTGATTAACACAGTAATGTTCGTTGGCAATAATAAGTCTGTGCAACGATAATTATTACTCTCTGCGTTACATACTGTGAAAAGCCTAACCGGAATATGAACAATAATACTGTGTAGAAGACATTATACTGGATAATAACGTACTGCTTGTTTGATAAGTTAACTAAGAAAATAAGATACAGGGCCTCTGAATTATCAAACCCCTACCATCCCCAAGAACCCGAAAAGACATTAAAAGTGGACTTGACGATAGTCTGCACTTTTAACATGCAGTATCGCCTAAGTGGTATGGTCTAGAACTCTTTGAGCATTTTCAAGCATAAATTTGAGGCATTTGAGGAGCCACTTAGGGAGAGTTTTAGAGGCCAAGATAGCCCCAGGAGGGTGAATGAACTTGAAATCAGGAAGAGTTCTAAGTAGCCGAAGAAGTGTCATATCATCAATAGGAAGTACCGCTCAGGTTAGTCACCGCTCTACCTACTCTGACACCTCTAGTGATTTGGAGGAGGAGATGCCCATGGCTTCAGAAGACATGCAAGGTCATGTTCCGGGGAGAAACTTCATGTCTAAGGTAGAAGGGGAGTACCGCACCTCTTTGCAATATGTGTCTACTAATGCCCAAGAAATTCCTATCTTCCTGGATGGGTTAAATAGATCAGTAGGATGGTAACCTCCACTGTAGCTCAATGATGAGTAGCACCTCCTTTAATGTCCATCCGGGAAGACGTGAGGATGGTATGAAGACCTCGAACAAGTGATGGCACAAGTGTGTGAGTGAGAAGCACACTAACATGCACACACATACACACACATGCGCACACAAGGCAAGAACAAAGAGAGAGACAATGGAGTTCTTTAGATTACTCAAAAGTGCTCTTACAAGTTCAATTCTACAACAAGCTAACCTCAAAAATGAGTTGTTTAGCTCTATTTATAGTTTTTGACTAACTTTGGTCCTATCCAGACCTAGTGTCCAACCTAGTTAAAAATTAGGTTCCTAGGCTATTTTGGAGGCTCAAACGAGCTCAAAAAATTATGAAAATTGGTACAAAAATACTACTAGTACTCCTCAAGCTTGAGGACTCCTTGGCTTGCACAAAATGGAGTAAAAATAATCAAAAATGGTATTTACAATGAGGTGAAGTGACTAAGATCACTAATTGGGAAGTATTTCTTCATGGAAAATTTAAGGGCCTATTTGCCATATCTTCGTTGACTACTTTGCCTGCTTGATCCTTGATCTGACTCCCTTCTTTGGCTTCCTTGTCTTGTGGGTCCTTGGGTGCCTTGACTGCTACCAACACCCCCCCCTTCTCTCACGTCTGTCATCTGTGATAGACCCTTGTTTGGTTGAGTGTTTGACATAATATTCCACCACATCTGAAGCTAGGTGATGTTCTTCTAGTCGTAGCCCTCGTGCTAAGTCTGTTAATAAAGCATCCCAATCTATTGTCCCTCGGACATCCGGATGTGGCAACCACAATTGCTCGGAGTGTAAGGTCCTCTCCACAGCGAACAGCTGGAGAAGATGTGAGGGTCTGGGTACGAATATTTTAGAATGGTATTCCCAGAAGCCTGTGACAAACGTCTCTTCGAAAGTTTGTTTGTAGCAAGCTGGGAGGTACTTTATTCTGGCATGCCAGACATATATTACATTGATTGAGGGGGTTGTGCTCATGTCATACACCAAGTCTAGGTTGCCTGCGGTGAAGCCAACTCCTAAGAAATATGGATCTTTAATGTTTTTGAATGTTCTGAACGTGATCATCATTAATTCAAATATCTTCATACACATTTGGGCCATCACATCAGGGGTGTTGCGTAGTCTAAGACTCCAGTGACAGATGGTGGAAATCATATATGCAACCGAGGCTTGTCCTTGTGGGGGTGCTAGATAGACATAATTCAACCATTTTGCACAACCTTTGACGGTCTTGATGTTGGAATATGCAAGTCCACATCATCTCTTCAAAGTATTATTATTGGTTGAACTCTTTATTATGGCTCATTATATTCTTAGAGTGATTTATTATGTTTTCCACATCAGGCATAGTCGTGAATAAAGCATATTTGAAGTCAATGCCAAGTTGGAAAAGTGTTCCTATGATTTAGGAAAAATTTCAGGACAGCAGCACACCTTTTCTGAAGGCTGTTTTGCACGGATCATATCTCGCTGACCGTGCATCCTTTTTGGTTGATTCAAAAGCTGAAATGTTCTCCATAATATCAGGTATCAGCTCACCGAAAATCTCCCGCAAATTTCAACTCCAAACTCAAGTTATGCTGGTTGCAAGTTGGTAGGTAGAGAATTGGCAGATTGTTGAAAATGGCCAGTAGGCCAACTTTGGAAGCTTGTATCTTGAGCTACGTGCGTCATCTCAAAATGGTTTCCTCAGCAAAGTTGTTCTCCGTATCATGGAAAATATCCATCTCAAACAGTTTCACCAAACTCCCACGCATTAGAGAGTTATGCCTATTTAAACAGAGGCTTTTGAGCATTTTTGACAGACAGACAGAGGGCTAGAGTTGAGAGACATTTGACTCATTTCTTGTGGTTGTGGAGTGCATCCTAGGGACTGAAGTGGAGTGGTGTATACCACACACTCTTGACCATTATACATTGGGTTCATTTGTATCATTGAGCTCATTTGATAGTGTTATTAGCTTTGTTCTTTTCAAGTAGTTTTGAGCTTGAGTTAGCTTCTACTACTGAACTTTGTATTCTTGTTGATTTAAGGATTGCTCACTTATTTGTCTCTCATATCTCATCTCATATATTCTTTGAGAGTGTGTTTAAGCTCAGCTCCTCATTTTTCTCACTTGACAGCAATGGCGAATTCGGGCCAGGTGCACTTGGGAGGAGTGGAACATAACATGGATTATACTTGATAAATAATGGCATGTTGTTCCATGTGCGGACCATTTCTGGATATGTTTCAAGGAGACAAATCCGCCAGGTGGGTTGGAAGGTTGATCCTTGTTTCACACGTTTAGGTAGATCTTCAGGACCAAATTGAGTGGCAAAAGTCGGGGTTTTCCACACCTTCGTTGAATCTCCGCATTGTAATCTACTAAGAGCACACAGTAAGGCACATATTGAGCATTGTTTGTTCCTATCCAGCGGTGATGTGACATGTGCCTGAAGTACTCAAAGTTTATAATAATGTCCTCTAGTTTATCCATTGATTGGATTTGGACTGCGATGCGATCTTCATGGGTTTTGGTGGTCTTTTCGAGTTTTTGAAGCCATTCTGGTGCTTTGACTTCCAAGGTGTCCATTCCTTCCGATGTTTGCTAGCCGCCCGGCATAGGCATAGGAACATAGGGTTCCTCATACGACTCATCCACTTTGATGGGCACCAATTCATCTGTTTTTGGTTCGATAATTGGGGATGATTGTCTTTCATACTCAAGTAGCTTTCTTTGCAATTCTTCAACCTGCTCTTTTGGCACCTTTACCTCTTCTGAAGTCGATGCCGACTCTATGATCTTGGGTTGTTCTTCTTGCTCCCTTAGCTGGTGGCACAATGCATCTCGTTCTTTTTCCATATCATCATGTGCTTCCAGCAGATCAGCATAGCTTTCCAGGATTGTTTTCATCGTATCTGAAGGGACCGCTTTAAACTGTTGTGGGTCTATCTCATGGGGGGAGCCTTCCATCGTAGCTTCTAGGTTTTCTTCATTCTGCTTTTGAAGTCGTTTATTTTCTTCTAGAGCTGTGGCCATGTGCTTCCGTAATAAGATCAGGTTGCGTCGGACTTTGATATTCTCTGACTGATAGAGTTCAAGTAAAGATGTTAATTTCTTAACTTCGAAAGAATCGGATTGCTAGGGAGCTTCCAATACGGTTTGGTGGGCGTGTTCAAGCGTAGTATATCATTGATTTAGGTAAGCCATTTCTTCTTCTATAGTCGCAAGCCGCCTCTGTAGTTGCTGGTGGTCCGTAGTTAATTGATGATGACAATCTACGAGAGTCTGGTATTCACTATGTAGTTGATATACACATTGATGTAAAGTAGAAAACACATTATTTACATTTAAGAATGCTGGGAAAGAAGAGGATGCAGGGGGGATGGGGAAGGGAAAGGGAATCGTGAATGAGGTGGAATCAAGTGGTGATGTGGGTGGAGGGGGTATGGGAGATTGTGGTTGTGTGTGGGGAGGGAGTGGTGTTGTGGCTGGTGATGTCTCCATTGTGTCAAAAGTGTGTGTGACTGTGTAAATGGGAACGGAAGGCAGGGTGGATGTGATGTTCGTGAATAGTGTTGTGAATGTAGGCATGGTAACCCCTCCGAATTGGATGCTTGGAGAGAGAGGAATTCCCATGACATATGTGGTGATTGTGGAAGTTGGTGTGGTAGTGTCATGGGGCAAAGTGAATTGTGCAGTGAGAGGTGAGGATTGTGGTGATGGTGGTGCTGCCTGATGTTCTTCCGTCTATGTGATATCTCCTGGTGCCGATACATCTATGTGAATTTGCTTGCTGGAGCGCATGGGACGGGTAGGCATTCATTTCTCAAAGCGATGAATATAAGCAAGAGCCGAATGAATAGCTTCATCCAGGCCAGCGCATCTGCATGAAGATTCAGGGACTCAATAAATTGTTCATCTACCCCTTTCTCTCCTAACATTTGGCTTATTAGCATCTTCCCTATTTCTAGTGACAGCTTGTGATGTTCTTGAACCCTCTTCATGGTTTCATATAATCTTTTTATTTGTTCCGTATAGGCGGGGCACTTGCTAATTCTGAGGTTTTGTCCTGCTCTTCGTCTTGTTCTTCATCCGAGTCCTCATCTTCGGCCTCTTCTTCTTTGTCATTCACCTCTACTACTTCAGGTTGAGTGGGGATTGATTGCCCTATGGTCATTTGCAGTTCGCGAGCCCGGGTGTCTTCAGTCTCAAGACTTGCTTCATCGATCATCCGTGCAACTTCCTCATCTGTTAAATCGTCCAAGGTATAGCCCTGGGGAAACTCCCAATCAGAGGGAATTGGAGGGAAAACTAGGTTAGGGCCTTCTGTACTTAGCCTGGGTAAACAGATTGTAAATGGCCTGATGCGTCGGGTTTGAGGTGGGGTGATGTCTAGAGTGAGTGTAGCTCCTCTTGCTTGGGCACATGGAATTTTCACTGCTCCTCTCATCTTCTTGGATGGTGGACCTGTTGTTGATGGCCGTCTCTCGAATTATTGAGCTCTTGTCCATATCAACGCCCTCTGGATGGGCACATCAGAAGCGAGGCACATGTAGATAATTCGTGTAAGGGCGCAATTCCCATGAAGTACATTCTTATTTTTCTTGTTCCAACGTTGATGTGCCAAGTGGATCTGATCAATGATCTAGTGGGGTAGGTTGAGAGTGAGATTCTCGGTTTCTGCTAGGTACAAGCTAAACCAGATTTTTTTAGGAGGTATGGTAAAGCGTTCCTGAGCTGGGAAGGCAAAGTGCTGCATGATTGTGCATAAGTGGAGAGCAATGGTAGGTGTCATGGCTACCATGTCCTTTAGTTTATTTAGATCCTTATGCTTCATCCATCCAGGAATCAGAGTTTCTTTCTGTATAGGAATATGCATTCCTTTCATGTCCAATGCTTCTTGCACTAGGTTGATGGTGATTCTGAACCTTTTGAGCTCATGCCTTGGTGTTAGTGAGGGAAGTACAAAAGTGCTATCTCCTCCTTTGGCTCTGCTAGGAGTTATTGTGCTGATCAAGTAGGAACAACGCAAAAAATCAGGCTTAGGCGGGAGTGCCCTAAAGTAGCTATCTAAGCCTGCCTTTGTCCATATTGTTCTCATTACTTCTACATCCTGATACTTCTCAAACTCATGGATAAAGAAGTGGTATCTTTCCCACTTGCCGTTAAATTCAAGTTCAGCCTCCTAGAAATAGATACCTTCTCCGAGGGGACCTGCGACATCGCTGAACCAATGTGCATGCTTTCCAACTTGTGAGGTATGCCCCTGGGGAGGGTCCTGAATCGGGATCACGTGCACTGCCCTGAGTTCTTGGGGTCTCTAAGTTAACTGGGTCTCGAGGGGAAGATTTTCAATATCCACTATCTAGGCACTTGACCCTGCCTGGGAGCTAGTTCCTGCTGCTTCTGCCATGTTACTTATTGTCTGCTGGTTTTGTGAGAATATAGAAGCATGTGTTAACATTGTAATGGACAAGATAGAACAATTTTTGTCCCCATTACAACATTAACATGAGGTTAGTGATAGGTTAGTATGTCAATGAGTGCTTGGTGATTGTGTATGTAGTTAGTGGATGAATTGTTCTATGAGCTAAATGAAAAGATGCAGTGTGAGAATGATGCAGTTAGTAGGTGGAGATGAATTTACAAATGGGGGTCGGGGGGTTTATTACAAGCTTTGGGCTGCCAAACATAGTGGATGGCTTTTGGTTTTGGTTTTGTGAAAACTCTGGAGGGCTTTATGAGAGTGTCTGCTTGGAAATGAGGCTTTTTAGGGACCCATTTACAAGTGATTATGCTCGTGCTCATGGGCAAATATGTGTTCGTGCATGTCGAATAAGAGTGGGTATCAACTGTTCAAGTGAGTGAACCATGTTGTACATGGTGTGGTCTGTGTGTGGCTATTTGAGCCTGCAAGCAAGCCTTGGGCACCCAAATTTGTCTTGATTGTGGGTCAGCCTTCATCGACTTTTTGGGTACCCAGATAGACTTCACTTTAGTAGAAGAATTTTTGAAAGACTTCTTATTCGTGTCCTGTCATTGATCACTAATATGAAGTTGAGCCAGTGTTGGTGACTTGACCGCAATAGGTTGATCGCCTTTTCGCACCCACACTTGTTTTGGTGGCTAAGACACCATGCTTTGTACTTTCTTTTGGCTTCGAGCATATGCCGCCTGATTCCTTTGCATTCCGTACTCCTTCGGTTGCCATGTCTTGATCACCTTTGGAAAAGAAGGGAGTTCCGTCGTATCCTTGACTTCTTTGTTGAGAAAATCATCCTTCTGCATCACATAGTTTTGGACAAGAATAGCATCGTCATCTTCATGTATACTCCTGGAAGGACCAGGAGTTTGTGCCTTTCCTAGTTCCTGAGTGCTTTGTTTTCTAACTCAAGTGTAATGCGGTTCTGATTTATCTAAACCTGAAGAAGTCCACTTCTTAGGTTGAGGCTGACTGCATGATCATAGATCCAATCTTGACCTAGGACTAGAGGCTCCGTCCTCGTCTTGACACACTAGCGTCTTGACTGTCATAAGAACATATTGGATGTATAGGGAAAGTTCCACCTCGCCCATGAAAGAGGTTTCCACACCTCCCAATCCTATGAGATATGCTTCTACAGGATTGATACTTAAGTTCAGTTCTTGACAGTAAGAGAGTTTAACAGCACTAGTGGCTGCACTTGAGTCAATCAAAGCCCGTACAGTCCTTGCACTCTTTCCTTGTCCTATCTCTAAGGTTACAAAAGGACGCCAATCAATTATTTTATAGGAACTTACACCTGAGACTTCACACATAGCCATATGATATCCTAGGTCTGCATAGGCATCTGTCCTAGGCTGATCTCTACCATGTCTTCTCAATTTCATTCTTTGGATGCATTCCAATGCTTCTGCCTGTGCTTCTTCTCGAATTCACTTTTCCTCTTCTTTACGTTTCTTTGTAGTATTGAGTCGATTTAACATCTCCTCAGTGAGGGGTTCCTGATATAACTTGACTCTGCGTCCACTGATGTAACTTGGTAGGATGTTGCCTTCTAGAGTGGCTAATTGAACCGCTCCACTTGTGGAAATCCTATTGATAATCATTGGTCCATAGCCTCGCTTCTCTAATTTCCGTGCATGTTGCTTCAAGGTGTAGACTAGGACTAGGCCTCCTGCTTTCAAGCCCTTATCCTTCACATGTGCGTCAAAATATGCTTTTTGTCTTTTCTTGGCTGAATAAATTCCTCTTGCCGCTCTTAATCTTGTTTCACCTAGTCGTTCAAGGTCAAAAATTCTAGAGGAGAGTTCATGGCCTGTTTAGTCGTGCTCTTGTGCTACTTTCAATGTAGGTATCAAGAAGTCCAATGGTAGCACTGCATTTTGGCCGAACACCATCTGAAAGGGTGTGGCTTGGAGTACCGTTTTATAGGCAACTCGGTATGCCCAAACAGCGTGGTGTAGCTGTTTGTCCCAATCAGAGTGTTTATTATTCACCAATTTAGTCAGCACATTGCATAGAATCTTATTTGTGCTTTTGGCTTGCCCATTAGCTTGTGGGTGATAGGGGGCAGACTTCTTGTGTATCACCAAGAACTCTTGAAGAAGATTTTCAATAACTTCATTCAAGAAGTGAGTGCCTCTATACTTACTAGCTCGATAGGTAGCCCATATCTAGTGAACACACTCTCAAATAAGAACTTAGCAGTCGTCTGATCATCGTTCTTTGTCATAGCTTTTACCTCTACCCACTTTTTGGATAATCTGTGGCCACAATAATGTATTCAGCATGGGAACCCTTAGCTGGGGGGTTAATAGGACCTACAAAGTCTATTCCCCATTTAGAGAATGCCCATCCACCCATCATAGGTTTCAACGGCATCTCGTCTTTGCGTATAGGATACTGAGTTCGCTGGCACACATCGCATCCCTTCACATAGGTATGTGCATCCATGTGAAGCATGGGCCACCAAAGACCTGCAAATAGTATTACCTTGATCACCCGATTAGGACCAAAGTGCATCCTGCTACACCTTGGTGAGCAATTTCTAAGGTCTTAAGATATTCACTCTCGTGGACACATAATCTAAGATACCCATCTTTTCCTCGTCTGTATAGATTATCTCCAATGAGTGAGTAGTCTAGAGCTTCTTGTTCTAGACTTCTTTGTCTGGCCAATGTCATATCTTGAGGGAAGGTTTTCATCCTCAGAAAGGCTACTAATGGTTCACTCCAATCTGGTATTAGAGACACTTGGTACAGTGTAGCATGTTCCATAGGTGGTTTAATATAACAGACTGGGCATTCTTTACACAACATTCTTTACACAACTTATGTACATCTGCTTCCATAGTAGGCCAATGCACTCCGAGTCTCCTTAATGTCTGTAGGGTTCTTTGCCTAGAGTAGTGTTGCTCTAATGCACCTACATGTGCTAATTGCAACAATTTAGCGTACTCATCCTCTTCCACACAACAAGCTAATATCCCCTTGATCTGTGTGCTTGTACATACTCCCTACCATGATGTGGTACTTTTGGGCTTTCACTACCTCTTTGTCTTGAGTGTTTATTATTGGGTGGTTAGGCCCATATGTCAATACTGGCACTAATGTTTTAGCCCACTGCGGCATGATTTCCAAATTAAACAAGTAAGCATCAGGAAGGTCATCTGATACTCCTTGTGGGGCCTCTCCGGATGTGATCCTAGAGAGATGATATGCTCTCAAATGAGTCTTCCCTTTCCCTACCACAACCTCAAAGTCGTATTCCATTAGCAAGAGAAACCATCTCACCAATCTACCTGTATTGCCTGGCTTGTTTACCAGGTACAACAGTGCTTGATGATCAGTAAAAAATTTAAACTTATTTGTAAGCAAATAGTGTCTAAACTTTTTAATCGCATACACCATGCCTAATCCTTCTCGTTCAGTGGTGGTATAATTTCATTCAGCTGCATTCAACTGTCTACTAGCATAGGCAATTGGAAGATCCATATTACCTTCGCCCGTAGGTTGTGCTAGCACACATCCAATAGCATAGTTGGATGCATCCACATGCACATGAAAGGGCTTATTCCAATCTGGTGTGGTCAAGATTGGTGCTGAACATAATCGTTGTTTAAGCTCATTGAAAGAGTTCTCACATTCTTCGGTCCACTCAAAGTTAGTCAAAAGTCTGTACAGAGGCTTTGCAATGATGGCATACATGTGTATAAAGCGTCGGTAATAACCACAATGCCCCATGAAAGCTTGCACTTCCTTGACATTATTTGGCCTAGGTAGCTCTACTATTGCTTTCACTTTCTCCTCATCCGTGGATATGCCATTCTTTGACACTATGTGTCCTAGAATCTTGCTTTGCCTGACCATGAAAACACACTTTTCTAGGTTTAGGCAGGCCTGATATTCTCTACATTTGTCAAAGATTTGCCTGAGTTCAGGTATATGTGTCTGTCTAATGTTGGAATGAGCACAGAGATCATCAACGTAGACTTCCAAATTCTTCCTCAAGAACTCTTTAAATACGTGACACATCAGTCTTTGAAAGGTAGCGGGTCCATTGGTGAGACCAAATGGCATTACTCTAAAGGCGAATATGCCCCACTCTGTGGCAAAAGCCGTTTTATGTTGATCCTCTGGGGAAATGGCTACCTTATTAGCCAGAGTATCCATCAAGGAAGCTGTACACTTCCTTGCCTGCTACTCTTTCTAGTAGATGATCAGTGATAGGAAGTGGATAGTTATCTCGAATGGTGGCTGCATTAACCTTCTTCAAATTAATGCATGCATGTAGCTTTCCATTCTTCTTGGGCACAACTACGATGGGGCATATGTCAGGGTCTACACCTTTCAAATCCTTATAGCTCCAAGCGAATACATCTCTGTACTCTCTTAGCAAAGCTATCAACTCATGCTCCTCTTCCTCAGTGAGGTCATGTCCTATGTAGGTGCATCTTTTTCTCCTTCTTCTATGGGTACAACTATTTTCTTGGTGGTTTCTTTGTTATCATAGGCGTCTCCTGCTTGGGCATCGCGTTTAGGCATTCTTATCATGACTCTCCTGTCTTCTATCTCGTATTTCTTAAAATTTTCAGGGACCTCAAACAAAGATTCTTCCTCTTTTGGTGTGACTTCTCTCTTCTTCCTTTTCTTGCCTTTACTCTTGGCAGTTACTTGTGAGGTTAACCTCACATCATTGGTAAGCTCTTTGTGTCTCTAAGGGTGAGCTTCTACCTCATATGAGTATTCTTCATCTGATGCAAATGATGGGTCCATAATGATTGACTCTAGATTGGACTCACTCGCATCCTCAAATGCATCAGTGCTAGGTTCACATTCTTCAAGAACCGAATCACCCATGATTGGCTCTATTGAGAAGATTGAAATGTCATAGCCATCCTCATCACAGTGGGGTGTCCATTGTTCTTCATTGATGGCTACATCCATTGTTGCTAAAATTTTCGCCTAGCCGTGAGGTTCAAATTCTTCATCAGGAAATACTACAGGTGCATAGGCTGGGTCTTGAACTAATCTATGGGTTTCCTTCGCACCTATCTCTCTAGCTTTTTCTCTCTTCTCTTCTTCTACTGCTACTTTACACATCCACAAGTGAGTGTCTTCATGCATCCATGAGGATCCTAAACCTATGGAATGCACTGACTCAGTATCAGCTTTGGCTTGATGGATGGGATTCCATTGGATGGGGGGTACATCTCTATGACAGCAATCCTTGAGATTGACCTTGGTTGTAACACCTAAGTGTTGCAAGTACAAGGAATTGGTTCCCCAATCCTATACCACTTGCAACTGTCGCATAAATGGTCTTCCCAAAATCATCTCATAGGCATGATTTTTGCTAAAGTCACATATAGCAAAACTATGCTCAAACTCAACACCACATGTAGTGAGAGTTATTCCTTCAAGCAGTCCTAAGGGTCTCTCAATGTGACCATCGGCCATCTGTAGTTTCATTCTCATTGGTCTGAGTGCTTGCTTGCCCCAACGCTTCCAGAGGGAAGTGGTAGCAATTGCAACTCCTGCATTTGAGTTCAAAATTGCCTTGGTTGTGTATTTTTGATGGGTAATGGGAAGATAGATGTTTCCTTCTTCTCCTTCACTCATGTCTCTTATCTTGTCCAAAGGTATTTCTGGCACCGTTCTATGAGATGCTACCCGGGAACGAGGTTTCGCTACTTCTGGCACTTGATTGGCTACATGTTTCCATAGTTCTAGCCTAACCTTGAGTAGCTCTTCTAAAGTGAGGTTGCACTGCACTTTAGTGTTCTTGACGACCTCTGTGTTCCAAGGTATGCCTGATTCTTCATTTCTTACCATGACTGTGGGAGCTCTCATGCAAGTAGACTGAGCTTCTTATGGAGATCTTGCAATTATGCTCTCTAATTTCCCCAACAGTCCATCAAAATGCAATTGTGCCTTCGCTGAGCAAGAGTAGTTGAAAAGGCGACTGGCTTCAAACATGGTCTGAGCCAATGCTACCATTTTAGCACAAAGCTTGGTTGTCTCTATCTCTAGATTAGCTCTAGGGTAGCATTTGTCATGATCTGTCATATTTGGCCCTTCTTGGATTCTGGCCTGATATGCCTTAAGCATCATGTCTATGTCTTCAGGAGTGGGGTCAGCCAATACTGATCCTACTCTAGGGGGTGGTGGAATTGTATGTTGTGGGTTGGAAGGTGGTAGGGATGAGGGTGGTGGTGGCATGTGAGAGTGTGTTTGAGAGGTGATTTCAATAATTTTGGCTTTCGTTTCTCTTATGCTCTCTTCTAATTCGCTCATCTTCGTCGAACATTGTCTTTTCATCCTTTCCCGACTATCTTTCCAGGCTCTCGTCCATTTCTTGGCTATGCTCTCAGTGTCACTAACCTCGAGACTCTTTTCTTGGCCTAAAACTTGGTTCTGCTGCAATGCCTGAGCTCTGGTGACCACTTGCACTAGCGCAGTAGAAGTCACACTGCTTGTAGAGTCTAGTACTAACCCAATAACATTGATAGGAGTGATTTTCGGCATGTTATTGGGGTTCTTAGGACAATCTCGTAAGAGATGCTCTTTTCCACAAACTTGACAAAAGCCTTGAATTGTCACCGATTGGGATTGTGTAGGGGCAAGCATTGGGCAATCATGAATGAGGTGATCTCCCCGATATCTGTAGCATGGTCCTCTAGGGAATGGGGGTCTTACTTGCTTAGGTTGAGGTCTAGGGTTGGGATTTGTGTACATGATATTTACATACTCTGGATCCCAACTAGGTTCACTTGGTTCTTCACAATAGTAGGACTCACTATGCTTAGGTGACTGCATGTAGTAGGCCTGGGGGCTATCAATATGTGTAGAATCAAAACTCTGATCACTGGGGTCACCTTCTGAAAGCAATGGAGTGACTCGGACTATGGCTCTATTTAGATTTTCTTCTGCAGCTGCATACTTTACTAGAATCACATTAGCTGGAGCAGGGGGTTGCTGTGTTAGAACTGGTTAAGGTCTCTGCTACCCTTGATAGGGTGGCTGATAGGGTTGCTGGGGCCTACCATACTGTGGTGGGTACTGGTTCTGGTATCTTCCTTGTTGAGGGTATGGCTGAGGGTAGGTTTGCCTAACCGCTTGCTTATTGTATGGGCAATCTTGTGCGGTGTGATTAATGTATCTCTGTTGTATGGTGCAGTATTGGCTACTAGGATTCACTTGGGGTTGAGCCATAATGGGACCTACATTCGCCATATGGTCACCTCCACAAGTATAGCATCTTTTCACTAGGGCAAACCTTGGTATTTGTTTGCTTCAGACTCCTAACTTCTGAGCTACTTTCTCAACGAGTTCCTCAATAGATGTGGATTGCGTGGAAGTGAGGCTAGTAGAACTATCTGAATCTCTATAGATTTTTGAAAGTTTCAATTCCTCCCCTGGGTTATCCTCAATGTCAATGCACATATGTACACACTCTTCTATGGTTCTAGGGTCCTTCAAGTACACATATGATCTCAACTTTGTACTCAGCAGTCCATCTAGGAATAAAGCCACTTGTTTGGCTGGTGTGGGTAACTCAAGAACTGGACATCTCTTTAGATATTGCCTAAACCTTCTTCCTGCAAGTCTGATCGTCTCTTGGGGTGTCTACTTGAAGCTATGAATTAGTGAGGATGTATTATGCCGTATGCCACTCTTAGAGAATTCAGTAATGAATGCCTCTAGAAGTTTGTCTATATTCCTAAACTGTCTCTCATTTAGTGGTTGAAACCATGTAAGGGCTGTGTTCCTAAGGGTTAGACCAAAGGCATTGTATTGTGTGAATAGGTCCTCCACTTGTTCAACTCTCAAGACTTGCCTGAACTCGGCCACATGATCATATGGGTCTCTAGTGCCATCGAAGTAGTTCTTCATGGACTTAACCAGTTGGGTTGGCCTCAAGGTTCTAGTGTGTTCCTAGGCCTTGGTAAAGGAAACTCATCATCATTTCTTTGGTTTCTTGGGGCTCTAGGTCTCTTAGTTTCCACTCTATCCGTCTCTGTTCTCATCCTTTCTCTTCCCAAGGGGTTGGCAAAACTTACCTCTGGCCTGTCTCTACTTCTGTCCCGTTGAGCTCCATGAGCTTGGGATGTTCCAACTCCCTGGTGGCCAAAACAGACATTAGATCTTGGTTGGGGAAAAATCAATTCACCCTTCCAAGTGTAGGCATGCCTATCATGCTCTATGACCACAAAGATCCTCTTCGAAGTATTGTCTAAATAGGTCACTTTGCTTGGGCTATCGGGATCTTTGAACTCATAGATTGTGATTGTTCCTACCTCGTTCAATTGATCAGGCTTATACCTCCAAAAGGCTTTATCGATCTCTCGGTTCAAGAGCAGATCTATGCTCTTATTGTCCTGGGGAACCCACTCTGGTGTGATAATTCTAGTGAGAACTGATTTGCCTTGAGGTGTTTTAGGATCTCCACCTATGTTTCCTTGCTCTAGGTCACCTATGTCCATTTCTGGGATCACATTACCAAATTCATCTGTCCTATCTGGGTAACTAATGACTACATATATGGTTCCTTCTTTGTCCAGGTATGCTACATTTTCAAACTTGACTGCTAGATGTTCTAGTCCAATGGGTTGATTTGGGTTTTTAATATGGACCACGGATCTTCCTAGACCGTCCTCATAGATGCAAGCACCTAATCGGTTGGTCCTAAGGTATTCGAGTTGTGTCTTGTAAGGGCCTTCGACCCTTTGTAAGTATGGCACACCTAATTTTCCTGTGGGTCTCTCCATACCATGAGACATCTCGGACTCGCTAGTTTCAGAGCTAGGGTAGTGCGAATAATGGCTCAATTGCTGGGCCCAAGACTGAGCAGTATGATTGACACTAGCCTTTGAAGACCTAAGACTCTGTCTATCTCTCCCTAGGTGTCGTCTTGATCTCAAGTTCATATGCCTAATTGAATAGCCCCAATTTTCCCTAGTACAACCTCATTGCGTATCAATTTGTATGAATCACTTGTTCTTTTAAATTCTTTTCCCTTAGGTTGTTTCGCAAATGTAATTTCTTTGTACTTGCACTTGAGTGATTAGAGTTCTTGAACTTGGTCGTGCTTAACGTAACCCTAATTGATCAAAGCCTCTATCCATACTTAGCCTAAGCTAAGAATTGATAGAGGGTGTTGAGAATTTCCAACCTTTAGTTTCTCGCCTTGGTTGACCTTGTGTGCCCAGGAAGCGTGTTCCCAAGCTTGCACTTACTCTTGCTTAGATGCCCTTCGATGCTCTCAATGGACCTGTAAAAGTCCCAAAGTTAGCTCAAAAATTGAATTCAATCGACACAACAAACCATCTTCATTCATGCAATTTAGAGAAATTGTTCTTTGGCTTTATGGAAAACAATCCTAAAGATCCCTCAGTTTTCTTCCCCTGGGTATGGTCAAATTAAAAATACTATATCTAGTAATTCTTGTATTAATTTTACCATAATAAAATGGAAGTTTTGGTAGTACTCCCCACAAGCTTTCCAACAAACCCAAGATCATAGCAAACGGATTTCGTATGAGAAATTTATGCCAGTTCAGGGTTCTAGGGTTAAAACAGGCTAACAAGCAAACATGATTTCTTGAATTACTTGTGTAGCAGCCTCACAATGCTATGGGAAACCTTAATGTTTCCCAAACATTAGCCAAAAAATAGAACAAATATCTCTTGCCCTAAAAAATGCCGAAATTGCCCGTCAATCGCGATAGAGTAGTCTGTCAATCGCGATTGATATGTTAGTTGCGATCGACGTGTCGCTCGCGATTGACAGGTCCGTCGTGGCTGTTAGTCACGATTAATGGGTCGATCACGATTGACATGTGGCATGCCTATTTTCTATCGGTTGTGGTCAGTCGGTCGCGATTGACAGAGCCGTCGGGGCTGTCAGTCGTGATTGATGGTCGATCGCGATCGACGAGTCCGTTGGTAGGTGTCCGTCGTTGTTTGTCGATCGCGATTGATGTGTCAATCGCGATTGATGTGTCAATCGCGATTGACAAAAAACAGAGGCATATTAAAATTTTAAACACATATTTAAGATGCTCTAGGCATGCACATCATGGTTATGTACTTAGTTTGGCAAAATGTTCACTTTTTTGTCGGTCGCAATTGACAGAGGTCAACACCTCGGGACCTGCACAGTCAAAAGTTTTACCTGCTGGAGCTGGTATAGCTGCTGGGGATGCTGATTCCTGCAAAAAATCTCATGAAACACACAATAGCACAAGTGCACACTCGCTCTCTTGCTCTCTCTCACAAGTGAAATGAGGGAAATGGTATGGGAAGGGTGATATGACCAAAAAACTGAAAATGTCGCGATGATAGATATGGAGGTGGGAGATGGTGATGATGGTGATGAAGATGGTGAAGAAAACAAAAGTAAATAGATAAAAGTGAAGAAAATACCTATGAATCCAACGTCTCAACTCTACGTCTTACCATCACACGCTCGTCCTCGAAGCTCGATCCCTGACAACGACGCCAAAATTTGGTGTAGCTCAGTGATGAGTAACACCTCCTTTAATGTCAATCTAGGAAGACTTGAGGATGGTATGAAGACCTCAAACAAGTGATGGCACAAGTGTGTGAGTGAGAAGCACACTAACATGCACACACATACACACACACGTGCACACAAGAACAAAGAGAGAGACAATGGAGTTCTTTAGATTACTCAAAAGTGCTCTTACAAGTTCAATTCTACAACAAGCTAACCTAAAAAATGAGCTCTCTAGCTCTATTTATAGTTTTTGACATGCTTTGGTCCTGTCTAGACCTAGTGTCCGACCTAGTTAAAAATTAGGTTCCTAGGCTATTTTGGAGGCTCAAACGAGCTCAAAAAATTATGAAAATTGGTACAAAAATACTAGTAGTGCTCTCAAGCTCGAGGACTCCTCGGCTTGCACAAAATGGGGTAAAAATAATCAAAAATGGTATTTACAATGAGGTGAAGTGACTAAGATCACTAATTGACAAGTATTTCTTCATGGAAAATTTAAGGGCCTATTTTCCAGATCTACGTTGACTACTTTGCCTGCTTGATCCTTGCTCTGACTCCCTTCTTTGGCTTCCTTGTCTTGTGGGTCCTTGGGTGCCTTAACTGCTTCCAACATCCACCAATTCCACAATTGTGCCCAGACCAGCTGTCAAGTATGAAGGAGGGGCGTACATGGATAAGTTGGGTCACATCTATGTGGTGACAGAACACCCAGAATTGATCAATGAGAGAGGGGGATTGGAAGGACAAGAAAATTTAGGAAGACCGGACCCTGGAGAGCTAGTAACTACTCTTAGAGGAAATTCAATAGTGACACGAGTCTTGAGAGGGGATTTGATACCTCAAGATGACTACTTATTAGAGGTCTACTTGATCCATGGAGCAAATTTACTACTACAAACTGACTCACCTACACAAGGACGGGAAGGAAGCACGATGACATTTTACGAGTTAAAAGATCCGAAAGACGAGTCTAGAGTAACATACCTAGACAAAAACCAAAGAAGGTATTGGATTGTCGATGCCTTAGATAGAGCTCGGCTGAAGTATATGGGCTTGCCTGTATTCCCCCAGCGAGAGCAGGAAACTACCTCTCAGATTCCTTTTGGGATGCAGCATGAGTTGGAACATACTATGTCGAGACAAACAAGCCATCAGAGTGTTCCAAACAGAACACATGTACAATTTACAATGCTTGGAATGCAAGCACACAATCAGACACACCCTGGATTAGGCAACCAACACAGACCACCAATAAGACCAAGACCACCACTAGGAGTGCAACCTGGAATACCCCCAATTAAACCAGCAGTCTCTGTAATGCTAAGACCGCCAGAGCCCATGAGAAGATTAAGACCTATTCAAGTGGCCAAATGCATGAGAAATTATTACGATGGATTGGGATAACCTTACAACCACATTGCTGAATTTAAACAAGTTCTAAGAGCTGAACAAGTGGATGACTTCTTTGTGCAATATGAATCCTTTGGACTCACATTCACAGGAATGGCTCTGACGTGGTTCCAGCCATTACCTCCCAATCAATTTGGAGATATTAAACAATTCTTTCAAGAATTCATAGGGGAATTCACCAAAAGAGGGATTAAATACAACTCCTCATCTTTAATCCATAGCTTTAAGCAGAACCCCAACGAAACTGTAAAAACAGCTGCACGAAGATTTAATCAATATGTTGACAGATGCGCAGTAACAGAAAGACCAACACAGCAAAAAATGATATCTTTATTCTTGGACGGATTAACGAATGGAACTCTAAGAACATTAGTCTATGTAAAGAGACTACAAATGTTGAGTGAATGTCTTCAAGAATGTATTGACCTAGAGGACAACCTAGCAGATGATCTCAAGAGTACGACCAGTCCTACTAAATCAGAAGACACTCGGAGTACGGTTACATCCAACTCTAAGAACGTAGAAGAATTAGCAGAGCTAGTGGCAAAGAAGTTAGGAGTTTAAGGACAAAGGAGCTACCAACATCCTTCTCGAAGAATACCCATGTTGCGAAGATGTAGCCTACGTGGAGGTGATCACCCCACTCACATGTGTGTGCGAGGAGGAACAGGTGTACCTCAAGCTTACCCTTATAATAGGTAGCCCCATCAAGGAACGACCTTGTATTGCCACATAGAACAAAAATACACCAAACATACCATGGAGAATTGCCCATTCAATAGGCAGACACGGCCTCTACCACCACCTCAGTATCGGCCATATGGATATCCACCTAGAGAGCCTGGCAGAGAGATGCCCAGGTACAATCCTTACCCAGCACCACCAGGAGTACCTAGACCATATGACTAAGTACAAAGTGGAAGCACTCAGCCTATACTTGGACCCCAACTATCACTTCCTCAGCATGTTGTGCCAGTCAAGTACGCTCAACCAGAGGAAAACGTAGAAAGAGCCATAGCGCCAGCATCACCAATGGTCAATATAGAATCAATGAGCCCAGGATACGAGCAATCCCAAGGTGAGTACTATTCCTATGATGCTAGTATAATGGAGTACGAGCAAGTTTATGACCCGCAATACTATGGATACGAAGTATATGACAATACCTATGGACCAGAGGTGGTGACATTAATGTACACCGCACCTAAAGCAAAGGCACCCGTAAGACCACCCATCAGACCACCTATGCCAAGAGGACCGTGTTATAGATGTAGAGGAGACCACTTTATCAGAGAATGCACTCGGCCATACAACCCACCACCTCTTAGGACTTGGGAAGGGTATTGCAGTGATTGTGGAAAGGAACATCTCTTCTGAGATTGCCCAAAAAATCCCAATAAGGTCCACGACATAGCACCTATTAATGTGATTGAGGTGACAGAAGCATCGGGAAGTGACAAGGAATACAATGTACCATTAAAGGCCATTACATGAGCACAAACGAAGGAATAAGAGGGAAAATGAATGGACCTTGAACAAGGGAACAGTAAAACCTTAGACCCCAGAATTCAAATAGTGGAAGATTCAGAAGACCCATCGAGAGTACCCAAGCGACGAAAAGTCTAAAGTGGAAGAGAAAAGCTCAAGGAAAAATGGATGAAAAACCAAAATCATGAAGACAAGAAACATACGCGAAGCAATAAGAAACCTAAAGAACCAGAGATTCGGGAAGAAGTTCCCATTCCACCGCATATTTGAGAGTCAGAAAAGCTAGGATCAATTCTAGCCGACCCAAAACCGGATGATTTGGACATGTGATTGAAAGCATACCAAGCTAGAATTAAGACTGGACCGAATGTGGAGCAACATGAAAAGCTTTACCCACAAGGAGAGTTAGAAAAGGAGAGGCTTGCGATATGTACAAAACTCATAGAGGTAGCACAAGCAACCCTAGAAAAGACTATCCCTGCCCTCCTTGAGACAAGGATATCGGAGGATCAATACAAGGAGTGTATTGAAGCCAAGGACAAGAAGGATGATAAACATGAGCTATTGAAAACCTAGGATGAACCTATGTCCACAGTTCCTGATTTAGAGGCTGACTAGCCAAAAGAATTGTGGAATAGGATCCGAGAAGAACAATGGAAAAGGAATGGAGTTGCTAAACCTCCTTTTGAGGAATTAGATGTGGGAGATTATCAACCAAGTCCCAACATGGAAGAAGTATATGAGGAAGTATCGAGACTAGACCGAAACAGGGAAGAAGCTCAGAGCATTTCAACCCTACCAAATTACATGGGAGAGTACGAAAAAGAATCCATAATCTTCCGTGCGCCCACAATACGAGGAAAAGGAAAGGGAAACTTAGATAAGAATTCACACAATCTAACAGAACTTAAAAAGACCAAAGTACAATGCCAATTGACTGTGGAAGAACTACTTCGTGTTAAACCACAATTATGGAAACAATTAGCAGGACAACTGGAGTTAGAACAAGAGAAGAACGAAAAGGGAAGCAAGGGAAATGAAAACCCATCTAATGTACAAATCCTTGTGGACAAGGTTGGAGAATTCAGTGAAGGAGATGAGGGTAACACATGTCTACCTGTCACTTACAATGGCTATATGACCAAAGCCATATTAGATACAGGAGTGGGAGTAGGTATTGCTACCACAGAGATTTGGGAGAAATGGGGAAAGCTTGCCTTACGACCCACCCGTATGAAGCTTCAATTAGCAGATGGTCATGTTGAGAAACCATTGAGAATATTAGAAAAGATCAAATTAACCATCTATGGAGTTGAATTTAAGCATACTTTAGCAATCTGTCAATTTGGAAAAGCAAATAACTATGAGATGATATTAGGACGACCCTTCATGAGGCAGCTTAGAGTAGTGCAAGATTGGGGACAAGATTCATTATACCTTCAACATCAAGGAAACACCACCAAGATAAATTTGCATACCTTTGCGTACAGAAATGTACCACCACTACAATGGAACCCCATACATAAGGAAGAGGATGATTTATCTATCCATAGTGCTGGATCAAGCGATCAATCATGGATGCATGAGGATGCCCAATTATGGATGTGTAAAGAAGCCAAGAAAGAGGATAATAAGATGCAGTTATGGCCTATAGGACATCAAAATTATCGATCGGTAGAGGACCCAATGTACATGCCTCAAATCTTTCCTGATGAAGCATTTGAACCGCATGGATGGATGGGATCCTAGCAACCCTGGATGTATGTGTGAATGAAGAAGTTTTGATGATGAATGAATGTGTGGACGAAGAAGGCTACGATGTAAATTTGTACATGGTTGTCCTTCAAGAAGTAGAAGCGGGAGAAATATTGGAAAAGGAGTGGAAAGAAGAATACGAGATCATAGAAATGGAACCTGAATTTGATTCAGAAGAACGTTACCTAGAAGCCATTCGAACCGAAGACAAGTATGGAATGACCAAAGTATTAGCAATAGAAGCAGCCCCTATAATACCAAAGCATGAGAAAAGTGTGAGTAAGATCGAACCAAACCTTGATCTTTTTGAGGTGCTGGAACATTTCAAAAGGTATGCAGTAGAAGAGAGAAAAATAGCTATTCAAATGCCTAAGAGAGTGGCAAGAGAATGAGAAGCGTACGACAACAAGGAACAAACGAAGAAAATCATAGTAATTGTAGAAGATGGAGAAGAAAGATGTACATAGATAGGAAAAGACGTGTCAACAGAAGAGGAAGAAGAATTGATACAGGTGATCCGAGAATATCGATATGTATTTGCTTGGACATATAAAGATATCAAGGGTGTGGAACCCTCCATTTGTTCTCATAGAATACCAATGATGTCAGAGGCAAAACCATCTAAACAATGCCCTTACACCTATAACGAGGTCTATGCTGCTAAAATAAAAGAAGAAATAGACAAGCTATTAGCGGCCGGATTCATTTATGAAATAGAACATACTGAATGGGTATCACCACTAGTGGTTGTGCCTAAAAAGAACAAAAAACTCAGAGTATGCATTAACCTGAAAAAAGTCAATGCAGCCACGATCCGTGATAGCTATCCATTACCTATCACCGACCACCTATTGGAAAGAGTTGCAGGAAAAGAAGTCTATAGCTTCTTAGATGGATTCTCTAGATACAACCAAGTAGCTATCGCTACAGAGGACCAACATAAGACCGCATTCGCGACTGAATGGGGAGTCTATGCTTTCAGAGTGATGCCTTTTGGACTCACTAACGCACCTGCTACTTTCGAAAGGTTGATGTGTCATGTTTTCAAAGAATTCCTAAAGAAAAGTATGGAAGTATATGTAGATGACCTATGTACATATTCAAATCAAAGGCAAGACCACATTCCAGAATTACGGAAAATATTTGATAAATGCCGACAATATAGAGTCTACCTGAACCCTGGGGAATGTGTCTTCATGGTGAGACAAGGGAAGTTCTTGGGACACATAGTGTCTACGAATGGAATATCTGCCGATAAAGACAAGATCAAGTTCATTTTAGAACTTTCTAGACCAAAGAATGCAAAAGAAGTGCAAGCATTTATGGGACATTGTGGATACTATCGTTGATTTATCCACATGTATGCCATAATTGCCAAACCCTTGTATGGATTGTTGACTCAATTCACTTAGGTGCAGAAAGGCGAAAAGGAATTTAATGAGTTAAAAAGGCGACTTAGCACGACCCCTATTCTGAAAACACCGAATTGGAACAAGCCTTTCCATATTCATGTGGACGCTTCGAATTATGCAAAAGGATGCATCTTAGCTCAACCGGCAGATGAAGGAAAGTTGGATCATCCAATTGCCTATGTGAGTAGACAACTGAATCAAGCAGAGAGAAATTACACCATGACTGAGAGAGAAGGATTAGGAATGGTGTATGTTGTGAAAAAATTTAGACACTATCTCTTAGCCAACAAATTCAAGTTCTTCATAGATCATCAAACCTTATTGTTCCTAGTCAATAAGCCTTGTAACACGGGTAGACTTGTGAGATGGTTCCTATTATTGATGGAGTTTGACTTTGAAGTAATTGTGAAAAAGGGAAATACCCATGTAAAAGCAGATCACCTCTCTAGATTAACACATGGAGAACCACCAAGTGGAGTACCAGACGATTTGCCAGACACTTACCTGTTTAATTTGGAAGTGTGTCCAAAGTGGGCAGAGAAGCTAATCCCAATCCTCACTCATGGTCTACAACACTCAATTAATAAAGAGAGTAGAAAGGAAATTCTGCAATTAAGGAACTTGCACATTATTGAAAGAAGTGTGTACTATAAGGAACCAAATGGTGTACTATCAAGATGTGTTGAGGAAGACGAACAAATGAAGCTGATTGAACAAGCCCATGTAAACAAATGGAGGATGCACAAAGGAATTCACGGAACTCTAAAAGAATTGAAATGACTAGGAGTATATTGGCCTGATATGCCTAAATATGTCCATGAGTATGTCAGTAATTGCGTAGAATGTCAGGAAACCATACTAGATGATCACACATCCTTACCCTTCTCTACAATAGCACCCAAATGGAGTGAAACATTAGTGAAATTCCTAAAGACACGAGAACACGAGGAAGGAGTCAGCTTAGCAAGGAAACGGTCCCTAGAGGAAATGAGTAAGGATTATGTAATCATGGGAAGACAATTGTTCAAGAGAGGAAAAGATAATCAGTTACGACTATGTGTGCATGAAGGAGAATACTTACCCATATTAGAAATGGCACATGCAGGTGCTGCAGGAGGTCATTTTTCAGTCGAGAGAACTATAAAAATGATCCTCTTTGCGGGCTTGTGGTGGCCAACTCTACATATGGATGCTGACACATATGTTCAAAGTTGCGAGACATGCCAAAGGGCCAAATATCCGATTAGACGAGACGACATGCCATTAAGACCTATGGTGTGCACTAGAGCATTTTCCAAATGGGGTATTGATTTTATAGGACCCATTAGCCCACCATCCAAAGGGTCACATGCCGAGTACATAATAGTAGCCACGGATTATTTGACTAAATGGGTGGAGGCAAAGGCTACTAGAAAGAATGATGCTTAGACCACTGCTAAGATTCTTTTTTAGCACATTTTCACTCGCTTTGGATTACCAATTGAGATTGTGAGTGACCGAGGAACGCATTTCATCAATGAAGTCATAGAGTCCCTAATGAATGAATTCTTAGTGATCCATAAAAAATCAGCCCCATATCACCCTCAAGCCAATGGTCAAGCGAAAAGTTCCAATAAGGTGTTATGCATAGTATTGACAAAGATAGTCAATAGTGGAAGGTCAGACTGGGACAAACAATTGCATCATGCAATTTGGGCCTTCCGAGTCGCTTACAAGACTGCCATTGGAACTACCACATTCAACCTTCTGTATGGACAAAACACAATCCTGCCGATAAATTTTTTAGTGCCAACTTTGAGAGTAGCCCAACAGTATGAATGGACAGGAAATGAATTATCCAAGCAACTAGACCAAATTGAGAAGCTACATGAAACTAGAATACAAGCAGTTGCAGGAATTTATGCGGCTAAGAGAAGACAAAAGGCATATTATGAGGCACACATAAAAGACAAAGGACTAAAAGAAGGAGACTTAGTTCTGGTCTACACCTTGAAGCAACATGCCAAGAAATTATAAAAATGCGGATATGGACCTCTAATCATCAATAGGATTTCCACTAGTGGAGCAGTTAATCTAGCTACTTTGGATGGAGCAGTTAATCTTCCTAACTACCATTGACGGACCAAATGTTAGCACTCCTCGTAGGTGCACAAAATAGGAAGAGAGAGGAAGAACGAATTAGAGAGGAAGCATGGCAAGAAGCCTTAGAGCGTATCAAGAAACGAAAAGAGTGGATAAGGCAAAGAGATGAACGATATCTACAAGGAGAAGAGCCTATTCCAATGGCTAACTACCAGGTTCATAAGTCCGACATATCCAATGTCTGCTTGTCAAAACCTTACTTAAACCTAGGAATTGGAACGACGGAGTACCAGCTAATAGACGCCTTGCTAGATTCAGGGGCAGCACTCAATTGCATACGAAATACGATCATCATAGATCTTCAAACGATTATGACAACCACGAAAGAACACATGATAGGTGTGGGAGGTCAAGTTATAACATGTATTGGAGAAGCCATAGTATCCCTCCACCTAGGAAATTCAACTATGGAACAACGAGTTCTAGTGTGCACAAATGAGGATCTAATAGAAAACTTGATCCTAGGAAAAGACTAGATCATTGAGAATGAAGTGAGCATCCACCTAGCTCAAGGATACATTTCAGCTAAAATAGGGTACAAGGAAATCTTTATTCTATTAAACCCTCTCATACATCGGGAGTCATCAGAAGTGCTGAACAAATCGTACAAGAGCACATAACAAATGATTCCAGCACAAATCAATCAAAAGCAGGTCTGACAGAAGAAGGGAATTCAAACCCCAATGTATCCAACGAGAAAGTAGATTCATCATACTTGACTAGTGAACAGAAGGGAACCAAAGGGGACAATACTCTTATAGCCTCCTATCAAAAAGAGAGAGCAACAGAACGGAAATCCACTATCAGCTTCTTGCAGTCAAGAAATGCTAAGATCACGTGGGTTCGCAAGGATCGAGTGAAGGAATCAGAGAAGGCAACACCAGTACACATCATTCATCATAGGAAGACAAGGGCGGACAAGGGTTCTTCTTCACCAAAATCAGAACCAGAACGACTTTTGAGAGTATGGCTTCCGAAGACTTTGATGGAATCTCAAAGAACGCGGCAACAAATGTGGATTCCAAAGAAGGTCAGACAAGTGGCCATTCAAGAGATAGACAAGCACGAGAAAACATTATATCAACACAGTAAAACCATGAAACCAAGCAAGACTAGTCACAGATATCAGAGAAGCAGGAATCCAATGACTCAAACGACAAAAAGACAAAAGAAGCGCCTGCAACACGACAAAATGAGGAGAAGACAAGGCTTAAAACCTTTACTATGAAATGGATATGGAAACCCAAGCAACAACAAGGAATGGAACAACAGAACCAAGAAGATTTTGTTTGCACACATGAAGCATCAAATGCACCTAAAGTATGCATGATAGGGCCATGTTACAAGGCCAGGCATTCGGCACAAGAGGTACATAACAGAATTAGTGGTACACATTCCCCACTTGGGGACAAGTCATAGCTTCTACTTTCATAGGAATGGACCTACTATGTAAATGAATAAATGCTTCAGCTACACTTCTCTTGTTTTCTTTTAGAAGTGAAAATGAAAAGTATGTGGTAAGAGATCTTACTTATGCAAGCAAGGGGAACAGAGTGACGGAACGAACGAAATGTCACTACCACACACATCACTAAAGACATGTCTTCTATAGAAGCTAATGCTCTTTTCATTACGAGTGCAGATGGCTTCCGAAGATTCTGAAGCTACCATTCAAGAGGAGGTGTTGGAATTCCCTCTGCACAGTGTGACTAAAGCAAAGGGTCATTGGTTTAGAGACGATCAAAACCAGTTTGAATTTCCCAAGTGCCCCTTGACTTTCCTAGTCCCCCAAAAATTTGTCCTATCTAAATATCAATGTGTTTTTTCCTAAAAAAAAACAATTGAGGTTGCGTAAAGAGCTTTCTAACGAGCCCTAAAGCTCAAAAAATGGACTTCGAATGACAAAGTTATGGACGTTCAGGTCCTCAGGGATAAAAAATTGACAAACAGGTTTTTCTTCATATATGACCTAAGGGGTCTCCAATAAGCTTAATCACCCGAAAATTCACTCAAAATAGTCTCAAAATAGCCCAAAAAATCAAAGCCTAAATTTGTCATTTTAAGTGGACAATCGCGATGGTCTGGGATTGTTGTGATGGTCCGATTGTGCGAGGCGTCGCGATGGTCAAAGATGATGTGTCACAATGGTCTATCTAGCGAGCAATCATGATGGCGTGAGCCCGTCGTGATGATCAACGATCAATGCAACTGTCGCAATGGCATAAGCCCATCGCAATGGTCATGAGGCATGATGGCTTGAGCCAATCGTGATGGTCCGAAATTGAAGCATCGCAATGGCATACCTGGTATCATCGTGATGGTCTAATCTGACACATGGCAAGTGGGTCGTCACAATGGCATAGGCTAGTCGCGATGGTGTGGGGTCGATGGGATCGTTGTGATGGTCAGTGACTGTCATGATGGTTCAAGTGAACCACCATGATGGTGTGAGACCGTCGTGATGGTCCGACTGCGTCGCGATGGCGTAAGCCAATCATGATGGTGCCACACAATCGCGATGGCATGAGCCGATCGCGATGGTCCACCAAACTATAAATTTTTATATGCACTTGTGGATTCGTGTGTGCGCAAGCATCGTCTACACCGTGCTATACACGCTTACCAAAAAAGTGGATTGTGTCAGACCATCGGGATGGTCTGACACTTACAGCAAATCCGGCAGAAAGTTGGATTTCTCACCTTTTGGAAGCTTTCCTACTTCTCTTGAGCACTATACCTGCAAGAAAACTCAAAAACACACATGCACAAACAAGCACAAAAGCTCTCTCTCTCTCTCTCTCTATCTATCTCGCTCTCTCTCTCTCTCGCATGCACAAATGAGGAAAATGAGGAGGATAGCTGGATATGGTGAAATTTTTGATATTTTTGAAGTGGAACAAAATGATGTGATGATGGAGTGTAGAGGAGATGAAAAACACAAAAAAAAACTTTAAAACAACAACAAAAACTAAAATTTTTACCTTCCAACACCACTTCTTGCTATACTCTTACCATCACGCATTCGTCCTAGACTCGATCCCTAGCAACAGTGCCAAATTTGGTGTTGCTCTAGTACGATGGTAAACACCACATTAAGAAGCTCCACCTCCTTAATTTCAATCCACGGAAGAGATAGGAGTGATATGAAGATCGTGAACATGAGATGTAGTGAGAGTGAAGGTGAGAAGCATAGAGATGCACACACACATACACACACATGTAAGAGACAAGCAAAACACCATAAGAGATAGGAAGTAGACTCTATTGCTCAAGATCTCTATTAAAAGCTCAAAGCTTACACTAACCAACCTCAAAAATGAGCTCTCTAGATCTTTTTATAGATTCTAAACAAGATCTAAAAATAGCCAAAATTGGTATGCTTGTTCTACCTAAGCTCCTCAAACTTGAGGACTCCTCGGCTTGCACAAAATGGAGTTACTAATTACAAAGTGGGTGTTTCTATGATACATATGGTACAAAAGTGATGAAAATCACTGTTTGAGGTTTTGATCAAGTAATGTAAAACATGTTTATTTTAAAAAAATAAACCGCCCAGCTCCCCACGACTTCTTCCTAGTTTGCCTTCACATGCTTCCTCATCGTCTGTGCCTTTGACTACTGCCAAAAACATCGGTCAATTAGTCGAGGCGAAATAAGTCTTGAGGCTTGGCACATGGCCATGGGATATGTAGGATTTTCATGAGCATCTCACCTAGGTTGATCTCTACCTTATCTTCTCAATTTCATTTGCTATATGTGTTTTAGGGATTCTGCCTGAGCTTCTTCTGAAATTCATCTCTCTTCGTCTTTACGTTTCCTTGCAGTGTTGAGTCAACTAAGCATTTCTTTGGTGAGAGATTTTTGATACAATTCCACTATATACCCAATAATATAGCTAGGTAGGATGTCGCCCTCTATGGTAGCTAATTGGACTGCTCCGCTGGTTGATATTTTGATAATTATCATTGCCCCATAGCCACACTTCTCTAGTTTCCTTTCATGTTTCTTCAGAGTAAACACCAACACTAAGTCTCTTACCTTCAAGTCCTTATCTTTTATGTGTGCATAAAAGTAGGTTTTTTGTCTCTTCTTAGCCATACAGATCCCTATCGCAACTCTCAATCGTGTTTCTCCTAATCGTTCTAAGTCAAAAATCCTAGAGGAAAGCTCTTGACCTGTCTATTGATGCTCTTGTGCTACTTTCAATGTGGATATCAGAAAGTCTAAGGGTAATAATGCATTTTGTCCAAATACCATATGAAAGGGTGTGGCTTGGAGTACCATTTTATAAGCTACTCAGTAAGCCCAAACAACATGATGTAGTTGTTTGCCCCAATCAGAGTGCTTATTATTCACCAATTTGGTCAGAACAGTGCAAAGTATTTTGTTTGTGCTTTTGACCTAGCCATTGGCTTATGGGTTGCTGATATATTTAGGTAGTGATGTGTGTGAACACTCTAGGACCGCCGGGGCACTTTTTTCCCTCTTTAGGAGGTTTTTTTCCCCCGGCTTGTATATACGCCGATTGCCCTAATGGGCTACTTATCTTTGTACATTCTCTAGTAATACATTCAGTCTTGTGTTTTGTGCTCCAAGCTTCTTCTTCTTCCTTGTGCTGTTCGCGTGCTTCCGCAGACGTCTAACTCCAACAATTGGTATCAGAGCAGGTCGTTGCTTCTTCTAGGGCGCCGTCGACACTCCTCCGTTTGCAGTCTCAGATTCGCACAAAATTTGGTGAGCATACTCAGGGTGTTTCCGAGATCAAAATTGCTTTGCTTTGTGGTGCCGAAATCGCGATCTGAGCTCGTTTCGGCCTCCGAACGCACTATCGCAGTGCTTGTGCAGGCTATTTCGTCCTTTTGTGCCAAAGGTATATACCAGTTTCTGTTCGCCAGTTTAAGCGTCTCGAAGTCTGCTACAGGTCTAGCAGAACTCGTCTGGGCAGTTCTGTTCAACTTTTTGAGATACAGTCAATTTTCTGCATCAAGGTATTTTAGTCACCGGCCATGGCTGAAAGCAGTGATGTATTCCGTATGTTGGCTGTTGAGGATAAGTTGGATGGTACCAACTACCCATTATGGGCTTATATGATGCGACATGTAATGGTTGCAAAAGGATTGTGGAACATTGTGCAGGGTGTTGAAAGATGTCCTGTTACACCTGTAACGACAGGTACTGCAAATACAGGTGTTGGAGCTGATGAAGATGGTGTCGAAGATGATATTCCGTAGATTCCTGTTCGTGCTGCTGTTTCTGTTGCACCTACTGCAGAGCAGATTCGTTGGGATGGCAGAGATGCCCAGGCACATGCATTGATAGCTTTGTCTGTCAAACGTGCCATTATTCCTCATATTCGCTCTTGCAGAACAGCAAAGGATGCTTGGGATACACTTACCACTTTGTACCAGGCTACGAATGAGGCTCGTGTTGCTTACCTCCGAAAACAGTTGGAGAGTGAGCACATGAATGAAGGTGATTCGATGGACAGTTTTCTTACAAAGATCAAAGACCTGAAGGAACAATTGATTTCTGCTGATGAGGTTATACCAGATAGCTCACTTGTGCAGACCGTTCTGAATGGCCTTCCTGATTCATATCAGAGTTTTGCCTCTACTCTTTGATTGATGATGAAAGGCAATCCGAATGCCTTGTCATTTGAGGAATTAGTCTCTGTTCTGTTGCAGGAAGATCAGTCCAGGCAGAACAGGTCCATTATGCGTGTTGCAGATCAAGCTTTCCTGGCTAGTCAAAGGGCAAAGGAAAATGGAGCTCTTCTACTAGTAAGCAGAAATCTGCAAATGCTGCACAATCGAAGAACCAGGATAAAGATGAGAAGAAATCAGAAAAGCAGAAATTGTTCTGCAAGTACTGTAAAGGAAATGATCATATTATAAAGAACTGTCCAAAACTGGCTGCTAAAGAGGCAAAGAAGAAAGAGGCTGGAATGCTTGTTGCAGAGGCCTCTACACCAAAAACAGAGTCTGCAAATCTTGTGCAGGAAGAAGAATGGGCGTTTACTACTGTCTGCAGTTTTGACCCATCTTCTCATGATCAGTGCATGTCTGCAGTAGACTCAGATGTTTGGTACTTTGACAGTGGGGCGACCAAACATATTACCTCGCAGCGCAGTTTCTTCTCTTCACTCGAGCCTGCCCCTACAGGGAATACTGTCACATGCGCCAATAACTCCTCTTATCCTGTTATGGGAGTTGGTAAGATCATTCTGACTACTGCTGATGGTAGTTCTTTCACTTTGTCAGATGCTTTATTTGTGCCAGGGATCAAAAAGAACCTGTTATCAGTTTCTGCATTAGCCAAGATTGGCTTGGTTGTGAAATTCGTTGATGACAGGTGTACAGTCCATGATCTCTCAAATGGCGATGTGATTATTGCTTCTGGCATTTTATGTCGTGGGCTGTATAAGCTCATAGACTATGAAAGATCTGTGAATGATTCGGCATGTGCAGTTCATGATTCTCAGGCTATGTCAGATGCAAAGCTTTGGCATGCACGCTTTGGTCATCTGAATTTTGCTAGTTTGTTACGCCTGCAGAAATCTGAAATGGTGTCCTCTTTGCCCAAACTTGAGGCACCTGGAAAACATGTTTGTGAAGGCTGTATTTTGGGCAAAATGCAGCGTTCTTCCTTTCCAAAAGATGGTTCAGTTCGGGCTATGCAGAAATTGCAGCTTGTACATAGTGATGTCTGTGGTCCTATGCAGACACCCTCTTTTGGAAATTACCTTTACTTCGTGACTTTCATTGATGATTTTTCCAGGCATGCATGGGTATATCCACTCAAAGCAAAGTCCGAAGTGTTCATGTGCTTCAAACAGTTTTTGGTTTTGGCTGAAAATCTGTCAGCATGTAAAATGGGCACCCTCCGTTCTGATCGAGGGGGGGAATATATGTCTTCAGATTTTAATGCATTTCTGGCTGAACGTGGGATAAAACACCAGTGTACAGTGCCGTATACACCTCAACAGAATGGAGTTGCTGAACGAAAGAACAGGTCACTCATGGAGATGGCGAGGTGCATGGTCAAAAGTCAGGCTTTACCACATAGTTTCTGGCTTGAGGCTGTCATGTGTGCAGCATATGTACTGAACAGGTGTCCCACTAAAGCGTTGCAGTCTATCACTCCATATGAGGCTTGGCATGACCGCAAGCCATCTGTTGCTCATCTGCGTGTTTTTTGTTGTTTGGTATATGCATTAGTGCCTGAACAACATCGCAGAAAATTGGATGATAAGGCAATAAAATGTATTTTTGTTGGGTACAGTCCTGAAAGTAAAGGCTATCGTCTGTATCATCCACAGACTAAACGCATTCTGGTTAGCCGTGATGTTGTCTTTGTGGAAGATGCTATTCAGCCATTGCTTTCATGTACTAAGGAGACATCTGTTAGCTCCAAAGACATGTATGATACTTTGATGCCTCTTTTTATAGGTGGACAGGCTAGCGCTGGTCCTAATGAGGCAACTTCTCAACCTTTGCAGGTTTCATATGATGATGCAGATCATTCCATTTCTGATGCAGATTTACATGATGCACTTGTTGATGAGAGAGCTGATATTGAACAGGCAAAAACTATGCCAAAATGGCTGGTGCAGACTTTGCGTGACAGCAAATTAGATGCACCTTTGTCATATCGTACTCGTTCAGGCTCTCATAGTACCTCCTTTGCATCAGATTGCTATGCTATGGCTGCATCTAGTCTCTGTGATGAGAATGAGCCTGTTTCTTTTGATGAAGCACAAAATTCAGAAAATTGGATGGCTGCTATGCAATCTGAATATGATGCTATAATGAAGAATGGTACATGGTCTTTATGTGACTTGCCTCCTGGCAAGAAGGCCATTGGCACTAAGTGGGTATACAAGCTGAAGCGTAAACTTGATGGTACAGTTGATAGGTATAAGGCTAGGCTTGTTGCAAAGGGTTATGCGCAGGAAAGAGGCATTGATTTTGATGAGACCTTTGCACCTACATGCCGTATGACTACTGTTCGGAGCATTTGTGCACTTGCAGCCCATCATGGTTGGAATGTACATCAGTTGGACATTAAAACAGCATTTCTGAATGGTGACTTGCATGAAGAAGTGTATGTTTTTTAGCCCCGTGGCTTTGTGCAGAAAGGGCATGAAAACCAGGTGTGCAGGTTAAAGAAGGCGTTATATGGTTTAAAGCAAGCACCACGTGCTTGGTATGAGAAAATACATGCCTATCTGATTGCACATGGTTTTGAGAACAGTCCAACTGAAAGCACCTTATATGTTAAGCGTGCTAATGATGTGCTTCTGATCATTGTTGTCTATGTAGACGACATGCTGCTCACTGGTCCTCTTGAGAAGCATATTGCTGATTTCAAGGCTGATTTGCATGCCTCATTTGAGATGTCTGATTTGGGGCATTTGCATCACTATTTGGGCATTCAGTTTATGCAAGTTGATGGTGGAATGGCTTTGTGTCAAACGAAATATATTGACACATTATTGCAGCGTTTTGGCCTTGAAGACTGTAAGCCTATTGCCACTCCTATGGAGACAGGTTTACAATTGAGTCTTCATGATGCTGGAGATGCATTTGATGCTGTTCTCTATTAGCAGAGGCCGTTGGATGCTTGATTTACTTATGCATTACTCGGCCAGATATTCAGTTTGCTGTCTCACAGATGAGCAGGTTTATGCATTGCCCAGGAGTCACGCATTGGAAAGCGGTTAAGCGCATCTTTCGCTACTTGAGTGGTACTCGGCTACTTGGGTTGTTTTATCCCAAGGGGGGATCACTACCGCCAGATTTGCATGCTTTTTCTGACTCAGATTGGGCTGGTTGCTATGACACTCGTGTGTCCACCAGTGGTTTTTGCTTCATGCTTGGTAGCTCATGTATATCTTGGTTGAGCAAGAAGCAGCCTACTGTGGCCACTTCCAGTTGTGAGGCTGAGTATAGGGCAGCTTTCACAGCGACTGTTGAGTGTGTGTGGCTCATACGCCTTATGGCTGATTTAGGTGTTGGCCAGTCTTCTGCCACCACCATCTTCACTGACAGTCAGAGCGCATTGGCAGTTGCGAGGAACCCTGTGTTCCATGCTCGCACTAAGCACATTGAGGTGCATTATCACTATGTCAGGGAGAGGTTCTCTGCTGGGGAGATCAGCTTGGCATATGTGCCCACGCAGGAGAACATTGCAGACCTTTTCACGAAGGCTCTGCGTAGGGAGAAGTTTGAAGCTTTCCGCAAAGCTTTGGGCTTACTTCCTTTTGTGGAGTGATTTCCACATAGCTTGGCACTTCCTTATACATGAGTGCCAGCTCCTTGTTCACCGCATCACTCCGAGGGGGGATTTGTTGATATATTTAGGTAGTGATGTGTGTGAACACTCTAGGACCGCCAGGGCACTTTTTTCCCTCTTTAGGAGGTTTTTTTCCCCCGGCTTGTATATACGCCGATTGCCCTAATGGGCTACTTATCTTTGTACATTCTCTAGTAATACATTCAGTCTTGTGTTTTGTGCTCCAAGCTTCTTCTTCTTCCTTGTGCTGTTCGCGTGCTTCCGCAGACGTCTAACTCCAACATGGGTGATATGTATATGACTTCTTGTGAATAACCATGCATTCTTGTTACAAGTATTTGATGACTTCGTTCAAGAAGTGAGTGCCATGATCACTAACCAATTCTATTGGCAAACCATATCTTGTAAATACATTTTCAATCAAGAACTTGGTTGTGGTTTTTGCATCATTCTTCTTGGTGGCTTTCACCTCTACCCACTTAGTTAGGTAATCAGTGGCAACAATAATGTATTCGGCATGTGAACTCTTTGCTGGGACCAATAAAGTCTATTCCCCACTTTGAGAATGCACATCCTACCATCATGGGTTTTAGTGGCATCTCATCCTTTCGTACTGGGTACTGAGTTTGCTGACAAATGTCACACTGCTTCACATAGGTATTTGTATCCATGTGAAGGGTTGGCCACCAAAGACTTGCAAATAGAATTGCCTTGATCACACAGTCTGGTCCAAAATGTCCTCCTGCCACACCTTGGTGAGCAGTTTCTAAGATCTTAAGATATTCACTCTCATGGACACATAGTCTTAGGTATCCATCTCTTCAGATGGTATTTGGCCAAAATGTAGTGCTACCATTAGACTTCTTGATACCCACATTGAAAGCAGCACAGGAGCATCAATGGACCGGCCATGAACTCTCATCTAGAATCCTTGATTTGGAACGCTTAGGTGAAACAAGATTGAGAGCAATAGCAGGAATTTATGCAGCCAAGAAAAGACAAAAGGCATATTTTGATGCTCATGTGAAGGATAAAGGCTTGAAAGTGGGAGATTTAGTCTTAGAACACACTTTGAAGCAACATGCACGAAAATTAGAGAAGAAAGGCTATGGACCTATGATCATCAATAGAATCTCAATGAGTGGAGCAGTTCAACTAGCCACTCTAGAAGGCAACATCTTGCCTAGTTACATCAGTGGACACAGAGTCAAACTATATCAAGAACCCCTTACTGAGGAAATGCCAAACCGACTCAATATTGCAGAACGACATAAAGAAGAAGAAAAACGAATTCGAGAGGAAGCGCAAGCAGAAGCTTTAGAACACATCCAAAAAATGAAATTGAGAAGATAGGGCAGAGATCAGCCTATGGCAGATGCTTATGATGCTCCAAGGTACCATATGTCCATGTGTGAAGCATCAAGTGTATGTTCTCATAGAATAGTTGACCGAAGACATTTTGTGACCCTAGAATTAGGACAAGGAGAGAGTGCAAGGAATGTAAGAGCTTTGATTGACTCAAGAGAAGCCACTAGTGCAGTTAGACTTTCTTACTCTCAAGAATTGAAATTAAAAGTCAATCCTATAGAAGCATATCTCATAGGAATGGGAGATGTGGAAACCCCTTGCATGGGTGAGGTGGAACTTCCCCTCTACATTCAAGATGTTCTAATGATAGTCAAGGTGCTAGTGTGTCAAGATGAGGATCTCATTGAACCTCTTGTCTTGGGTCAAGAGTGGATCTATGATCATGCAGCGAACATGAGCCTAAGAAGTGGACTTCTTCAGGTCTGGGCAAATCAGAATCGCATTACCATTGAATTAGAAAACCTAGCACTCAAGGAACTAGGAACGATGCCCACTCTTGGTCCTTCCAAGAACACACATGACAATAATAATGTTATTCTTGTCCATGGTTCTATGGTGCAGAAGATTATCACTCTTGAAGGAGGTGCAAAAGTCAATGAGGAACTCCCTTCTTTTCCAAAGAGGATCCCAAGAAAACAAGCAGGGAAACACGACACAGAGGAAGCTGATAATAAGGAAGCATGATCAACGACCGGTGCAACATAAAGTACCTCATGGAATGAAGCAGATATGGATACACAAGGGTGCGAAACCCTCTGCTCTAGAGATAGGAGTCCAAAGATGTAGCAAATGAACTCGTCAGTCAATGACTACCATGAACGAGTGTCCTAGGCATCAATCTAGATGAACCATTTTTATTTGGGTCCCAAAGTGGTCAATAAAGGTTGACCCAAATGCTACATAGATATGGGTGCCCAAGACCTGCATACAAGCTCAAATAGCTTCGCCTTAGCTCACAAGCTTGAATCAACACCCACAGGTGCTCATAGCATAAATCTTAGGGCAAACATCTACACTCCACATTGTCACATCTCCAATCAAACCTAGGAGTATCTGGAAATGGGTACCCAAAAGTCCCAAATCGAAGACGATCTAATCCAAAAACTATTACATGTCATCTCTAGCAAAAGCTATAATTCCACAATAAGAGTTTGGAGAATTAAACCCTGTATCAAACTCCCTGACCCAATTTTGTAAATCAGTTCGCATCAAAGTACATACATGTTGAGTACAATGCACATACAAAGTACGCATCTAGGGGAATCACTAACCTACTAATCGACATTCACACATATCATGAACACTTCACCCACTAACCCCTAACCACTTTGGGTATCATGTTAGTATTGTAGAGGGAACACTGTAATATCATGTTTCCTATGTAATGCTAATATGCTTCTCTTCTTTCAGTAGATAAGCATCAAGAACTACAAGTGATATCATGGCAGAGACATCAGGCCCTAGCTCATAGGTAGGAGTGAGTCAAGCAGGAGTTAATATGGAAAATCTATTGATTGAAGTGCCACCAATTGAACGACTGGTAGAGATGCAACACCTACAACACCTACCCATATCAGACCCTCCCACAAGAATAATGGAGAGAGTTTATGCAAACTCTCATTGGTTCAATGGCATGCCAGGGCCCTTAGGAGAGGTGAAGTACATTTGGGAGTCCAAGTGTGAGTATGATAGGACATGGGTATGATTCCAATTCTTCTCCAAAGAGTTTGAGACTCTCCAAAACACACTAGAACTTCAAGTCATATGGAAATGCATAGGGATGGTGGAATATCTTAAAGCTTCCTTACCAAAGCCAGATTTTCTATGCTGTTACTATTTGGTATCAACATTACAGGCGGGTGAGGTAAAGGACTAGGAACCTTCATCCTTCCCTCTTTATTGGGCAACAATGAGTTGCAGAAGTTCGAAGTTTCCCTAGAATTAGTAAGTGATGCTTTGAACCTGCACGACACGCATGTGCCCTTTGAGAAGGATGCCTTAATACCTAATAACATTAAGAATAGGAAACTACAAAAGTTGAAAGATATGGCGACACTCACACCAAATGTTTCCATCCCTCTCCGCATATGCATGCAACATTTTGCATTTCCTGGCCAAGATAGATTCATTCAGCCCCACAAATGAATCTAATTCAGTCTTTACTTGGTAGAGACAGGCACACTAACTATTAAGCTTCCTGTATGGATTATAGAGTAGTTGTACGGAGCTAACAAAAGGTCCTCCAAGAAGCTAGTGGTGAATGGATCTTGTGCAATAACGTGCATCATTTACAAATGCTTAGCATACGATGTACCCATCAAATGCACATTGACCTGGTCACAACTACACTGTTTAAAGGATGCAAAACTTCCATACATCCATCCAAGCGAATGAGGGGCTCAATTCCATGTGTCCAGACATGAGAAGTTCTTACGACTCCAGAAGCCTCACTTTATGATTCGAATTCCCAGACCTAGATATGAAGGCACATCACAAGCTGCCTTATCTGCTCCTCCTATCCCACCAAAATTTGGATTTGCTACCACGAGAGATGTTGAAGGGATGAGCACCTTCAATTTTGAATCCTTCTTGTAGAATACACAACTCTCTGGTGTAGAATTCTTTTTGGATACAAAGAGCCGGGCACATCCTCCCAAAGATGGAAGAAATCAATAGAAGGCGGCCATGTACACTAGGATGACAATCAACAGAGGAACTTACCCCAACAACTAGAACAACTAGAGGGTGAAGAGGAGGCAGAAGAAGAAGAAGGAGAAGAAGAAGAAATGACGGAAGCCCCAACTTATACTACAGAACTTCGTAGATTATACCAGATCATGGAACGGGTGTGGGCACAACAATTACTCTTTGAACAAAACATAAAAATGCTCATGGCCCAACTCTTACAGTGAAACTATCCTATTGCTAGTAGAAACCTATGGTGTAGTGGAAGTAGTACATTCTTCAATACAGAGGCCTCCCACTCAATATGATCCTTGTAGATTCCAAATATGACCAAGGTCAGACAAGAACATTAAGACCCCCATCACAACTGTCGAGGCAATCACAATGGAAGTTGGATAGATAGAGACAACATCCCAAGCAACTAGAACTATGGGCCATGGAACCATGGTCATCCATGAAGACTCAACATAACCACTACCTCCAACAACGCCATCCTCACCTCCTAGAACGGAAGCTGTAAATATCATCTCGACTACTAACCCCACAGAGCAAACCTTCATCTTCCGTAGCCCCACTTCTAGTTCAACCTTGTTCTCCTGCTTTGACAACCCTACATATCATGCCACCACCATTACAACCAAATCCCTCATGGAGCCTACCATAGGACACTCCGCCTCCACCACTTTTGTACTAGGCCACCTCTTTGGTTGTAGGGTATGCACACACCCTCTATGGTGCATAAGAACCCTCCCTAGACCATGAAAATAATCCTCTTTGTATATACTTGAGTGTCACATGTGAACACTCTCCAAAAATCACCTTTTTGATAATTCCTCATACCATAGTGTAGGTGACTTTGAATATTCTCCTTATTTTGCTCTTAAAGCAAAACCCACGTAGAGAAATCCCCGCGCATGCTTTTGGAAGATTTGTTTGTTAGGAAAGAATATCCTAGAAGATTGGCAGTTAGAGAGAGAGAATCACCTTTTTGACTTTTCAAAGAGGCACATGGGGAATAGAGCTTAGCCTATAAATATGAGCTCATTTTTTGTAAAGAGGAGAGCTTTTGGTCGACGTGCTCTCATGTAAAATCCTTTATCAATGGAAGATGCTCTCATTTACTCCAAGAAGACTATTTACATTTACATGTATTGTGTCTTGTGAGTGTGTGAGAGTGGTGTGTGTGTGCCATGCATGTCTCTCCTTTGTGTGAGTAGAGTAGTTGCATTCTCTTGTATTTTCCTCATGGACTAGGATCCTTGACCCCCTATTCTCCTTGTTTTCAAGCATGTGGCAAAGCATGGGGCTGTTGCCAATGGCTTGAACATGTGGGAGATAGGGGTGGATGAGAGGAGAGTCACTCTTGAGCTTTCCTACTTGCTTCCATGCAAGGTGGTGTGGGTTTTGGGCATTCCTTGCTACAACCTCAACACTTTTTGGCGCCGTTGCCGGGGATGGTCGGCCTTTCATCACTTGGAGAGCTCAAGAACATGTGGTAAAGTATTGTGTTGCAATTTTTTTTGCTCAATTCCGTAGGATTTGAGTTTGTACATGGTACTTTCACCCTTCCATTGGGCCATTAGTTCCCCATTTCTTGTTTTTAAGTGTAGTTTTAGTTCATTTCTGTTTGATGCACAAAAACACCCCATAACCCCCTTCTCTCTTTCTCTCCCACACACACTCCTACACATCCTTGTTTGGCATCACTTTCCACCACTTCCATCTCTGATGAGTGATTGCCTTGGGTAAGAGGATGGGTGGTCTTCTCTCTTGTCCCTCCCTCTTTTCTACTTCAAAAGAAAAGCGAAAAACAACCAAGAGAAATTCGAAGATTGGAAAATTTTGGTGTTGTACATTTCGAAAATGGTTGGAGATGAACGTTGTCTTTAGTTACTATCAATTATTGCTAAGCGTGTCTTTTTCATTAGATGTGGACGTGTGGGGGGGTGAATTCACCTTCCTCTCCTCATCATTTAATTTTATTGCATGTTGGGAATCGGGATGGTTGGGGCTTGGGAACGGTACATCGTCTTCATTGCCCTCTCTCAAAGCAACTCTCAAGTATGGGTGCGCCACTTGCTGAATTTGACTCATGCATTTAGGAAATCGTCACCATGTTCAGTTAGGACGAGATGTGGTAGCACTATCGATGAGTCGGCGAGCTCACACTTCTTTTCTAGGGTTGAGCTTGCCCATCTCTATTTCTTCTTTGGGATGAGCTTTCTCTGAGATCCCCCTTGCGGTTGCCTAAGTTGATGCTCCGATGCAACTCTGTGTGTGTGTGTCGAGAGTCAAATGCTATCACGCTCACCTTGCTCTTGCTTCAATGATGGAATTTTGGTGTCTGCATTGTTGCGTTGATGTTTGTTCAGGATCTAGAAGGTTTGGGGTGCTGAAGCATCATGCTTCCCCCTACCTTGGGGTCAAGCATGCCTTCCCCAACCTTTTTTTCACATCTTGAATGATAGTCAAGCTTTTGCCCACAGTATCTCATTCCTGCCTTGCTTTTTGACGCTTGTGAAAGTACTTTGACAACCTCTGAGATCTATGGTGTTGCCTCTTTGATCACTCCCAATGCTTCGGCCCTGCATGCATGTTTTTTTTCCTCTTCGTGATTCTCTTTAAGAAGATCCTATGGACATCTTGGCTGCACCCCGACATTTTTGCTAATACATATTCAAAGTTAATTCTTCCATTTTCTTCGCCTGAAGCTTGTTTGTAGGTGATGGATAGCTCCGAATGCAAGAAGAGATGTGCAAATGTGGCTGTCCAGCACTAACATCCTTGATACCATCATTTGCAAGGGGTTGAGTCAGTTTTCCTTGTTTTGTATACACTCACAAAACCTTCATTGAAATGACAAGTTCCCAAACCTCTGAATGTCTCGTTAGTTTCTGCTCATGTTGTTCAATTGATTACTTGTGTGTGTGTTTTATGGAACCAAATACAAATTCCTGCCACCGTGGATTGTCTTTATTTGCTCATAAAGATTGAAGTTTTATAGGAATGCACCCCAAAGGATCCTGGTTGAAGGTTTGTATGTCTCTTGATACTTGGACTAAGCATGCTCATTGTTACAAGTGCATTTGAGATACATTACAGGAACTATGCGGTTGAGCTGAATGTTGGCGTGGTCAAGCCCTATCATGTCTCCTGCTATTATACCTTTTTTGCTCAAGGACAAAGACAAAGCTATATATTTTTGAAACATCTAACTCATGGTCAACCTATCTTTTGTTGATAATTACATGGAAATGTTATGATTAGATTTTTTGGCTTCAGGATGTGTCTTGCTTAGGGTTGGATCTAATTCTCATATGTGTTGTCCTTTCTGTGCCATCTTGCACAGGGTTCGTGCCTTTCTCCTCTGCATAGGTGTGGTAATGAGATTTTCTTGCTGGCAAAGGTATGACTGCATTCGGTGGTTGTTATGGCCTTTGAATGTCAAATGAGAAATAATAGTGCTTTCCCCTCTTGTATTTTCCATGCTTGCATTCACACGATTAGAGCCCAACACAGTAGAGATATGTTCCCATGAGCTTCTAATATCGTCAAGGATATTTTTTAACATTTTTCTCATATGCTTGCATGAATTTACCTCATCTCACATTCATGTGCTTTACATGTTGGTCAGGGAGGATGTCTAATAGGTTGATGGGGGCAAAGATGGTATTCGGTTGTTGCCTTTAATGATGGCCTCTCCATTCTGTTGTGCCACCCTTGTTGTGGTGTGCCTCTATCAGGGCAAGCCTTCATGGGCTTTCTTTGCCTTTTGGCTAGGCTCTCCTATTATTTTGCTCCCCCTTCACCCCTCACCTCTATAGGGTTGGGCTTCGGCCCTTACCACACCCCGCCAGGCCCTTCTCTAGTACTCATGATGGATTTGAGCCATGGCTCTACACTTGCCTCCTAGGGTTTGGGTTGAGCGTGCTTACTGTCTCATGTGAATTTGGCATGCCCAAACCACATTTCGATGACTAGAACATCCACTCATAAGGGGAATAGATATGAATATTTATTGTAATTCAAACCAGAGGATCGTTCAAAACAAAAGATGTTCTTTGCGATTGCTTGTGTCTTGTGTTTTTTAAAAAGAAACAGTTGAAGTCAGAGTCAAGAACGTAACGTTCATACTTATCACTTCCCTCAAAGAGTAAGGAGGCATGGAGGGCTTACTTGGGGTCACATTGGACTCTCTAAACATCAAACAAGATTCATGCCTTCGTTTTGGGACTTATCCTTCGGATCATGCATCAATACATGCTTCTGTAATCTCTTAAGTACCTAAATGTTCAAGCATAGTTTTTTTACCATGAGTTGAAGTTACATAATATCTGAACATCAGAATGACGCTTGGGTAGATGTTTTATGCTCATTGAACTATTGGACTTGAAATGCTGAATAATTTCATCTATTTGTTTGTGCTGCGATGAACATATGAACTGTCATATTTTGCACGGGATATCCTTGTCTTATGGTGAAAACTTTATGAATTCAAGAATAACTTAACAACATGTGGAGTGCTCAGAGAGATGTTATGAAGCTTAATTGAAACACAACTCCACAGATTTCGGACCATGGCCTATTATGCTCTTTTGAGAGGATCGTTACATCACTACCTAGAAGTCTTAAGTTTCTCTCTCTTGATGTTCCAACAATCCACACTCAGTAATACATTTGCATTGATGCGATCATGATTTGGGACTCAATATTAAGAGTATGCATTGATCTAAGTCTTACATGTTTAAAATTGTTGTAAAATAAGACACTCAATTGCCCTTGTCGATAAGGGGTTGGGCATGACTACGTAGTTGTAGGGGATAAGTCCAGACATTTTGATACGACATGAAGGAATGATCATCCTATTGTTTGAGTTCATAATTGCGACGATTGATTTTGATAGGAATGCTAATACTTATCAAACTTGTTTTGACATACACGATGAGCCATATCCTATGTTGTTCTTTACTTGCATTCTAGGTCTAAAGTGGTGGACTAGTCTTTTGGTCTTTACTGCTCCTGAATCTCAGGAAGCTAAGTTTTGAGTATGTGTTTTCTGAACAAGTGCAAGTACTCTCTCTTTGGTTCTTCTTTGAATTTTAGGATGGTTGCCATGATTTGGAGTATTTGTGACTGCCCCTCGGGGATGGTGCCCAAACTCCCCACCAAAATGGGGCTGGCTGATCTTCATATGGTGTTCATGACCGTGGAAACAACCTTCGTGGATGTTGGTATATTCTTTGATGACTTCATAAATGTGAAACATCTCATATGCTCATTTAGTATTCAATTTGTTTGAGTATTACTGGCCTCAAGGAATGGTGATGGTCGCTCTTATTCTTCAGGATTTTTGTTTTTGCTTCCAAGTATCTGTAGCAAGCTACTACCATGACTATTACAAGATGAAGTAGATTTGCATGTTCTTAGGCCTAACAAAAACAAAGATTGTCGATGCCTTGTGTAATTTAACTTGCAGGTCTGAACTTTATCTTATACAGGGCACTTGGTTCATGCCAAAGCTACTCTTTTGGAAATGATGGAGATGTGTGGATGTAACACACTAACATTGGTTTTTAGTTTTTGTGATGGCCATATGGGGATAGTATCTAAAGCTCCAAGGAATTCTATTTCTTTTATAACTGTCTGTATTTCATGAATGCCTACATAATAAATGTTCTCTCTTCACTTCTATACAATCATTATGTTGGGATATTGTGTCTCTTTAGGCTACAATTTGTTGACTCACTTGGCTGCACATGTTATTCCTAAGTTGAACAGGTTTTTTGCAGATGTGCAGAGGGGAGGTATGGCCTGGTTAGGATTGTGTAGCCACCCTACTTGGTGATTGAATCCCTCTTCTCTACAATCGGTCTTTTCTTATGATTGTGACTTGGCCATGTATAAATAAAAATGGTGGGTTCTTAGAGGACTCTTGATATATCAGATGCTTAAGATGATGGACACTGACCTTGGGTTAAGACGTAATCTAAAGACTGAATTTATCTTCCAACTTCTGGACATTTAGGAAACTAGGTATTTGGATCACCACTCTGAGTATTTCCAACTCTGTTTCAATGAAGCTAGGTTTATCAGTTAATCATGAAACCACATGTGTTACATTACAATGTGTCTCACACTCACTTGGGGATAATAGATTTAGGAAATATCAATATGATTGAGGCCTCACTAGGCTATTGGAAACATGGGTTCTTGTCGGGTTCCTTGCTCTTTAGCTGTATTTCTTGAATTGCAGGAACGACAAGATTTTCAGGATTGCTCTCTAGAAGAAAAGTCTTGTAGAAGAGGATGTCCCTGAAGTGGAAACTAAAATGAATGTTTCTCTTATTATGAGATGCAGTCTACTTGCTCTTTTGTATGTCATTTCAGGTTTGGGAGCTTCTGGAGAAGGCATTTCCAACCTTACAAAAGACTGCACAGTGGGAGGAATGCTGGGCTGACTGCCCCCCAAGGGGATTGTGTCGTCCAACTTTGAAGATTGAAGATTCACAGCTTGAAGTAAAGACTGAAGACTTGCAGCTTGAAGCCTTGCAGACTGAAGAATTGCAGATTTTGAAGACCTGAAGATTTCCAGACTTGAAAGACTCCAACTTGGAAACTCTTTCCTTAGCTTTGTCGAGGACGACAAAGTCTAGGGGGGGAAGAGTGTTCGGTTGTAGGGTATGCACACACCCTCTATGGTGCATAAGAACCCTCCCTAGACCATGAAAATAATCCTCTTTGTATATACTCGAGTGTCACATGTGAACACTCTCCAAAAATCACCTTTTTGATAATTCCTCATACCATAGTGTAGGTGACTTTGAATATTCTCCTTATTTTGCTCTTAAAGCAAATCCCACGTAGAGAAATCCCCACGCATGCTTTTGGAAGATTTGTTTGTTAGGAAAGAATATCCTAGAAGATTGGCAGTTAGAGAGAGAGAATCACCTTTTTTACTTTTCAAAGAGGCACATGGGGAATAGAGCTTAGCCTATAAATATGAGCTCATTTTTTGTAAAGAGGGGAGCTTTTGGTCGACGTGCTCTCATGTCAAATCCTTTATCAATGGAAGATGCTCTCATTTACTCCAAGAAGACTATTTACATTTACATGTATTGTGTCTTGTGAGTGTGTGAGAGTGGTGTGTGTGTGCCATGCATGTCTCTCCTTTGTGTGAGTAGAGTAGTTGCATTCTCTTGTATTTTCCTCATGGACTAGGATCCTTGACCCCCTATTCTCCTTGTTTTCAAGCATGTGGCAAAGCATGGGGCTATTGCCAATGGCTTGAACATGTGGGAGATAGGGGTGGATGAGAGGAGAGTCACTCTTGAGCTTTCCTACTTGCTTCCATGCAAGGTGGTGTGGGTTTTGGGCATTCCTTGCTACAACCTCAACACCACCCCGAACTTAGAACCACATTTTTAGGTTTCCCCATATCCGAAGGTGTTCCTTGGGTAGTCTTGCCTTAAAGCTCGAACATTCCAATCTGTGTCCCACCCCCATCTAGGCTGCTTTCATGAGAATGTTCCAAGCCATGTCTCAACCATTACAACCATTTTCTTTCTCAACATCCACTTCACACTTATTCACCATGATCACACACCCACCACCTACCATTCCAATGTATATGGTAGACACCACCCTCACCTCCACGGCCAAGAGCAAGGACATTTTGCCACCCACAACACCTCCCCCATCCCCCTCACTTCCACCATCCCCCATTCCCCCACCACCAAGTTCACCAGCACACACCTATCCCTTAAGCACAACATCCACACTTCCCATTCCCCACTCGCATCCCCTTGCATCAACCACTATACACACTGCATCTTCATCTATAAATAATGCATTTGATACTATGTTTCAGTGTATTTCACAGCTAAGAACAGAGAACATGCAGCTAGAAGAACATAACAACATATTACATGCACACTCGAAAGAATTATGACAATGCATTGCTACATTGGAGGATGAACTTGAAAGTCTCCAAATGTAGTTTCATACATTACAGGAATAGCATAGTGGAAGCAAAGTTGTAGAACACCAACAAAGAATCCTCGCAACTAGTCGAAGGTCACCTACGCACATAGATGGAACAAAACTCCAAACTACAGTGCAACATGGCACTATTACAGAGCCACCTCTCCATAAGCCAAGAAGAAAATTGATGGCTTCAGACACAAAATCAAGAAAATTTAGCTGCAGCCATAGAGAATACACCCGGGGCACCCATCAGTCCATCAAAATTTCAAGCTAGAATTGGATCAATTGAAGCGGCAACGACCGTCAGATACTACAATTGTCCTGCCAACCATCATATCAACCTCTTCCACCATTATTGACTCAAAAGCACTATAGGAACTCAAACAACAAGTCAGAGAATTACAAACATGACTCCTACAATATGAAAGGACACCATCTCCACTGAAGGCCCTCGTAGAAGAAGAAACCATCTCAATTCTTGTAGAACAAACGTTTGAAGATGACTATGATCCTCAACCCATTCTGGGTGGATGGATAACAAAAGAGGGCTAGGATACATTCAAAGCGCCATGACCCCCATGGTTAAGACAAGTGGAAGAAATGGGGAGTACTCAAGAAGAGTGCATGGTGGTGCAAAATCAGGCATGAGGGTCATAGAAGAAACATTGTTACAATCCAACAGTAGCGGTGTCGGGAAGTTTTCAACCTTTCCGTTGACGACCAGGAAAATTAAAAAAATGATTATTGGTCAATTCTAATCTCATTATTACAATATTTTTCTTGGAACTAATCTCTTGTTAAGTGTTTGCAGGTTCAAATGGATGAAGAAAACAAAAGTTCATATTATGGTTTACCCTAAACTGCTCATATAATGTGTGTTTAGGCTATAGAAACATTGAATTATGGGTTTAAGACCCTAGGTTTACGTTTAATCTTGTGCATTGAAGTTAGGAGCATTATTTCTAGGTTAATGTTAGGGTAAAAGCTAGGTTTTTAATGGGTTATCAGGGGTTTCCAAAGGGTTTCAAGTAGATTTTCAAAGGTTTTTATTGAATTATAAGCGTTAAAATAACAGGTATTTAATTAAATTAATCTTTAAAATGAACATTTATGTATTAAAAATTAAAATATGATTTAATTAATTAATTTACTCATGTGTGAGCATTTAAATACTAAGGTATTAGTAAATTAAAACCTTAAACTAAGCTTAAATTAAATGATTTATTAAATTATGAAAAATTAGGATAATTAAATAAAAATGATAAATTAAATGGATACATATTTAGTGGTGTGTATGAATGCTAGATTAAAGAATGGTTTATATAAAATGTGGAATTAAAGTGAATTAGGGAGTGGTCTGAAAGGATGATGCATTTAAAGTGAATAAAGATGGTTAAAGAAAAGAATGGTGAGAATTAGTGTAGATCAAAAGAGAGGAGAAAGTAAGTTGTGTGAAGAAAGTTAAATAAAGAGTGGTTGAGATGTGTGGGCAAAAGTGAGGATGCAAAATTAAAGCAAGTTCAAAAAGGAGTGGTCAACTCATGACTTCTGTGAGTATAAATATGTGTGTTAAACTGTGTTCTCTCCTGATGTTTCTTGGCAGAAACATTGAAGATTAAAAAGCAATTGAGGTGCAGTGAAGTGAAGCAAAGTGAAGATTTCATCAATTCAAATATCGGACAAACTGAATTAAATCCATAGAAATTATCCTTGATTAAGCTTTTGTAAAGGATTCTCTAGTTGTTAGCAATCTTTTAGATAATTTATATCATTGATTTATAGCATTGTAATCATCCATTATTGTCATTAGCATTAATTCAATTTCAATTTGCATTCTCTTTATTGTCAATGTCATCTAAAAATCCAATTGAATCTGAAAATAACGCACCTTTAGAAGTAGAAGTCGAAGTAGAAGTAGTTAAGGACATTATTACACACGAATCGTTAATATCAGTATCTCACGATTATTGTCTTAATAGATTTATAACATTATTTTCAATTGCATCCAATGAACCCCAAGATAACATAGATTCATTTCCACCACCCTTAACTAGGCATACACAACCTAATCATTTAGAAATCCAAGAAGACGAAATTATAAAAGAAAATTAACTGAGGAAACTTTGATATTACCTATACCTCAAGAAGCTATTGATAGATATAGAGCAGCCCAGCCTTACGGTTCTTAGACGTTTAAAGTGTTACAATTACCTAATCCATATTTCCTAGATTTAAGAGTAATTTAGAATTTCTTTTACCTTAGACTAAAGAAAAATATACCTAAAACACCTACGATTGTCTCATACACCCTGCGTGTGCCGAGGGATTTAGTGGCTGACTGATCCACCAGCCTTATGTCCGCAACTTCCCGACAATTTGGTGAACCCGACGTGAAAGTTTGGCATGACACCGTAGGTATAAAGATATATTTACTTTCTGTTTTGCATATGCATATATAGGCAATTTGGCGATTGAAGGAGAAGCGTCGACATTCTTTGTAGCTGCAGTTGACTGTTCCTCGTCACGTCACCTTTATCCATCAACTTTTGTGAAAAGTAACGATTGCACATGCATGTAAAAATTTTGCACAGATCACATTCATAAAGAGCCTCTTCATCAAAGGTTGATCAGGTATATTTTCTTTATTTCTGTTTGCCAAAAAGTAGGAATAGTTTTTATACTTTTATTGCAAAATAGTAGGAAAGCTTGCTTTATTTCTATTTACAAAGTAATAGGGAAAGTTTCTTTATTGCAAAATTGTAGGAAAAATTTCGTTTTGTTTGCAAAGCAATAGGAAATTCTTCTTTATTTTTTCTATTGCAAAATAGTAGGAAAGGTTTTCTTTATTTTTATTTTCTAAAGTACTAGGAAAGGATTCTTTATTTCTATTTACAAAATTGTAGAAAAAGTTTCTTCATTGCCAAATCATAGGGAAATTTTCTTTTTGTTTGCAAAATAATAGGAAAAATTTTCTTTTGCAAAGCAGTAGGAAAATTTTCTTTATTTTTCTTGGCAAAGGAGTAGGAATATTTTCTATATTTCTGTTTCTTTTACCACTGAGTCGTATCAGGATCAAGAAATAGACGTACTATTACGAGAATTATATACTTATGTTTCATATTTATCTGTAAAGTTAGACTTATCTATTATGGCTGACCACTTTGAAGAGCAGCGCATTTGGAAGATCATAGATGCAATTAAAACGGATAGAGGGGAATTTACTGGAATAAATGTAACAGCTTATCTTAAATATTATGAACAATTGACAGAACAATATGGGTTACCTGAAGACAATAAAAAAGATACATTTATACGAATTGCTCATGGTTTCACTAGAGAGAGAATCCAATTGAGAGTAGTTCAACCAAACATGACTTGGGCGGATTTCAAGACTCGGCTTCTTACTGAATTTTTGCATGAAGATTACAGTAAGAATAATAGAGCCACATTCATGCGATGGGTAGGAACAACAAAATTAGACCAACACATAACTCAGGGATTAACTGAGTTTGATATAAAATTTAACCAAATGCCTCAAGCAGACCGAACAGCTCTAGAACCAGATAAATTAAGAAATTTCCGAAATATGTTAGATCCTTCTCTTAGACGTGAGCTAGAACCGATGCTTGAGGATGGAGCGACTGCGAGTGGGCTTACTGGAAATTGGGATAACGTTCGAGCAGTTGTCCATGGGTTAGCCCAAAGACAGGAGCGAAATCAGATGCAAACTCCAAGGATATATGAAAGAGATGCGCCAAGAAAGATAGATTATGACCCCACTTCTCATAACCCTAGAAAGGATGACTCAGAAATTACAATGTTAAAAACATCAGTAGAATCACTTGTCAAACATGTGGAGACTTTGGTGACTGAAATAGCTACTATAAAGAGTATGCAAGAGCTTAAATTGAGAGACCAGGAGAAACCAAAAGAATTAGAACAAAATCCTAGGAATCAGATGCCAGTTAGAAGACCATTTAACCAAGCACGTAGATGTCTCTGGTGTGATGATTTGGAGCATCCACACTGGACATGCAACTTATTCAAAGAGACCAAGGATAAGAATTGGGTCACAAAAGTAGATCGAAAGATCTATGACTATGTAACAAAAAGGCCTTTGGCATCAAACTATGGAAAAGGGGGTATGAAAACCTTCTTTGAAGCCTCCACAAGCCAAAATACTTATGCTTGTAGACTTGATAGTGATGACTCTAATTGTGACTTTTGGAATCAAGTTTATGATACTGCTAGTCGAGGAAAGTTATCAGTTGAGAACTTATATGCTACGAGCTCAGATATTAGATCAAAGACATGTTGGAATGAGCCAGTAGATATGTTCTCAGTATATGCTCATGAAATTAATGTAGACGAGAAAAGAAAACAGGATGAAGAGGGACAGTCTAAACGAACAACTAGGGCTAGAAAAGAGGGTGAAACTACTGATACAATTAAAGAACCGCCTATGATGGAGCCTAGTCAGGAACCAAAACAACAGGAACAAGAAAAGAAACCTCAAAATAAGGGTAAAGGAAAGAAAGTAGGAGAAAATTTAGAAAAGAAAACAGCAAGTGAAGATAGAAATCAGGATAAACCAAATGAAACGCAACCCATACGTGAAGAAGGTACTAAGGAAGAAAAACCGAAAAAGAAACCTCCGACTTTTCGATTGATCTCGCAAATCGAGAAACAATTAGACATTCGAAAAGTTATGGATGAAAAAATTATGAAGGCAGAGGTAACCATGACTGTTTGTTATTGACTTTGGAGTTGTCCTCTCCAATCATGAAGTACAAAAGAATCAACAAATCATCTTGATTTTGTCAATCCTGGGAATATCCATAAGACCACAGCCCCTTCTAGATGATAGATTCATAGAAATAAGAGATTGATGGCTGGAATTCTGAGAAAATGAAAATGAAGAGAAAATATCTAGGGTTTACCTTATCTAGAGCAAATCTTCATCATTTTCTATGATCTTTGTGTCTAATTCATGTTATTTTCTCATCAGAATACAAATATGCAATCAGAATTGGAAAATATCACCTGTATCACAGAGACGAGACAATCGCGATTCTGTACCAGTAGACGATTTTCACATTTCTGCCACTTTCTTCAATCCTTCTTCACTCAATACATCATTAATCATCTCTTTTCATACATCTTACTCAGTATTACACAAATGAAACTCACAAATCTCCATGATAAAGCAAGAATCAAGCTCTCACATCAATGAAAACACACACAACAAGAGAAAACACGATTTCAGCAGAAACTCTCTCTTCTCTATTGATAGCATGTACAAATGACTAACCAACCTCTCCAAAATAGAGAAAATTGACTTTTATACATTTTCAAGTGTCCTCTTTCACACTTGAATTTTGATCCTTTCCTCTATTATTCTAAAAATATGCTATCTAAGAGTTTCCAAAAATTCTATAAAAAATACATAAGATTCTCTCCTATATAAGGAAGACTCTTCCTTATTTTTACAACATTTGCATAAATATTTCTACAAATTTTTATCATTTTACAATATTTTTCCTTTAAAAAAGGTTCCAAAAATGCCTCTTCCAACATCCTTCCCCTCCTAAGCCTTTCGGCTCCTGACGAAAGATTTTCCTGCTTCTCTGCACTGATCACTTCTCTTCATTTCTTCTTTCTTTGATATACTTGTGACAGCAAATCGTGACTTTTTCTTTCTGTTACATTTAGATTGTTGACCATCTCGAATAAAGCCTTTCTCCACTGTACTGCAGCTTCAGGTTTATCTATGACATCCTTTTTCAAATACTCTGTGTAAGCAGCTTCATATGCTGTAAGTCTGGACTTGGTGATGACTGATAGGTTTCCAAAAATTTCTGATAGGCATTTTTGGAACCTTTTTTAAAGGAAAAATATTGTAAAATGATAAAAATTTGTAGAAATATTTATGCAAATGTTGTAAAAATAAGGAAGAGTCTTCCTTATATAGGAGAGAATCTTATGTATTTTTTATAGAATTTTTGGAAACTCTTAGATAGCATATTTTTAGAATAATAGAGGAAAGGACCAAAATTCAAGTGTGAAAGAGGACACTTGAAAATGTATAAAAGTCAATTTTCTCTATTTTGGAGAGGTTGGTTAGTCATTTGTACATGCTATCAATAGAGAAGAGAGAGTTTCTGCTGAAATCGTGTTTTCTCTTGTTGTGTGTGTTTTCATTGATGTGAGAGCTTGATTCTTGCTTTATCATGGAGATTTGTGAGTTTCATTTGTGTAATACTGAGTAAGATGTATGAAAAGAGATGATTACTGATGTATTGAGTGAAGAAGGATTGAAGAAAGTGGCAGAAATGTGAAAATCGTCTACTGGTACAGAATCGTGATTGTCTCGTCTCTGTGATACAGGTGATATTTTCCAATTCTGATTGCATATTTGTATTCTGATGAGAAAATAACATGAATTAGACACAAAGATCATAGAAAATGATGAAGATTTGCTCTAGATAAGGTAAACCCTAGATATTTTCTCTTCATTTTCATTTTCTCAGAATTCCAGCCATCAATCTCTTATTTCTACGAATCTATCATTTAGAAGGGGCTGTGGTCTTATGGATATTCCCAGGATTGACAAAATAAAGATGATTTGTTGATTCTTTTGTACTTCATGATTGGAGAGGACAACTCCAAAGTCAATAACAAACATTTTTTGGCGCCGTTGCCGGGGACCATTCCAAAAACTTCATTGAAGTTGGACCTTTGCTGGATCTTCTGTTGATGATGGTAACCAACACAAGAAAAAGGTAAAACTCATCAATCAAGGAAAGTACACATGAATAGGTAGATGTCATTGTTTGTCTTTGGGGAAAAAAGAAAGCAATTGATATCTTGTAGAATTGGAAGTGCTGAAATCTTTGTAAATTGATAGTTGCTCATCATATTGTTGAAGTAAAAGTGCAGGTGTATGGAAGATTTGAGCCAAGAAAGCTGAAGATGAGGTAACTTGAGTCTATTCTTGCATTTCTAGATTTCTTTTTGCCCAAGTACTAGGCACCATGGGAGATCTTGGGAAGATAACATGGTGATACTAAGGAAAGGACAGTTAAAGTAGCTAGAGGTAAGTATAAAGGATTCAGTTGTTGACCAAATCTAAGCATCAATCTTGAGTTGTTCTGCATTTTGAAAAGAAAGATGTGATTGAGTTTATCTTTGCAAAAATTGTTTGCCTTCCATTACACATTTTCATTTGAGAAATTTTCTTTTGCACTTTAGTGATAGCTAAAGACATAGAAACTCATAACCAATCAAGAAACATAGGATCAGTGGATCACCAAAACCAGAAACCCTAAGTAAAGTGTTCACCTTTATTTTTAGGGCAAAAATACCAAACAAATTCATAAAATTCATCAAAAAATAATCAAACAAATTTCTTTTCTTGTTAGGAAGTTGAAGTGAGGTGTTGTGGACAAGGGTGATTGTGAAAAAGTGGAAAAGGAAACAAAAAATGGTCAAAAAACCAGAAAATTAGAAAACACGATTCTCTGCACAGAATCGCGATTTTCTGAAAAAAGTGTTGATTCTGGAGCAACATTTCAAGTGATTGTTGAATTGAAGTTGATAAAGGGTATTGAAGGGAATTAAGAAGAAGAGACTACTCCAATTGGCATAAAATCAAAAGTATGCAAAAAACACGATTCTCTACACAAAATCGCGATTTCCTGTAAAAGAAAATTTTTGGAAATTTTAGTATACTTGGGTATTTTGAGATAAGAAAGTGTAGAGGAGGTCATTAAGATTGAGTAAGTGAAGTGGAACAAGTGAAAGAGTGAGGAATAGTGGAAATCATACAAAATCGCGATTTTCTGGACACTATAAAAACCTGAAATTCAAAGAAAAATTCATTTGAGTGAGAGTAAGTGAGAGAGAGAGAGAGCAAAATCGCGACTTCCAGCAACCAGTGGATTTTTTAGGATTTCTCTACCAAGCAAGCAAGGTAAAAACTTTATCATCAATTTGGAATACACATTTTTGCATTAAGTGATCACATAGCACCAAGAAATGAGAAAATAACTAAAAATCACGGAATCGCGATTTTCTGTATTTTGAGTTTTTTTTTTTTTAGGAAGACCTTAAATTTGCATTTAAATGTTTCATTGCATGTCAAAATTTCAGTAAGGCGATTCTAGTGGAGAAAGAAAATTTTGAAAAATCAAAACTTGAAAAAATCAAAAAATCATTCAGAATCGCGATTCTGTAAATCACACACAAAATCGCGATTTTGAACGATTAGGAGACAACACCGCGATTCCCAGAACGCGATTTTCTTAAGAAAAATCGTGTTTTTACAATCTGTGAGCAATCACGATTGTCTGGGGATCAAAATCGTGAAAAAATACGATTTTCACACAGAATCGTGAAAAAACACGATTTTCACTCAAAATCGTGAAAAAACACGATTTTCACACAGAATCGTGAAAAAAACACGATTCTCACTCAAAATCGTGAAAAAATACGATTTTCACACAGAATCGTGAAAAAACACGATTTTCACTCAAAATCGTGAAAAAACACGATTTTCACACAGAATCGTGAAAAAACACGATTTTCACTCAAAATCGTGAAAAAACGATTTTCACACAAAATCGTGAAAAAACACGATTTTCACACAGAATCGTGAAAAAACACGATTTTCACTCAAAATCGTGAAAAAAAAAACGATTTTCACACAGAATCGTGAAAAAAACACGATTTTCGCACAAAATCGTGAAAAAACACGATTTTCACTCAAAATCGTGAAAAAACACGATTTTCACACAGAATCGTGAAAAAACACGATTTTCACTCAAAATCGTGATAAAACACGATTTTCACACAGAATCGTGAAAAAACACGATTTTCACACAAAATCGTGAAAAAACACGATTTTCGCACAGAATTGTGAAAAAACACGATTTTCACTGAAAATCGTGAAAAAACACGATTTTCACATAGAATCGTGAGGAAACACGATTTTCACTCAAAATCGTGAAAAAACACGATTTTCAACACAGAATCGTGGAAAACAAAATTTTTTACACAAAATCGTGAAAAACACAAAAATAATCAGAAAATCGTGAAAAACACAAAAATAGTCAGAAAATAGTGAAAATCAATACTTTAGGCAGAAAATCGTGGAAAAACACGATTTTTTAATCAAAAAATCGTGAAAAACACAAAAATAGTCACAAAATCGTGAAAAAACACGATTTTCACACAGAATCGTGAAAAAACACGATTTTCACTCAAAATCGTGAAAAAAAAACGATTTTCACACAGAATCGTGAAAAAACACGATTTTCGCACAAAATCGTGAAAAAACACGATTTTCACTCAAAATCGTGAAAAAACACGATTTTCACACAGAATCGTGAAAAAACACGATTTTCACTCAAAATCGTGATAAAACACGATTTTCACACAGAATCGTGAAAAAACACGATTTTCACACAAAATCGTGAAAAAACACGATTTTCGCACAGAATTGTGAAAAAAACACGATTTTCACTGAAAATCGTGAAAAAACACGATTTTCACATAGAATCGTGAGGAAACACGATTTTCACTCAAAATCGTGAAAAAACACGATTTTCAACACAGAATCGTGGAAAACAAAATTTTTTACACAAAATCGTGAAAAACACAAAAATAATCAGAAAATCGTGAAAAACACAAAAATAGTCAGAAAATAGTGAAAATCAATACTTTAGGCAGAAAATCGTGGAAAAACACGATTTTTTAATCAGAAAATCGTGAAAAACACAAAAATAGTCACAAAATCGTGAAAAAACACGATTTTCACACAGAATCGTGAAAAAACACGATTTTCACTCAAAATCGTGAAAAAACACGATTTTCACTCAAAATCGTGAAAAAACACGATTTTCACAGAGAATCGTGAAAAAACACGATTTTCACTCAAAATCGTGAAAAAACACGATTTTCACACAGAATCGTGAAAAAACACGATTTTCACTGAAAATCGTGAAAAAACACGATTTTCACACAGAATCGTGAGGAAACACGATTTTCACTCAAAATCGTGAAAAAACACGATTTTCAACACAGAATAGTGGAAAACAAGATTTTTTACACAAAATCGTGAAAAACACAAAAATAATCAGAAAATCGTGAAAAACACAAAAATAGTCAGAAAATAGTGAAAATCAATACTTTAGGCAGAACATCGTGGAAAAACACGATTTTAATCAGAAAATCGTGAAAAACACAAAAATTGTCAGAAAATCGTGAAAAATACAAAAATAATCAGAAATTTGTGAAAAAAGTAATACCTTAGTTAAGAAATTGTGACAAACACTCTGTTGAGTTTGAGATTGAGAAAATTAAGTGAATGTTACTTAGATCTGGAAACAAACTGTCCAAACAAGACATAACAAGGAAGGAGACAGAAATAGTAAAAGGCAAAGGGCAAGAAAGAAGTTTAGGGCAAGAAAACATGGAAAACATAAATGAAACAAATGAGCCTATGGAAACTGGGGATTTTAGAAATATCCTCAAGTACATGTATACAAATAGGTTTGGAACCTATGTATATCAGGATGGAATGCATAAATTTCTCATTAGATTGAGGAATTTAGAAGTTCCCCTGAATATAACTCCTGTAGCTCAATTCAAAGATGGGAGATATGAAGATAGACAAGGATGTGTGTACATATTCTCTCAAGACCCAAAAAATTCAAATGATCTAGGGCAATGTACTGACAAAGGACCTTGGGAACATAACATGGAGCAAACAAATTTACCTAGGCCAAATGAAAACTATACCGGTAGTGAACAACAACATGGGAGGAGGACACAGATTTCCCCTAATCCCTTTGACAAGGAACCAGAAGGATATAATGACTTCCCACTCAGAAGAAGATTCCATTGGCAGCCTCAGGGTAGAATGCTTAGACCATATCAAGTTGCCAAATGTATGAAGAACCAATATGAGGGTTATTCAGATCCTCATGCTCATGTTGCAGAATTTAGGCAATTGATTAGAGCTGAAGAAGTAGAAGATTATAAAGTACAATTTGAGGCATTTGGTTTAACCCTAACAGGACCATCCTTATCTTGGTTCATTCCTTTGAGAAAAGAAATGTACCAGGATATTGAATCTTTCTTAGAAGCCTTCATTGGGGAATTCTCTAAGACCGGGATAAAACATAGTACAGCCACATTGATACATAGTTTCAAACAACAAAAGGATGAAAATGTTAGAGAAGCAGCCAGAAGATTTAAACAATACATTGATAGATGCCCAAGAGAGGAAGTACCTTCCATGGCAAAACAAGTGTCCTTATTCATTGAGGGTTTGAGAAGTGCCCAACTAAGAACCCTAGTGTATTATAGAAGATGTCCTGATTTAGCAGCCTGTGTAAAGGAAGCAATAGATTTGGAGGACAACAGAGGTCAAGATTTGCTAGCATTTGATCAACCAAGATCATATGAAGACAAAATTCCTCCAGCAGAAGAGTTGGCTCAGGCTATTGCTAAAGCCCTAGAGGTAAGCACTAAAACTAATCTGATAAACTCTAGGATAAACACAAATAAAAAGTGTTACATTTGTGGAGAAAATCATCTGGCACAACAATGCCCATATCAGAAGCCACCACACTTACAAGATAGGAAGACACTTAAGTACTGTACACTAGAGAGAAAATGGACAAACCATACCAGGGAGGAATGCTTCTATAACAAACAACCCATTAAGGAAAGAGATTATATGGCTCAAAGGGAATCAGGCTATACTGAACAACCAAGACCTGTGCTCGGACAACAACCTCCTATACCAACTAATGTGGTACCAATCAAATATACACCAATAGAGGAGGGAAATTCAAGACTAAGATCACCATATAAGGAAGAATATCAATGGAGTGAGAGATATCAAGAAGATTGGGAAGAATATGAAATAAGAGAACCTGAGTTAAAAGCACTAAACTTGGGAAATGGGAAAATTGAAATGGACAGAGCAACATTCATGTATATTACCAACAATTACATGTCCAACCAAAAACCTCAATTCAAAGGGGGACCAAAGATAACTTGTTATAGGTGTGGGGGAGAGCATTTCATTAGAGATTGTCCGCAACCTCCTACATTGAGAATAGAGGGAGCCTACTGTAAGGATTGTGGCAGAGAACATTTGATAAAAGATTGCCTAAAGAATCCCCAAAAACAACAGAACACACCTAATAACATACCTTTAAAAACAGTTAACATTATGGAACAGGAAGAATTGAGTGAAAATGACCAAGTGGGAATGAATATTATAACACGGGCTCAAGCCAAGCAACAAGGAACAATTAAGGAACAAAATGAAGGTTCAGCCTCAAAGGTGAAGAGAAATAAGCAAAAAGGGAAATGGGAAAAAAAGAGAAAGATGGGCAAAAATTTAGAAGAAGACAATCAGGATCAGTCAAAAAGTACTTCTCCCAAGAAGACACAAAATCAGTCGGAAATAGGAAGTTCTCAGAGTCTAGACACCCTAATCAAAGCATATAAGGGAAGGATTCAAGAAGGACCAAGTCCTACAGATCATGCAGTGGCCTATCCCATACCAGAGTTAGAGCATGAAAGGATGCAAAAATGCAAACAAATCATTCAGGAAGTACAACTCAGAATGGGGAAAGGAAGTAGCTTGCAGAGAACAGTTGAACAACTTGAGAAAACAAAAACAAGGGAAAATGCTAACAAAAAAGAAAGGACACAAATAACGTTCCAGATGATTATAGATGAACAATGTAGCATTATTCTAAAAATATGCTATCTAAGAGTTTCCAGAAATTCTATAAAAAATACATAAGATTCTCTCCTATATAAGGAAGACTCTTCCTTATTTTTACAACATTTGCATAAATATTTCTACAAATTTTTATCATTTTACAATATTTTTCCTTTAAAAAAGGTTCCAAAAATGCCTCTTCCAACATCCTTCCCCTCCTAAGCCTTTCGGCTCCTGACGAAAGATTTTCCTGCTTCTCTACACTGATCACTTCTCTTCATTTCTTCTTTCTTTGATATACTTGTGACAGCAAATCGTGACTTTTTCTTTCTGTTACATTTAGATTGTTGACCATCTCGAATAAAGCCTTTCTCCACTGTACTGCAGCTTCAGGTTTATCTATGACATCCTTTTTCAAATACTCTGTGTAAGCAGCTTCATATGCTGTAAGTCTGGACTTGGTGATGACTGATAGGTTTCCAAAAATTTCTGACTCCCTCTCAAAAAATCCATAATCAAAGGCATCCTAAAAAATCTGTAAGTAATGACTGCCCAAAAATATCACTCTGCTGTAATATGCCATTAAGCAGATTCTATCAGGTGTCTCGCTCAAATCAAATAATAATGCATCTGTGGGAGAATTGAAGCCAATATAATTTAATGTTCTGATATCTGTGTCGGTGTACGTTTCTATACAGGCCAAAATTAATCTCATTATTCGAATAAGTAGAATGCATGCCGGGTCATTAACATCTTTATACATAGCTATGACTGACTCAGTAGTGTTCACCATATAACTCTTTGTAGGCCAAGTTCCTGCCTTTGGACCTGCTATCTTAGGGAAGTTTAACCATTTAGCTGGGATCTGACCTTCTTTTCTTCTCTCCCAAAAAACAGTCCATTCTCTTCTTCTGGCAACTGGGCAATAAGCTGGATTGATCTTTAAATGCAGAGGTGCCTCTTTCCAGATTTTCCTACATTCCTTATTGGCATCCAACCATTTATTTCTCCATTTGGGATTTCCTCTTTCAAATAACTCCTTCGTGACATTAATATCTTCTTCATACTCAAGGTATTTGTTTGGAGATAACCCTACTCTGGCCAATTGATAATTCTTTATACTCTCCAAAATCATACAGAAAGGTATTCCCAATCCATCGGCAGCCCAATGATGCTGATCTGGATTAATTCCTTTATTCAGAGCAAAGGTAACTATTTGATCTTCATACTCATCATGCATTTGTCTGATAAATTCCATTCTTGACTCTCTATTGGTCAATAATTTCTGGACATAATCTTCAGAATACTTTTCCTCTGGTTCTTTGGATGCTGGTTCATTGTTCTCTTGTTCTTTATAAAAATCCCCTGTTTCATATTCCCTTTCATCTGTATCTTCTGCCTGTACTTGATCTTGAATTTCTTCTTGAACTTTTGGTTTCTCCAACTGTTTCTGTAATTCTTCTATAGTCATCATTGAACTTTTGTTCTGAGCTGCCCATAACTCCTTTTCCTTCCTCCACTCATCTCTTTCTTTCTCCATCTTTGTCTGCCATTCACTTCTTTCCTTTTCTACCTCCAGATGTAACTGATGATACCCTCTCATTGATGTGGCAGCATGAGTGTTTGCCTGTTTCTCCATTTCTTTGGCCTCTTTTAATTCTATTTGTAGTCTTTGAATTTCTTTCTGCAGCTCTTCCTTTTCTTCCTCTGTCAATTGAGCATGTTTACCTCCATCTTCTAGTTGACCTTCGTCTAACAACACTTTATTAATCTCCTCATGTGCTTTGGTCAAAATTTGATATGATGTTTGTAAAGTTTTGTATCTTCCTCCTATGATTTTTAATTCCTTTTCCAATTTGGCATTCTTCTCTGACAACTTTACACTCTTTTCCTCCAAATATTGGATTCTGTTCTGCTTCTGAACCTCAGCTTCTTCCAAAGCAATGATTCTATTGATATATTCTTCATTCTTTTCCTTCATCACCCTTAATTGTTCTGACATCTGCTCTTTTTCCTTCTTGTGCTCTTTAATGATTAAACTTCCTTTTTCAAATTCCGACTCAGCCACCATTCCTGATATGATCATATTTCTGCTAGATGGTCTGAACTGTTCAATGTTGCTCATGATTATTTGACAAGCTGATCTTATATTTTTGGGTATTCTGTCCAACCCTACTTCTAATCCTGCCTGTCTAACTTCAATTTGCTTGTCTTCTTTATCCACATCATCTTCCTCTACTGTTATTTCATCATCTATATCCTGAATGCCTTGTTCTTCATAACTATGATCATCATTCTTTGTCTCCTGATTGGTATCATCTTTTTTAAAATCTACTGCTTTGTCATTTGCACTCTTCTGCTCTGAAAAATCTGAAGCCCTCTTTTCTTCTAATGACTTCTTTTCTTCCAATATTTGTTGCTTCTCTGTCAAGAGCTGGTCTCCCTTAGCTTGTATCTCCTTCTCTTGTATTAGGGTTTCCTGACTTCTGTTTGAGTCTTTTCCAACCAAAGCTATTTGATCCTTCCTGAGTTCCTCTTCCTGTCCCTGTTTTTCCTGAACTAACACTGATTCAATTTCTTTCATACCAGCAACCTGTTCATTATTTTTCTTATTTGTGTATTCTTGTTCCTGTTCATCAATGTCCATGAGGACTGCTTCTTCCTCTTGTTCTTGATCATCCTTGGATGTAAATTCCTCACTACTTTTTATATCATGTAATACATCCTTTATACTTTGAATGATCTCTTCTTCCATAACTTTCCCTGTGACCTTTGGAGCACTCTTTCCCATTTCTATCTTCTTTATTTCCTGATCCTTATTCACATCCTTCTGTTCTTTAATTGACCTACTCTTCTGTATCTCCTTTGTCAACTCCTCTAGCTTTTCATCTAATTTGAAATGTGATGGTTTTGTCCATATGGGTTTTATTCCTGTATGCACCCACCCATAATTGACTTCTTCTCTTATTCGGCCTTCCTCTTCTGTCATTACTGCCTTTCCTTTTGACAGCCTTCCTTCATCTTCTGAGCTCATCTGTTGAATTATTTCCTCCTGTGTCTGCTTTTCTTGAGACTTCTTACTTGAATCCTCAGGTGTCTTCAGTTTCTCTATGGCCTGTGTCACCACATTAGGAGTATTTGGTATGGAAAGATTTAGACTTTTTAACAAGAAGCTTTCAATATCACTATCTGAATCGGATGAAAATCGTGAAGGCCCCCCTATTTCAGGTTCTGTAGGCTTTGATACTTCTTCCACTGTGATAGACTTCTGTGTTGCTTCCCTAATCACTTCTTCTGTGCCTTTCATTGTTGCAGCTTCAGTTATTACTTTTTCTTTCCCCTTCTTAACCAATTTCTTCTTTTGAACTGGTTTCCTTGGCACCTTCTTTTTCACAACAATAGTGGTTCTGGTCTCTGGAGGTCCTTGTAATTCCTTGAAGTAGGCCAGCAACTCCACTTCCTTCTTAACAAACACCTCTTCTGTATCAGCTGCCATCATTTCATCATGCAATGTTTCATAATGCTCCACTTCTTCTTGGATCCAATCTGTAGCTTTGCATGAGTAATCTTCCAACATTTTTTGATACTGTGCCTCATACATAGCTCTTTTGTTATTTCCTTGGGTAAGATAAGTGTAGAGCTGTTCTTTACTTGTCTGTGGAGGATGAGGTTCACTAGAAGATTGTACCTCCTTTTGAGCTGCTACATGTTCCTCTTTTGTTACTTCAGTCTATTCTAATTCCACTCTCCTGGGATCCAACTTTCTCTTTTTGACTGGAATCACTTCTTCAGAGATTATTTTCCTCTTCATCCTAGCTCCCCTCATACTAGTGTGTCCCTCTGTTTCTTTAGGATGCAACCTTTTGGGAGGGCTTTTTACTCCTGCCATTAGATTTCTGAAGTACTGTGCTTCTGGAGCCAGTTTCAATTGTTCTTCCATTCCCAAAACATGATAGATGATTCTGGTTAAGAATTGACCTCCATTTATAAACTTCTTCTGTTCCCAATGTTTTGCTGCTTCCTTCAGCTGTTCATGGATGTATGGAGAGACATCCATTACTCCAAACGGTTTGGTTCTATCTTCGTTGTTAAACATCAATAAAGTCACTGACTTATGTGGCATCGTGTATCTTGGTAGTTTTGGAAAACAGAAGAATTGTAAGAACATTCTTACAGCATATTCTTCTTTCTCCCTTCCTTTAAAATCAGTGAACTTTGTAAATCCTGTGTAGGTTCCCTTATTCTTTTTGACAAAGCTTGGGTCTAATTTGGTTCCCATTGGAAAGAACTGTAAAGCAGCTCTGATATGTTCTGCTTTGATAGTAACCCTTACCTCCTCATTGTCTTTGTTCTTTACTTTGCATCTGAAGTAAGCATCATTACCTTTCCCAACTTCTTCCAAACTACCCATCACTTGTGCTACTCTTTCGAAGTCAATAAAGAAGATAGGTTCTTCCAAGAGTTTGTGCAATCCCACAGCTTTCCATCTCTTTATGTTGACAGGAGTTCTCTGAAACCTGTAAAATTCTTGGCACAGCATAGTGTACTTATGTCCCCCTATTCCCACTGTAAAGATATGTTGTCCTATCATTCCCAAAATTTCTTTAAGTTCTTTTACTATTTTTTCAGCTTCTGGGATTTCTGGGTCTTCATCTGATTCTAAGTCCATCTATTCCTCAGCTGCATCACTATCCAGGAACAAGTGTCCTCTGGACAAAGTTACCGAATCTGCTCTGAAGTCATGGATTGGTAATTCTTTCGTATTCACCATCCTGTATTTGTAACATAAGAAGAGAAAACACTCCACCCATATAAGAAGAGAAAACACTCCACCCATATAAGTCACAAAAATCCAGAAAAATTAATGTTTTCTTTTGGAACATTCTTACCATGAACATCAAGAAAGAAAGTCTTCCAAATAAATTTTGCTTCTTCACAAGACTCAATTAAAGTGATCATTACAGGTGTAGCAAGATGTCTAATGTGCTTGAAGAAAGAAATGATGGAAACAATGATTAATAAAAAAAACAATTTCAGAAGAAATAGAAATCAAAAGATGATCATAGAAAATTGAAACCAAATAATACAAATTTTCCATAATAATTTACTTTCCTCCTCCCTATATCTTGCTTTGTGCTTTATAAATTTAAAAACAAAATAAAATACACACATTTGTTCTCTTTCTTTCTCTCTTTTTTCTTTTTCTTTTTTTTTTTTTTTTTCTTTTTCTTCCCCTCCTACTTCTCTTTTAAGGGAAAAAAGGTTTAAAAGAAAAATACTTTTATCATCCTTTTTTTTTTTTTTAATATTTTGTTATGAAATTCTGAAGATAGGTCAAATGTGGATGATCTTTCTGCCATTGACATAATTCTGATTTTTTTACCCAATAATGTTTAACTGCAATTGTACTTAGGTTATCCAAACATCCATGCTTCCTAGACCAACATTTTGAAGCATTTTTTGGTCTCCATACCCATTTTGCCCTAACTTCCTGTTTTAATGAGTCATATTGGTGTATGCCTTCTTTCCATGTCCCTCTTGTTCTGATTTGTTGATATTTCGAATTAGGCAATAAGTGTTTTCCTCGTTTTGTCTCACCATTCTTCTTTACTCCTGAATTTTCTTGCTGGTTTTGATTGTAAGAAGCTTGATCATTTTGTAGTGGCAATATGTCCCTGTCCTTCATTGAGAAAGTAAATCCTTCCATATCTGGGTCATGAACATCTAGATGAACTTCCTATTTTTCATTATTCAGAAAAAACATTAAAATTTTTTTGTCATTTATGGTCAAACTGAGCTTCATTTTTTCAAAGTTCAAAATAACTTTACCTTGTTTGAGCCAGGGTTGTCCCAAAATCAATTTTTCAGTCATCAAATGATCTGGCCACTCTTCACAATCTATCTTCATATATTCATTATTAAATTTAACTTTAATAACAAGTGAAGACAAACTCTGAATCATTTTTCCCTCTAATGTTTTAATCAACATTCTGCTTTTATTCCTCCTTATGCTAAATTTATTTACCAAAGCTGAACTGATCAAGTTCACTTGAGCTCCTGAATCTATCAAAACCCTTATGTTTTCATTTTGATGATCCATTTCTATCACAGGCAAATGTTCTCTTTGTTTTAGAGTGCTTTCACATAAACACACCTCCTTAAATTCTTTCATTTTTCTTATTCTCTCCTTTGCTTCTTGTTGAGCCTCCTTTCTGATGTTTTCTTCTTCTTTTTTCCTATTTTGAGCCTTTTGCAGTCTTCTCCATTCCTCAGTAGTTAATGGACACTCATACCTCTTAACTCTACATCCACTTATAAAATTCCGCATGATTTCTCCATCAATGTTAGCTAATTGAATGGCTCCACTCTTGCTTATCTTATGTATAATGTATGGCCCATGACCTTTCTTCTGAAATTTTTTCTGATATTCCTTGACTGTGTATGCCAGAACCAAGTCTCCTTCTTGAAGATCCTTTTCTTTTATATGCACATCATGGTAGGCTTTTTGTCTTCTCTTGTCTGTATATATACTCATTACTGCTTGAAGTCGAGAAGCTCCCAGTTTTTCTAAATCTATGATCCTCTCAGATAGTTCATGTCCTGTCCAATTGTATTGACTACCCACTTTTAATGTTGGAATAAGAAATTCCATGGGCAAAACTGCATTTTGTCCATATACCAAATTGAATGGAGTAGTCCCTAAAGCAGTTTTATATGCCACTCTATAAGCCCAGAGAACATGATTAAGTTGAGAATCCCAATCATTTCTGTTTGTGTTGACTAATTTGGACAATACAGTACAAAGTACTTTATTAGTACTTTCTGCTAACCCATTAGCTTGTGGGTGATATGGGGCTGACTTACTATGATGAATCATGAAATATTTGGTCATGTTTTCTATGATCTGGTTCAAAAAATGAGTTCCCCTATCACTTACTAATTCAATTGGAAGTCCAAATCTAGTAACAATATTTTCATACAAAAATTTTGCAGTTGTATGAGCATCATTTCTTTTAGTGGCTTTGGCCTCAACCCATTTTGTCAAATAATCAGTAGCCACTAATATGTATTCTGCATGAGATTGTCTAGCTGGAGGATGTATAGGTCCAATAAAGTCCAATCCCCATCTGCTAAAAGCTCTGGCTGAAATTAATGGGATTAATGGCATGTTGTCCCTTTTATTTGGTTGACTCACTCTTTGACAGATGTCACATCTTTTTACATAAGTTCTTGCATCAAGAAATAGAGTTGGCCACCAAAAGCTAGAATACAAAATGAGTTTGGCTGTTCTATCACTAGAAAAGTGTCCTCCTGCCACTCCACAGTGTGCCATTTCCAACATCTTCAAATACTTCTCTTCAGGAACACATATTCTTAAATAACCATCCATTCCTTTCTTGTATAATTGTTCTCCGATGAGTTGATATTCTTCAGAGATTTCTTGTAAATTTCTTGAATCCGTACCAGCTATAAGTTGCTTCCCTCTCTCCTTTTTCTTTAATTCTTCCACAATGTTTTCACTCCATTCAGGGTTTTTTTTAAACCAATATAGGGTTATGAATTCTGAATTCTGCAAATCTTGACATTCTTGACATTTAGCAACATATCTTTCCACATCTCGAATTTTATTTGGCCAGTGTACTCCCATCCTAGCAAGATTGCTTAAAGTGACTATTTTGGAAGCATGAGTACATGGGTTCCAGCAATGAGCTTTTCTTACATATTCATGTTGCTCCTCTTCTGGAGTACAATATTCCAATATACCTGACTGATTGAGGTGATACAAATGCCCTGCTAGTAACATAAAATTCCTGCTTTGTAACACCAAATGTGTGTTATTTGCTAATGACTTACAAGGTCCCATGGTTAACAAAGGAACTAATGATATGGACCATTCAGGAACACTTTCTACTTTGAACAGGTATGTATCTGGCAGGTCATCGTCTAAAGGTGAACTAGATTCTTTGGACTGAATTCTAGATAAATGATCTGCTCTTAAGTGTGTTTTGCCTTGTCTAACCACCACCTCAAATTCAAATTCCATTAGTAAAAGAAACCATCTAACTATTCTTCCTGTATGACATGGTTTATTTACTAAATAAAGTAGAGCTTGGTGATCCACAAAAAATTTGAACTTGTTGGCCAATAGGTAATGTATGTATTTTTTAACAGCAAATATCATTCCCAACCCTTCTCGCTCAGTGGTTGTATAGTTCTTTTCTGCAATGTTCAATTGTCTACTAGCATATGCTACTGGGAAGTCTAATTTACTTCCTTCTATAGGTTGTGCCAACACACATCCCAAAGCATAATTTGAAGCATCTACATGCACATGAAATATTTTATCCCACTGAGGTGTTTTTAGAATTGGTGCTGTCACCAAACAAGTTTTCAATGTTTCAAAGGCTTGGTCACATTCTTTATTCCACTCAAACCTTGTGATGAGGGCATATAAGGGTTTAGCTATATCTGCAAATTTGTGAACAAATCTTCTATAGTACCCACAATGTCCCATAAAAGTTTGGAGTTCCTTCACATTTGTAGGTCTTGGAAGCTCTATTATAGCTTTTATCTTCTTTTCATCAGTAGAAATTCCATTTTTTGAAACTATATGACCCAACATTCTTCCTTGTCTTACATAGAATACACACTTTTCAGGATTTAAGCATACTCTGTATGTCCTGCATTTCTTGAATATTCTTTCTAAATCTTGTAAATGATCCTGTCTTTTTAAAGAAAAAGTGCACAGATCATCTACATAGATTTCCATCACATTTCTCAGGAATTCTTTGACGATATGACACATCAATCTTTGAAAAGTTGCTGGGGCATTGGTCAATCCAAAGGGCATCACCCTAAAAGCATAAATCCCCCATTCTGTAGAAAAGGCAGTCTTATGTTGGTCTTCCAAGGCTATAGGTACTTGATTGTATCCTGAGAAACCATCTAAAAAGCTATAAACTTCCTTTCCTGCAACTCTCTCAAGAAGATGATCTGTTATTGGTAATGGATAATTATCCCTTATAGTTGCTGCATTCACTTTTTTCAAGTTAATGCATACCCTAAGTTTTCCATTCTTTTTTGGTACCACAACTATGGGTGATATCCATTCAGTATACTCAATTTCATAAATGAAGTTAGCAGCCAACAACTTGTCAATTTCTTCCTTTATCTTGGCAGAGTATTTATCATTGAATGTATAATGTCTCTGTTTACTAGGTTTTGCATCTGGAGTCATAGGAATTTTGTGCTCACAGATTCTTGGATCAATTCCTTTTAAATCTTTATAACTGTAAGCAAATACATCCCTATAATTCTTTGCCATGTTCTTTATTGCTTCTTCTTCCTCTATGGTCATATCATCAGCTATTACAATATGTCTTTCCTCTCCTTCTTCCTGAGTAATCATGATCTTTTTGGTTTGTTCTTCATTATCATAAGCTTCTCCTTTCTTTTTTTCTCTCTTTGGTTTCATTTTTAGAAGTAGTCTATCTTCCACTTCATAGGTTTTAAAATGTGCTGGTACATCAAAGTATTGATCCTTGTTTATTCCCTTCTCTTTTTTCTCAATTTCTTGTTTCTGTTCCAATTCTATGTGTTTATGCTCCTTGTATTTGCCTGAGATTTTATCTTTGATTGCATCTTCAGCTTTTACTATCTCCAAATATTTTGTTTTTCCTTTTTTTAATACCATTTCTGAATCTTGATCCTCCTCTGTTTTTGATATACTTATCATGTTTATACTAATGTGAAAAATATCAAACCCTTCTTCATTTTGAAATTCCACTCCTACATACTCATCATTGGCTATGTCCATGGTAGCCAAAATTTGGTTCCAGCCGTAGGGCTCAAACTCCTCATCCTTAAATTGTTGTGGCACATAGCTTTCATCTTGCACTTTTCTTCCTTCCACACAATCTTCTCTTTTCAGTCTCCTTTTTCTATTGGTGAGGTTTCTTATTATGTTACACTTCCATATTGCTGATTCACTCTCTTCCTGATCCTCCAACTCTGATTTGTCACTTTCTTCTTGATTTTGATGTATTTTGTACCATTCTTGAGGAGATATATCACAGTAGTGCCCATTTCTTAAGTTCACTCTTGTTATTCTTCCTTTGCTTTGGAGATATAAACAATCATTACCCCAATCCTGCACAATTTGCATTTGTCTCATGAAAGGCCTTCCTAGGATGATTTCATATGAAGTGGATTGTGGAAATTCTACTATGGCAAAAGTATGTTCTATTTCTGTTCCACATATGTCCACAATTACTTTTTCCCATATACCTAGGGGTTTTTCTATATGCCCATCTGCAAGTTGCAATCTCATCTTAGTGGGTAGTAATTCATTGCTTCCCCATTTCTCCCAAGTTTGTTTAGTCATTATGGCCACTCCTGATCCACTATCCAAAATGGCTTTAGCAAAGTTTTTTCCATATTGTATTTTTAGGGTTGAATTTCCTTCTTCCCCTTCACAATACCCTCCTATTTTATCAATAGGAATGTACCATAATTCCTCTAATTCTTGTAATGGTGAATGAAGGTTTCCAGGTATTGTTTCCCCTTTGTTCATTTTGTTTTGTAAATGAGGATTTTGTTTCAACAGTTCTTCCCATGTTGTGTGACATGTAATGCTACATTGTTCATCTATAATCATCTGGAATGTTATTTGTGTCCTTTCTTTTTTGTTAGCATTTTCCCTTGTTTTCGTTTTCTCAAGTTGTTCAACTGTTCTCTGCAAGCTACTTCCTTCCCCCATTCTGAGTTGTACTTCCTGAATAATTTGTTTGCATTTTTGCATCCTTTCATGCTCTAACTCTGGTATGGGATAGGCCACTGCATGATCTGTAGGACTTGGTCCTTCTTGAATCCTTCCCTTATATGCTTTGATTAGGGTGTCTAGACTCTGAGAACTTCCTATTTCCGACTGATTTTGTGTCTTCTTGGGAGAAGTACTTTTTGACTGATCCTGATTGTCTTCTTCTAAATTTTTGCCCATCTTTCTCTTTTTTTCCCATTTCCCTTTTTGCTTATTTCTCTTCACCTTTGAGGCTGAACCTTCATTTTGTTCCTTAATTGTTCCTTGTTGCTTGGCTTGAGCCCGTGTTATAATATTCATTCCCACTTGGTCATTTTCACTCAATTCTTCTTGTTCCATAATGTTAACTGTTTTTAAAGGTATGTTATTAGGTGTGTTCTGTTGTTTTTGGGGATTCTTTAGGCAATCTTTTATCAAATGTTCTCTGCCACAATCCTTACAGTAGGCTCCCTCTATTCTCAATGTAGGAGGTTGCGGACAATCTCTAATGAAATGCTCTCCCCCACACCTATAACAAGTTATCTTTGGTCCCCCTTTGAATTGAGGTTTTTGGTTGGACATGTAATTGTTGGTAATATACATGAATGTTGCTCTGTCCATTTCAATTTTCCCATTTCCCAAGTCTAGTGCTTTTAACTCAGGTTCTCTTATTTCATATTCTTCCCAATCTTCTTGATATCTCTCACTCCATTGATATTCTTCCTTATATGGTGATCTTAGTCTTGAATTTCCCTCCTCTATTGGTGTATATTTGATTGGTACCACATTAGTTGGTATAGGAGGTTGTTGTCCGAGCACAGGTCTTGGTTGTTCAGTATAGCCTGATTCCCTTTGAGCCATATAATCTCTTTCCTTAATGGGTTGTTTGTTATAGAAGCATTCCTCCCTGGTATGGTTTGTCCATTTTCTCTCTAGTGTACAGTACTTAAGTGTCTTCCTATCTTGTAAGTGTGGTGGCTTCTGATATGGGCATTGTTGTGCCAGATGATTTTCTCCACAAATGTAACACTTTTTATTTGTGTTTATCCTAGAGTTTATCAGATTAGTTTTAGTGCTTACCTCTAGGGCTTTAGCAATAGCCTGAGCCAACTCTTCTGCTGGAGGAATTTTGTCTTCATATGATCTTGGTTGATCAAATGCTAGCAAATCTTGACCTCTGTTGTCCTCCAAATCTATTGCTTCCTTTACACAGGCTGCTAAATCAGGACATCTTCTATAATACACTAGGGTTCTTAGTTGGGCACTTCTCAAACCCTCAATGAATAAGGACACTTGTTTTGCCATGGAAGGTACTTCCTCTCTTGGGCATCTATCAATGTATTGTTTAAATCTTCTGGCTGCTTCTCTAACATTTTCATCCTTTTGTTGTTTGAAACTATGTATCAATGTGGCTGTACTATGTTTTATCCCGGTCTTAGAGAATTCCCCAATGAAGGCTTCTAAGAAAGATTCAATATCCTGGTACATTTCTTTTCTCAAAGGAATGAACCAAGATAAGGCTGGTCCTGTTAGGGTTAAACCAAATGCCTCAAATTGTACTTTATAATCTTCTACTTCTTCAGCTCTAATCAATTGCCTAAATTCTGCAACATGAGCATGAGGATCTGAATAACCCTCATATTGGTTCTTCATACATTTGGCAACTTGATATGGTCTAAGCATTCTACCCTGAGGCTGCCAATGGAATCTTCTTCTGAGTGGGAAGTCATTATATCCTTCTGGTTCCTTGTCAAAGGGATTAGGGGAAATCTCTGTCCTCCTCCCATGTTGTTGTTCACTACCGGTATAGTTTTCATTTGGCCTAGGTAAATTTGTTTGCTCCATGTTATGTTCCCAAGGTCCTTTGTCAGTACATTGCCCTAGATCATTTGAATTTTCTGGGTCTTGAGAGAATATGTACACACATCCTTGTCTATCTTCATATCTCCCATCTTTGAATTGAGCTACAGGAGTTATATTCAGGGGAACTTCTAAATTCCTCAATCTAATGAGAAATTTATGCATTCCATCCTGATATACATAGGTTCCAAACCTATTTGTATACATGTACTTGAGGATATTTCTAAAATCCCCAGTTTCCATAGGCTCATTTGTTTCATTTATGTTTTCCATGTTGTTTTCTTGCCCTAAACTTCTTTCTTGCCCTTTGCCTTTTACTATTTCTGTCTCCTTCTTTGTTATGTCTTGTTTGTACAGTTTGTTTCCAGATCTAAGTAACATTCACTTAATTTTCTCAATCTCAAACTCAACAGAGTGTTTGTCACAATTTCTTAACTAAGGTATTACTTTTTTCACAAATTTCTGATTATTTTTGTATTTTTCACGATTTTCTGACAATTTTTATGTTTTTCACGATTTTCTGATTAAAATCGTGTTTTTCCACGATTTTCTGCCTAAAGTATTGATTTTCACTATTTTCTGACTATTTTTGTGTTTTTCACGATTTTCTGATTATTTTTGTGTTTTTCACGATTTTGTGTAAAAAATCTTGTTTTCCACTATTCTGTGTTGAAAATCGTGTTTTTTCACGATTTTGAGTGAAAATCGTGTTTCCTCACGATTCTGTGTGAAAATCGTGTTTTTTCACGATTTTCAGTGAAAATCGTGTTTTTTCACGATTTTCAGTGAAAATCGTGTTTTTTCACGATTCTGTGTGAAAATCGTGTTTTTTCACGATTTTGAGTGAAAATCGTGTTTTTTCACGATTCTGTGTGAAAATCGTGTTTTTTCACGATTTTGAGTGAAAATCGTGTTTTTTCACGATTTTGAGTGAAAATCGTGTTTTTTCACGATTCTGTGTGAAAATCGTGTTTTTTCACGATTTTGTGACTATTTTTGTGTTTTTCACGATTTTCTGATTAAAAAATCGTGTTTTTCCACGATTTTCTGCCTAAAGTATTGATTTTCACTATTTTTTGACTATTTTTGTGTTTTTCACGATTTTCTGATTATTTTTGTGTTTTTCACGATTTTGTGTAAAAAATTTTGTTTTCCACGATTCTGTGTTGAAAATCGTGTTTTTTCACGATTTTGAGTGAAAATCGTGTTTCCTCACGATTCTATGTGAAAATCGTGTTTTTTCACGATTTTCAGTGAAAATCGTGTTTTTTCACGATTCTGTGTGAAAATCGTGTTTTTTCACGATTTTGTGTGAAAATCGTGTTTTTTCACGATTCTGTGTGAAAATCGTGTTTTTTCACGATTTTGAGTGAAAATCGTGTTTTTTCACGATTCTGTGTGAAAATCGTGTTTTTTCACGATTTTGAGTGAAAATCGTGTTTTTTCACGATTCTGTGCGAAAATCGTGTTTTTTCACGATTCTGTGTGAAAATCGTTTTTTTTTCACGATTTTGAGTGAAAATCGTGTTTTTTCACGATTCTGTGTGAAAATCGTGTTTTTTCACGATTTTGTGTGAAAATCGTTTTTTCACGATTTTGAGTGAAAATCGTGTTTTTTCACGATTCTGTGTGAAAATCGTGTTTTTTCACGATTTTGAGTGAAAATCGTGTTTTTTCACGATTCTGTGTGAAAATCGTATTTTTTCACGATTTTGAGTGAAAATCGTGTTTTTTTCACGATTCTGTGTGAAAATCGTGTTTTTTCACGATTTTGAGTGAAAATCGTGTTTTTTCACGATTCTGTGTGAAAATCGTGTTTTTTCACGATTTTGATCCCCAGACAATCGTGATTGCTCACAGATTGTAAAAACACGATTTTTCTTAAGAAAATCGCGTTCTGGGAATCGCGATGTTGTCTCCTAATCGTTCAAAATCACGATTTTGTGTGTGATTTACAGAATCGCGATTCTGAATGATTTTTTGATTTTTTCAAGTTTTGATTTTTCAAAATTTTCTTTCTCCACTAGAATCGCCTTACTGAAATTTTGACATGCAATGAAACATTTAAATGCAAATTTAAGGTCTTCCTAAAAAAAAAAAAACTCAAAATACAGAAAATCGCGATTCCGTGATTTTTAGTTATTTTCTCATTTCTTGGTGCTATGTGATCACTCAATGCAAAAATGTGTATTCCAAATTGATGATAAAGTTTTTACCTTGCTTGCTTGGTAGAGAAATCCTAAAAAATCCACTGGTTGCTGGAAGTCGCGATTTTGCTCTCTCTCTCTCTCTCACTTACTCTCACTCAAATGAATTTTTCTTTGAATTTCAGGTTTTTATAGTGTCCAGAAAATTGCGATTTTGTATGATTTCCACTATTCCTCACTCTTTCACTTGTTCCACTTCACTTACTCAATCTTAATGACCTCCTCTACACTTTCTTATCTCAAAATACCCAAGTATACTAAAATTTCCAAAAATTTTCTTTTACAGGAAATCGCGATTTTGTGTAGAGAATCGTGTTTTTTGCATACTTTTGATTTTATGCCAATTGGAGTAGTCTCTTCTTCTTAATTCCCTTCAATACCCTTTATCAACTTCAATTCAACAATCACTTGAAATGTTGCTCCAGAATCAACACTTTTTTTAGAAAATCGCGATTCTGTGCAGAGAATCGTGTTTTCTAATTTTCTGGTTTTTTGACCATTTTTTGTTTCCTTTTCCACTTTTTCACAATCACCCTTGTCCACAACACCTCACTTCAACTTCCTAACAAGAAAAGAAATTTGTTTGATTATTTTTTGATGAATTTTATGAATTTGTTTGGTATTTTTGCCCTAAAAATAAAGGTGAACACTTTACTTAGGGTTTCTGGTTTTGGTGATCCACTGATCCTATGTTTCTTGATTGGTTATGAGTTTCTATGTCTTTAGCTATCACTAAAGTGCAAAAGAAAATTTCTCAAATGAAAATGTGTAATGGAAGGCAAACAATTTTTGCAAAGATAAACTCAATCACATCTTTCTTTTCAAAATGCAGAACAACTCAAGATTGATGCTTAGATTTGGTCAACAACTGAATCCTTTATACTTACCTCTAGCTACTTTAACTGTCCTTTCCTTAGTATCACCATGTTATCTTCCCAAGATCTCCCATGGTGCCTAGTACTTGGGCAAAAAGAAATCTAGAAATGCAAGAATAGACTCAAGTTACCTCATCTTCAGCTTTCTTGGCTCAAATCTTCCATACACCTGCACTTTTACTTCAACAATATGATGAGCAACTATCAATTTACAAAGATTTCAGCACTTCCAATTCTACAAGATATCAATTGCTTTCTTTTTTCCCCAAAGACAAACAATGACATCTACCTATTCATGTGTACTTTCCTTGATTGATGAGTTTTACCTTTTTCTTGTGTTGGTTACCATCATCAACAGAAGATCCAGCAAAGGTCCAACTTCAATGAAGTTTTTGGAATGGTCCCCGGCAACGGCGCCAAAAAATGTTTGTTATTGACTTTGGAGTTGTCCTCTCCAATCATGAAGTACAAAAGAATCAACAAATCATCTTTATTTTGTCAATCCTGGGAATATCCATAAGACCACAGCCCCTTCTAGATGATAGATTCATAGAAATAAGAGATTGATGGCTGGAATTCTGAGAAAATGAAAATGAAGAGAAAATATCTAGGGTTTACCTTATCTAGAGCAAATCTTCATCATTTTCTATGATCTTTGTGTCTAATTCATGTTATTTTCTCATCAGAATACAAATATGCAATCAGAATTGGAAAATATCACCTGTATCACAGAGACGAGACAATCGCGATTCTGTACTAGTAGACGATTTTCACATTTCTGCCACTTTCTTCAATCCTTCTTCACTCAATACATCAATAATCATCTCTTTTCATACATCTTACTCAGTATTACACAAATGAAACTCACAAATCTCCATGATAAAGCAAGAATCAAGCTCTCACATAAATGAAAACACACACAACAAGAGAAAACACGATTTCAGCAGAAACTCTCTCTTCTCTATTGATAGCATGTACAAATGACTAACCAACCTCTCCAAAATAGAGAAAATTGACTTTTATACATTTTCAAGTGTCCACTTTCACACTTGAATTTTGGTCCTTTCCTCTATTATTCTAAAAATATGCTATCTAAGAGTTTCCAAAAATTCTATAAAAAATACATAAGATTCTCTCCTATATAAGGAAGACTCTTCCTTATTTTTACAACATTTGCATAAATATTTCTACAAATTTTTATCATTTTACAATATTTTTCCTTTAAAAAAGGTTCCAAAAATGCCTCTTCCAACAATGACATTAGAGGAATGGTTAGCATTTTCAAGAACAGATGTGAAGGAAGATTTCATGAGTATCATTAAAAGACGAAGAGAACCTATAGAGTATAGAACGGAAGATATAGAAATGGAGGAAAGGAAAGAACAGGATGAATCAAAAGTGAGTGTTGTGCAAATTAATGAATCTGAATATCGAGAATCTTCTGATCGTAAAAATTATTTGGGTCCTGTAATTGGACATTTGGAAAAAGGAAATGATGACCCAAATAGCCATTATACTCAGAAACATTGGGCTAGGGGTACCACTAAAACTATGGTTAAGATAGGTAATAATAATAAACCGCAAGTAGCATTAATCGATTCAGGATCAGAAATCAATGTAGTGTCAAGGGAGATTTATAATGAAGGAAAATGGCCCATAGATAGGGACCATGGATGGAAAATGAAGGCCGCCAACAATGCTTCTGGCTATTTACTAGGAGCTTGTGCAAATGTTCCTATTACTATTGGAGATGTTAAAGAGGAACATAATTTCTTCGTTCATGATGACTGTTCGTACCCAATTATTTTGGGGCAGCCATTCATTTGTGAACAAAGAATGGAGACAAAAGTATTGGACGATGGAAGTGCTTTTGCAAGAATTCGTTCTCGTGATGGCCTTAAATCTGTCCAATTCATGACGCTTTGTATAAACCATCCTCGTAATCGTAGGTCTCTAAGAAAAACTCCTTTAAGACACGTAGATCAGGATTTTGAATAAATGCCACTGTTGAGCGAGATGACAGTGGACTTTGGTTCAAAATCTCGCAAAATCTTGTACATAACTTAGAAAAAATGGCTGTTTATTTTCCATCTGCTACTTTAAATATTTCTCATTTTAAACAAATTCCAAGAAAACTTATAAAAAAATATGAAAAATATTTGAAAATCAAAGGAGATTTGTTAATGGATGAAAGTATTGAACATATTATTGAAACTACACATTGCTTCTCAACATTAGAAGAATTAGAAATTTGTTATCAAGATAAGTCTAATTCCCATATTCTTATCTCTTCACTTGATGTGTATGCATTAATTCAGGAATATGCCTCTAGTATTAATCATGAGTATGATGCCTTAGTGGAGACCAAATACAAAACTGTTAGTAAGAAGGTTAAACCCGTAGCACAACCACTACCAAAATTTAGTAATGATATTATAAAGAATGTAAGTCATGAGCCAATCCTCAGAAATCCGACAAATATTGGCCATGTATTTACTAAAGAATCCTTAAATCAAATTAAATTAGATTATTGAGAAACATGGAAGAGCAGAAAAAGAGTATTTTGGGAAGATTATTGAGAAACATGGAAGAGCATTTTCTCTAGAGCCTTCAGAGATAGGATGTGCAGATCCTAAGATAGTTTCACCGATGATTATTTTCACTATTCCCCATATTCCTTGGAATTTGCACCCTATTCCTGTACCTAAAGCTCATCTTCCAGAGCTGATTAGATTACTTAAAGAAAAGATTCATATGCATATTTTAGAATCCTCTTCAGCTCCCTATTCAAACCGTTGGTTTACTGTGCGCAAGAAGAGTGGAAAACTTCGGTTTATCCAAGATCTTCAACTAGTTAATAAAGTGACCATTCGAAATGTGGGTACAGGTCCAATTGTGGATGAATTTGCGGAAGCGTTTTCAGGCAATTCTATATATTCAATGGGTGATCTCTACTCTGGATATGATCAATTTCAATTGGCACTAGAGATTAGAGACATTACTACCATGAAAACACCTTTGGGATTAGTTAGGATGTGTACGTTACCTCAAGGTGCGACCAATTCAGTAGCACACATGATGAGTGCAATGAATTTGGTTTTGCATGATTTTATTCCTCACATTACTATGCCCTTTATAGATGACATTCCCATTAAGGGTTGCTTGGAAGAAGAGAAAGATAGTACTCTGGATGAAGATGGTTGTCGAAGATTTGTAAAGGCTCATATTCTTGATTGTAAAAAAATCTTTGAACGATTTATTCAAGTTGGCTTAATATTATCTATAGAAAAATCTACTTTTGGTGTTAATGAGGTCCTAATAGTAGGTAATCTATGTGGCTATTATGGAAGGAAGCCATACCCTCAGAAAATTGATGCCATTAGTAAGATTTCTGAGATATGTCAAAATGTGAGTGAAGTTCGACGATTCTTAGGAGCCTGTATCTTCTACGTCATATGGATACCACATTTTGCACATATAGCTGACTGTCTTTATGATTTATTAAGGAAGAAAAGAAATTTTTTATGGACAGAAAAACATACTCAAGCAATGCGTAGATTAAAGAAGTTATTACAAGAAGCTCCAATCCTTAAACGAGTAGATTATACGAATAATAAGCCTATTATTTTGACTGTTGACATTAGCCCTATTGGGATAGGCTGGGTCATAAGTCAGGACGATGAAGAGGGTAGAAGATATGCTATAAGATTTGGAGCTAAAATTTTGCATAACACTCAAAGACATTACCCGCAAATTAAAAGAGAACTTTGGGGTTTAGTCACAACTCTAAAGTCTGATAAAGAATATTTCATAGGAGCAAATGTGATTGTGGAGACAGATTGTTTACCGCTAATTGGAATGATCACAAACTGTTCTTCACCGGATATTGCAATGCTTCGCTGGATTTCTTATATTAAATTTATAAATCCAGTTTTAATCCATATTTCAGGAAAATCTAACTCTGTTGCTGATATGCTCTCAAGAGCTAGGTATGATGAGAATGATGAAGCCAAAGTAGATACTAATACGATAAATTATGATTCCCAAGTTTATGTATATGAAAAATTTAATTTAGATGAATACGAAGGAGAGTGGCTAGAGATTGGAAAGTATCTTAGTACTTTAGTTAGATCACCTTCATGGTCTTCAAATAGATTTAGAAATATTAGAGAGCATTTAACTTTTTCTTAAAAGATGGGTTAATTTGGAGACATGCAAGGAGGAAGATCAAAATGCCACAAAGAGTACTAGGTACTAAGAATCTTCAGATGCAAGTCATGAAGAGCATGCATGATACTTTATGGGCCGGGCATAAAGGATTTGTTGCCACTTATGAAAAAATTAGAGAGTGTTACTGGTGGCCAGGTATTTATGTTAATGTAAAGAAATATGTGGATTCTTGCGATGTATGTCAAGTTTATTCATCGGTTAAGCATAGGGATCCACTGCATCCTACGTATCCACCATGCATACACTATAAGTGGGTAGTAGACTTAGTAACCATGCCCAAAGGTATCGATAGAATGAGATACATAGTTCTTGCTCGAGAAGATCTTACTAATCATGTTGAAGGCCGAGCTCTAAGATCAAAAACTACTTTCAATGTATGTAAATTTCTTCTTGAAGATGTGATTTCAAGATTTGGGTATATTGAAAAGATAGTAGCTGATAGGGGCGAATTAGACGCACAAGAGGCTAGAGAATTCTTTGCTAGGCATGGAATCCGTTTAGCTCTTACGACTGCATATAACCCTGAAGCTAACGGAAAGATTGAAAGAGGGCATTCTCCTATCATAAAGGCGATTTCTAAAGCTTGCAAAGATGAACTAAAGAATTGGCCAAAATTTTTGCCATTTGCTTTGTGGGCTAACAGAATGACATGCACTAGAACGACAGGGTTTATGCCGGCAGAACTCATGTACTGCCAAAAACCAATTTTTCCAGTGAATACTCAAATTCTTACTTGGACTACGCTTCCTTGGGAAAGATAATCTATCTATTGAAGACTTATTAGCTCTAAGAATTCAGCAACTAGAGCAAGGGAACGAAAGATTAGAAGATACTATAGCTAAATTGAAAGAATCTCGTCTTAAAAATAAAAAATATTTTGATAAATCACATAGGTTACAGCCAAAGCCGATACAAATTAATGATTGGGTATTGATATATGATAGCACATTTGATACACAGTATGATGCTCGTAGAAAATTAAAAAAGCATTGGTTTGGACCTTATGTGGTGATCAAAATCTATGAAAATGGAACGTATGCCTTACGAGAGTTAGATGGAACTCCACTTAAAAATTTAATTGCAGGTAAAAGAGTTAAAATATTTAAACAAAGAAATGAAGAATTTTATGATTTATTATCTGATGAAGAAAATGATAAATGAAGTTTTAATAAAAATGATGTTTTAACTTTTCTTTTAAATAGGTTGTTTTCTCTTTTATACATATGAAAATAAAAATTTATTTATGAAAACTAATTTTCTTGTGAGTTTACATGTTGTTGCTTGATAGCAGGAGTTGAAGATGCTTTTTGAACCAATTAATTAAAGACTGATTTATGATAAAGATGAAGCGTAGGAGATTGAAGATAGTACATGCAATTTAAAATTTAAGCAATCAAAGCGATATTTGGATGAAAGGCAATGTTGCAGAAGAATTCTATGTCGACCAGGTGAAACAGTTCTAAACCTGATTTATGTTTCAATTTATTATGAAAATTCATGCATTATCATAATTAGATATGTACATTCTTCAGATAGGTTAATAAACTTCTTAAAATTATGAAAAGTAGAATTTACACTGAAGTAGGAACGTGCTTGAGAAGAAGATAGGGATTAGAGACCTATGACTGTCATATGAATAGTTGAAGGAACCCTTAACTTGCAACTCCTAGTAGAAGTAGGCTTGTTTTATATAGGTAAGCTTCCTTAAATCTGACCCATTTAGCTAAAGAGATCCTAGTTCCTACTTTAGCTTACCTCTAGATCCTTTGCTCTGATTAGGGGTTAAGCCTTTCCCCTTCATCAAAAAAGTTGCGAAGAAAAATTGAAAGCAGTACATTAATGGTTGCTACATATGATAAGAGAAAAAAATTGACAAAAAGAAAAATTAAATTTTTTTTTAAAAAAAAAGAAGAAGAAAGAAAAATCAAATGATTTCAATAATTCAGTTGTGGTCTTGAAATCACTTCTGAATTAAAAAGCGGGCTATATAAGGCGGATGTATGCTGGAGGGGAATTAGTTTTTTGTATCTTAAAGGCAAGTGGCTAGGAGATGAGGATAGAAGACTTATATAACATATGCTTTACTTATGAACAGAGTTAATAGAAGAGTTAGTACGAACACTATTTAAATGACTTCTATAGTTTCCTTCTAAAACCTGTTTTCCAACTCATGCATTGAACGAAAAGGTTGAAATTCAAGCTTACATAATTTTATAAGTCTCCTTGGCTATCAGAAGATGTACTAATGATAGAAGCATTTTTATATAGACAAATTACATTTGAATCATGAATAATTTTCAAAAGAATTTGATATTACCTTCTATGATCTGCAGGTTTGGCCCATCGAGGACGATGTGCAGGTTTGGTAGGGGCGAATGTCGGGAAGTTTTCAACCTTTCCGTTGACGACCAGGAAAATTAAAAAAATGATTATTGGTCAATTCTAATCTCATTATTACAATATTTTTCTTGGAACTAATCTCTTGTTAAGTGTTTGCAGGTTCAAATGGATGAAGAAAACAAAAGTTCATATTATGGTTTACCCTAAACTGCTCGTATAATGTGTGTTTAGGCTATAGAAACATTGAATTATGGGTTTAAGACCCTAGGTTTACGTTTAATCTTGTGCATTTAAGTTAGGAGCATTATTTCCAGGTTAATGTTAGGGTAAAAGCTAGGTTTTTAATGGGTTATCAGGGGTTTCCAAAGGGTTTCAAGTAGATTTTCAAAGGGTTTTATTGAATTATAAGGGTTAAAATAACAGGTATTTAATTAAATTAATCTTTAAAATGAACAACTATGTATTAAAAATTAAAATATGATTTAATTAATTAATTTACTCATGTGTGAGCATTTAAATACTAAGGTATTAGTAAATTAAAATCTTAAACTAAGCTTAAATTAAATGATTTATTAAATTATGAAAAATTAGGATAATTAAATTAAAAATGATAAATTAAGTGGATACATATTTAGTGGTGTGTATGAATGCTAGATTAAAGAATGGTTTATATAAAATGTGGAATTAAAGTGAATTAGGGAGTGGTCTGAAAGGATGATGCATTTAAAGCGAATAAAGATGGTTAAAGAAAAGAATGGTGAGAATTAGTGTAGATCAAAAGAGAGGAGAAAGTAAGTTGTGTGAAGAAAGTTAAATAAAGAGTGGTTGAGATGTGTGGGCAAAAGTGAGGATGCAAAATTAAAGCAAGTTCAAAAAGGAGTGGTCAACTCATGACTTCTGTGAGTATAAATATGTGTGTTAAGCTGTGTTCTCTCCTAATGTTTCTTGGCAGAAACATTGAAGATTAAAAAGCAATTGAGGTGCAGTGAAGTGAAGCAAAGTGAAGATTTCACAATTCAAATATCCGACAAACTGAATTAAATCCATAGAAATTATCCTTGATTAAGCTTTTGTAAAGGATTCTCTAGTTGTTAGCAATCTTTTAGATAATTTACATCATTGATTTATAGCATTGTAATCATCCATTATTGTCATTAGCATTAATTCAATTTCAATTTGCATTCTCTTTATTGTCAATGTCATCTGAAAATCCAATTGAATTTGAAAATAACGCACCTTTAGAAGTCGAAGTCGAAGTAGAAGTAGTTAAGGACATTATTACACACGAATCGTTAATATCAGTATCTCACGATTATTGTCTTAATAGATTTATAGCATTATTTTCAATTGCATCCAATGAACCCCAAGATAACATAGATTCATTTCCACCACCCTTAACTAGGCGTACACAACCTAATCATTTAGAAATCCAAGAAGACGAAATTATAAAAGAAAAATTAACTGAGGAAACTTTGATATTACCTATACCTCAAGAAGCTATTGATAGATATAGAGCAACCCAACCTTACGGTTCTTAGACGTTTAAAGTGTTACAATTACCTAATCCATATTTCCTAGATTTAAGAGTAATTTAGAATTTCTTTTACCTTAGACTAAAGAGAAATATACCTAAAACACCTACGATTGTCTCATACACCCTGCGTGTGCCGAGGGATTTAGTGGCTGACTGATCCACCAGCCTTATGTCCGCAACTTCCCGACAGCGGCCCTACTATAACATTCTTGTAGAGTATAATGCAGAAATACATAGAGTCATGGGGAAGGTCCCCACCTTCGCGTCCCAGTTTCAACCCGAGGAAAGTTCTTAGAGACTTACCCTGAATGTTGTGTACGTGGAACCATGCACCTCTACATCTCATTTACAATCCTTGCTACAGTCCAGTTCCATGGCGTAGATCCTGGACAACATTCAATATTAAAGTACAGAATATTTCCCAGTGTAAAGAATGGCTGAATTATCCATACATTGTGCCACTATAGGGACCATCCTCCATTGCTTACATGATGGCCACCATTCACCACTGGATCCCTTGCTTGAAGCCCATGCCAGATGTTGTGGTGCAAATGATGCTGAAAATTTTGGATATGATGCAAATTGTGCTCAAAACTTTTCGAAATATAGAAGCACCACAAGTCACTCTACCAGGCTTCACCAATGGCAACTATGACCTAGTGTACAACATGAGCACCACGCCAAGCATTAGAGTTGCCTATGCTTGGCATGCACGTATAAAATACCTCCCCGCATGTTACAAACAGACCTTTGAAGACATGTTTAGAACAGGGTTATGGGAATATCACTCGGAGGTGTTTGCACCAAGGCCAACACACCTACTTCACTTATTTGCATGTGAGCAGGCTATGTATTTTGAATTTTACACGACCCCCTAGCTCGATATCCTCGGTGCCATCAATTGGAATGCAATCAGATTTGGAAACAGGGTTGAGGCTCAGTGAACATGAGTTGGCCACTAATGTCATTCAGTACTATACTGTTGAGAAAAGGGGAGCAACAAACCCTAACCGCCTCACATGGAAGTGAGAAGTTTCTCCAAGTTGGGGCAAAGAATGAGAGGAGAGGTTCACCCACGCTCATGGAGCAATGGCAACAATGGCCAACATCACAAGGAGCAAGGGGAACATCCTCCCAACCATGCACACACACATGCAAATCCATACACCAAGATCATCGCCTTGCACACAAGGAAGCAAGAGAGTAACAAATGACACCTTCTTCCATTAACAAAATGGAGGGCAAGGCCATGGCCAAGGGACCCCCCTTTACAAGAAATAGCCTCTATTTATAGGCTCAGCACAATTCCCCCATGTGCTCCTTTTGACTAGTAAAAAAGTAGCACATGCCTAACTGTCCTATCTCAAGAAGATCTTTTCATATATTCCAAATCTCAAAACAAAGGAGAATACATGCGCGTGGGGATTTTTCTAGGCTTCTTCAAAAGATGTGAGCATTTACAAGGCTCCAAAGCCTTACTTTTTGAAAAATATTAAAAAGTGTCTAAGGGAGGGTTTTTATGTGAAATCCTAAGTAGATACAAAAAGAGATATTATTATGGTCTAGGGAGGGTTCCTATGCACAATTGTGGGTGTGTGCATACCCTACAACCCAACACTCTCCCCCCCCTAGACTTTGTCGTCCTCGACAAAGCTAAGAGGAAATGATCATACACAACTGAACTGGTTCGAGCTTGAGTCTTCAGTTCTGAGAAGCTCCAGGTCTGCTAATCTTCCATTCTGCAGTTTGCAGTCTTCAAGTCTACATACTCTTCATTGATCTTTGAACCTGCAACCAGTCTTCAATCTTTCAAATCTGCAATACTGCAAGCCCTGAGTCCATCCTTCAATCTGCAAATCTTCAGTCTTTACCGCTGGGCGACACAATCCCCTTGGGGGCAGTCAGCCAACCATTCCTCCCATAATGTAGTCCTTTGTAGGACTGATAGAGCCTCACCCGAGAACCTAAAATGAAACATACAAAACAGGAGTAGACTGGTTCTGAAAAGAGCTAGAATATAACATTTAGTTCAATTGGTAGTTTCCACTTCAAGGAACATCGAGTCCTATAGGACTGGCTTAGGTCCATATGGAGAGCTAGCTATTCCTGCAATCTGCAAATTAGAGCATCAAAGGCCAAGAACTCAAGTAGTAGTCCATATGAATTATATTTTTACCATGTCTCCATCACTTAAATCATAATCATTTTAGTTATATGATAACCAATAAGCAGCAGATGAGAATGGATGAGAGTAACACACAACGTTCAGTGACTAAGGCCATGTGTATCTTTTGCTAAGTAGACATGCTTGGGCAAGGTTTAAAAAACTTTCAAGTCATCAAGAGTAATTTTTGCGAATCATATTATCTCATGCAAAAGTTCAATCGGTGCAGGTCGAGGTTTTTAGTGCCTGGAATGTTAGTTATAAGCCGTTTCAAAAAAAAAAGAGATGCTACAAGTTATCAAGATTAGCCTGTAAGATCAGGTGAGTGCATCAAAGAGCGAATCATTTCAGAATTTAGAAAACATGTAAGCACAATCCCACAGGGTCAGCCACAAGATTTCAAAATGATCAAACCTGTGAGTATTAAAGAAACACATAATTCACAAGAGAGCATCTATCAGAGTCAAAAGGATCAAGGCTAAGTTCTGCATGTTGGACTACACTGCATTAAGTGAGCATTGTAAAACCAGAGAATTTCTTCCCTAACAAAAAACAAGCATTCAGATCTTTGTGACAGTGTTTCCAGCTTTATTGGAACCGAATATTCTCCAGATATTTTCTTGATAGAATTGAGCAGGCATTGTGTAAAACACAGGGCAGTCAAGTCCCTAACAGTGAACCTCACTATTCATGAAATGCAATTGATTGTGCAAAATAAACAATTGCACCTCAATTATCAAACATGTGAGTAACCCAAAATACATCCATCATAAAAGATCAACTTCTGCAAGTATATGAATTCCCAAGGACATACACCATGTTTCATATGTAAGACCAAACGCAGTCCTACATTTGGAGGCTGACAAGCAGTAAAGTTCAGTAATCACTCATGGGGTGAATACACACAAGTGTGGGTCTGGTCTGATTCTAGAATAGGCACAAGGACTCCCAAGGAGTTGGGGAACTACTCACCATCCCTAGCTAGAGTAGTTGCACACAACAGATATATATAATGCCATTAACCCCTTTTCCACTAAACATGAGAACACATGAAACCACTGGACAAAAAATGCAATGATATAACCTTGTGTGACAATTTAGTGAAGTGTTCTAGAGATTAGACACATGTATCAAAAAATTCGAAGGGTCGTATTAACAAAACCATTTGCACATAAATGTCCTCCCACCTCGTACCTTGTCCGTCATCATGAGAAAATATCTACAGAGATAATATACAAACTCATAGCAGCATATGGGCACAGTCTTCCTCGGGGCAGTCACACCTCATACCTTTTCATCCTTTCATGAGAGTAACAAGAGATGCCTCAACAAGGAGAGTGAGCATGAATCGAAGGGACGAATGTTCCAATTGCCCATCAAAAATATGTTCCGCCACATGAGCATGAAGTAGTCATCCATACTACAGTAGTCATTAGAGGCACTAACATCATCAATTATGTAATTCCTATAATCATCATGAAAAGATATATTCATCTCAAAAGAGGGGACCAACAGATTAGCACTCTCATAAAAGTTGCCTGCAGCACATCAAAACAATTTCCAAGGAACTAGAAACAAATTAAGCATGGATTGTTATACCCCTAACTATATTCCTTATGGCTTTCCCATCTTAGAGAAGTTTTATTACATGACACAGTCCTCAATATATTGACACTCCTTCATAGGTCCACCACATCCATACTGTGCTTTCGACATCAAAGTAGGTTGAATGATTTTGAAGGTGAGCCATCCACAAAGTCGCATGCTCACAGACTGAGTCCTCTCGTAGCTCTGTGCTAAAAAAAAAATTACTCAGTTAGCATTTATTCAAAAGTCATGAATGACCTGTATGATTTTTAAGTGCATATTCTGGGACAGCTAATGGTTGGCTCAAACTCTATTAGTGGTCTTTCAAAGCCTTACTTCACAGAATCTTAATGCTTGATACCTGAATTCATCAGATCCTACTTCTATGGAGACATTTACTATTGTAGATGGTAGAGGTGCATGGCCATGAGGTTGATGGAGGGCAGTCACCCGAACCCTCAATAAAAAAATGTAGTGAGTCTAAAAGAAAATATTATCCTGTCGGTTGAGAGTTTAGGATTCTGCATCTCGTGGAGATTGTTGTACTTAGGAGGCAGCCATTCTTTCGAATGACCACCACATCGGGCACCTCCAAGGGTCAAACAACTATCAACGGATTGCAACTAGGCCCAACATCATTCTACAAGAAAAATAAAGTACTACAGTTAAGAACAGCTAACATCAACAAAAAATGATCACACTATTGCACCCATTGATAGATATCTGCATAGGTTTATCAAAACAGAATAACCTTGTTGAACGAACAGGACTCCAATCTCGATATTTTCAAAACAAAGGAAGAGCTGAAACATTTTAGACAAGCATCATATGATATTCAAAAAGGCATGGCTTGAAAGTATTGGATCGATACCATACTAAGAATGGCTAATACTGAACCATCCCCCTCGGGCGCAATAGATACACAATGAAAGGAGAGTCCAACTATGATGGTAACCGCCCTGTCTGTGGGAACATTGATCTTTTGCACAGAAAAGTCCATCTTCAAACCTGCAGGTATTCGCATTACCGAATCATAGTCAAAGATTGATCATTCAACACACAAGGAAGCTTCATAGATCAACAAGTGCTTCGAGTTGGGTGGTAAAATAGGGGAGGAGGAAGGCAGAGGCATCGACATATGAACGTCCAACCGATCGAGTTGCAGAAGCTGGTCATCATACTTCAGTAGACATAACCATCATAGCACCCAAGTTTCTCAACAGGAGGACCAAGCTTCGACCCTGGTGCCCCAACCGAGATAGACATAGGGACGAACTATAGCTTACACCAAAGCTCAGGGCAGCGTTGGGGAAGGGAAGAGAGAGCATGCAAAGGCATGTCTTTAAAGAAACATGTCCGAGAGCAGCGTTCTTGCGATAGCTTCAACTTCAAACGGAAAGGCTCAACAACAAACATGGAGAGCCGAGGCTTAACCTTCACCCAGAGGAAGAAACCTACCAAAACGCACCAGGCAGGGCCTTGAAAAGTGTTGGAAGTGAGGTAGGCCCTTAGGCTCATGTCATAGGTCCATGGTTCCAGTCATGTACAACATTAATTCCAGCAATCTTCCATATTGACAAAACATGAACATACCACAACTTAATCATACAAATGATGATACAAAGATAGAGAAAGAATAGACGACATGTGTAAGGTGTTACGTAAGCCATCGCTTACTCATAGTATCATATATACCAATGTTCAATGTACAATGTGGGAGCAAAATTCTCAACCATTCTATGTGATGAGATATAGATGAATGAGTGAATGTACAATGTAACAAACATATTCAGATGTGTGGGCAGTAATCTGAATATACATGAGATGTGTGACCTTATAGGTTATAGAAGAGTGAATATGAGTGACTGAAAGAGGAAAGGATCAGTGTGAAACTGATAGTCAACAAACCCTCATCTAAACTTAGGCTATGGAAGACCCTAAGTTAGATACGTGTGTGAAAAGATCACATACTTATAAAGTAGCATAGAATGCTAACAAGATTGTTGCCGGAAATCCTCAAACTCATGTGAACACACATTCTCAAACACCTCATAAAAATATGCATAAAGCATATAAGTACTGATTCTCTTGTACCTATGCCGAATAGGACTCCTTCTGATATGAACGCCACAACCTCCATAAACTTCAAGTAGTACCTGTGTGCATAAAGAGAATATGTACCTGAATACTTTAACATAAGATGTGAATCTTATGTTAAACTCCATCTAATGTCTTTGAAGTAGCCCGACATCTTCTTGTAGAAGACAATCTTCAACCTAATATCTTCCTATAGAAGATAATCTTCAAAATCATGTAGATGGTCCCATCCAATGTCTTTGAAGTAGCTAGACATCTTCTTGTAGAAGATAATCTTCAACCTAACATCTTCTTGTAGAAGATGATCTTCAAATACATCATGTAGATGGGCGATCCTCACCATCAAGCTGCTAATAATCAAGTCTTCTTGCCATGAACAAGAGATGACCTCCTCTCCATGAGCTAGAGTGTGAGCACACCCTTCATCTTCTCCAAGAAGAATCACCAAGAAGAACTCCATAGCTGCTCCTCAACATGCTTCAAGTTAGCACCATGGCTGCCCCATGTGCTAGAAGAAACACCACCTCTACTGAGGTCCAAGCTCTAGAAAGCTTGTGTTGATCCTAGGTGAAGGATAAATATAATGAGCCCAAGTAGTCTCTTATATAGTAGTGCTTCTATCTTGAAAAGCAATAATAAAGCAACCAATAAAGCTACGATCTGCGATCGATTAAAAAGACTTCGTGATCATCTCCGTCGGCTTCTTTCCGTGTTCAGCTTTAATACAAAAAGCATGATATCAAAAAGATATAGCGCAGCTGCTGCCGTCCGTGGGTATTGAACCCTGGCGGGTGGGATAAGAGGACGATGCCTTATCCACTGCGCCCACCGTGGTTTGTTGTAAGAGGAACAAACAGGACATCTACAGATGCTGTAACGCGCTGCGGACGGGCTCCTTTGGGGTGGATAGTGCTATAAGAATAGCAACTTATGCTTTTATCTATAAGGTCTTTGTAAGAAAAATGGACCAATTGCACATTGTTTTCCAACAATCCCCCCTGCAATGTCATATTGGTACAATCTGGACTGGATCTGCAATCTGTCACAAACTGCAAACTATCATAAGCTTCAAGCTTGTACTCCCGTACTGACCTTCAAACCTGAATTTGGCTTTCCTTCAAAAAACCTGAACTTGCTGAATATGAACCATAATACTTGAGAAAATATGCAAACTAGATATCCTAATAGTGTATAAATCAATCAATCACTGCTTGACAACTGTAGCATGAGCTGTCTCTGCACCTGCTATCTCTTGTCTTTAAAAACCTGAAAACATACACTAGGATCCATATATTTGCATTTACCCTCCAAAAAGGTTTCTCAACGTACTTCTGCTGCGTCATGTAAATACACTAAACAAAATCAAGAACTGAATCCTGGAACCTGTGACTGACAACTCACAACTTAGTGTATTATGAACACTGCTGGTTCATCTCTGACTGTACTCAAGTCATGTCAACTCATCTCAATTGAAATCAACTGAAATATGAGTAAAAATCTATGATGTCATCATGTCTTCATCCTTTAAATCCTTTATACCTCTTTCCTTTAGAACTTGGTATAAACATATATGTGCGCACGTCTGAAATATACCTTTCTGAAATATCAAGCTTCTCTTCAATAGAATTTTGGAACCTTCTCCTGAACAGGAACATTCTCCAAACATTCTTCTTCTTCCTTCTTCTTTCAAAGATGGAACTTTAAGAGAACCTGACAAAGGAAATATAGGAATACCTGAAATAGGAATACCTGTAGGTATGACTCAGCATTCTTTCACATATGGCTTGAAAATAAGTCTTCATGTTTCATCACCCCCCTGGATGACTTAACACTAGTATCCAAAATTCTTCAAAGTATATCAGACTTTATGAAATGTGGAACGTCTTCCTTCTTTCAATAAATCTGATGTTCAGTGATCAATACCTGTATCTGAAACAAAATCTCTGAACCCTTTTATTAGCACTGCGCAGTTGCCAATAGCTTCCACTATCATTCCTCAGCTTTCCAAATTGTAGAATACGGTTAGCTGAACCTAACATAACAAAACCTTGCTGAAAGCTTTATAGGATTCATAACCTTCTGTAACATAACAAGTATTTCTATCTCTTTGCAACACAAATCTGATAGAATTTGAATCTTTGACTTACTTCTCCAATGTTAAGAATCTTCACAAACAAAGGATAGACAACTGAATCATAAATACTCAAGATCATACATGATCATTCAAGATCAATGATCTCTCGTGTGTAGAATCTGCTCTTATCAAACCTTCATGACTGAATGTTTGATTTACTTCCTGAATGTCTCCAAGTGTCCATGCTTTTCAAAAAGTTGTAAAACTTTTCTACAAACAAAGCCTTTCCAAGAATCTGCAATTCTTACTTGAAACATAAGTGGACATACTTCTCACCTTGAGAACTCCAAAAGCTGCAAGTTGATACTTCAAAACTTTCATATTTTACCCGGGTGAAATGTGATAGTACCTGCTTGATCTTCTTTTGGTTAACTCCACTTTTCAATCAAGTGATAGGATCTGATGGAGCATGTATCCAAAAATCTAGACAATCATAAAAAGTAGATTCTTCAAATGACCTGTACATCAGCAAATCTGAATTTTCTGAAGTTTCTGAAAGTACTGAATATGAGGTGACCTTTTCCAAACATAAAACCTCAACCCAAGTCTTCAACATTTGCTACAGAAAACTCTTTTACCTCAAGAGTTAGATAAAGAAGAAATATACTTCTCTGCAACTTGTCATATACCAAGTAGCTCTGTATTGACACTCCAAGAATTCTTTGAGGGAACATATAAGCTGCCTGCTTAAAAGCTTCAACTAAAACATAACTCATACATATATGAGTTAAAACATATATCTGCTGCTTTTCTTTCTCTCAATGCAATTCTTTGTCAAATCTACTAAATCATGACCAAGTGTAATGCAAAACAAGAAACTGCTTCTTCTTTAAACAAGATGTTCTCGTAGACTTGTCTTTGGATGTAGAGGATTAAAATAGGAAAAGTATATGGAAAATATGAGAGAAAAGGAAGCCTTACTTTTCTTTTGGAAATGATGGACTTTCTTCTTCTGTATCTTTCTTCCACCTGATGATGTCAACATCTTCAAACTTCTCTTCCATACCTTTTGTTCTCTTCATCTTGAAGTAGCAAGAACTCTTGGCTTCTTCGAATGAACTTTTCTCTTCCTCTAATGCTATGAGTAAGAGAAAAAAAAACAAACATGGTATACAAATGGAAGTGAATATAGAAACATGTTTTATCATCTCCTCATATCTCTGAATCAAAATTCTGCTTCAAATGTCTGAAACGACTATGTTCACCAATCGTTGTCTGAATGATGAATTGCCCTTCTAGAGTTACCTTCTCTAGATACATTTGTACCTTGATATCCAACCAACTTACAACAGAAAATTGGCTGAAAAAACTCATCTCATCTCTGCGTTTGTCTTCTTAGATGAACTTTCTTGCCATGAAAGAGATTTCTCAAAAACTCTCTAGAAAAACCTCTAGATACCTGTTTTGATGTAGCCTTTATCTTTCAAATGATGAAAGCGTATAAAAGCAATCCTTGAATTTCTTCAAATCTCTTCATAACTTCTCTTCTAAGATATGACCTGCAAATGATAATCTGATAGTAAAAATTGATACCTGTGATTTGATATTGATATGATTTCTTCATCTTCTCTAAACCATTGTTCTTCCTTGAATTTGAAGTAGTCTTCTCTTCATCAAGTCTGGGTCTTCAAACAATAATTTTGTAAAGTATTTGCATACTCTTCCAAAAATATTCGGCTGCTAACATATCATCAACTTCGTACTCCACACTGATGAATGTAACTGAAGTGTCTAATTCTCAAATCTCTACTCATCTAGATTAAGTGTGTATGTCAAATGTCAAATGTTAGAAGATGCTTTCAAATCATATGTTGTAAATCTGGAAGTCTAGGAACCTGGGATTATGAATGAGCCTTAATGCATTGATGCCAAAGATCTAAAGTTTTTGAAACCAAAACCTTAGTGCTCTGATACCAAATGTTGGAAGTGAGGTAGGCCCTTAGGCTCATGTCATAGGTCCATGGTTCCAGTCATGTACAACATTAATTCCAGCAATCTTCCATATTGACAAAACATGAACATACCACAACTTAATCATACAAATGATGATACAAAGATAGAGAAAGAATAGACGACATGTGTAAGGTGTTACGTAAGCCATCGCTTACTCATAGTATGGTATCAGAGCAAAATTCTCAACCATTCTATGTGATGAGATATAGATGAATGAGTGAATGTACAATGTAACAAACATATTCAGATGTGTGGGCAGTAATCTGATATACATGAGATGTGTGACCTTATAGGTTATAGAAGAGTGAATATGAGTGACTGAAAGAGGAAAGGATCAGTGTGAAACTGATAGTCAACAAACCCTCTATGTGATGAGATATAGATGAATGAGTGAATGTACAATGTAACAAACATATTCAGATGTGTGGGCAGTAATCTGAATATACATGAGATGTGTGACCTTATAGGTTATACAAGAGTGAATATGAGTGACTGAAAGAGGAAAGGATTAGTGTGAAACTGATAGTCAACAAACCCTCATCTAAACTTAGGCTATGGAAGACCCTAAGTTAGATACGTGTGTGAAAAGATCACATACTTATAAAGTAGCATAGAATGCTAACAAGATTGTTGCCGGAAATCCTCAAACTCATGTGAACACACATTCTCAAACACCTCATAAAAATATGCATAAAGCATATAAGTACTGATTCTCTTGTACCTATGCCGAATAGGACTCCTTCTGATATGAACGCCACAACCTCCATAAACTTCAAGTAGTACCTGTGTGCATAAAGAGAATATGTACCTGAATACTTTAACATAAGATGTGAATCTTATGTTAAACTCCATCTAATGTCTTTGAAGTAGCCCGACATCTTCTTGTAGAAGACAATCTTCAACCTAATATCTTCCTATAGAAGATAATCTTCAAAATCATGTAGATGGTCCCATACAATGTCTTTGAAGTAGCTAGACATCTTCTTGTAGAAGATAATCTTCAACCTAACATCTTCTTGTAGAAGATGATCTTCAAATACATCATGTAGATGGGCGATCCTCACCATCAAGCTGCTAATAATCAAGTCTTCTTGCCATGAACAAGAGATGACCTCCTCTCCATGAGCTAGAGTGTGAGCACACCCTTCATCTTCTCCAAGAAGAATCACCAAGAAGAACTCCATAGCTGCTCCTCAACATGCTTCAAGTTAGCACCATGGCTGCCCCATGTGCTAGAAGAAACACCACCTCTACTGAGGTCCAAGCTCTAGAAAGCTTGTGTTGATCCTAGGTGAAGGATAAATATAATGAGCCCAAGTAGTCTCTTATATAGTAGTGCTTCTATCTTGAAAAGCAATAATAAAGCAACCAATAAAGCTACGATCTGCGATCGATTGAAAAGACTTCGTGATCATCTCCGTCGGCTTCTTTCCGTGTTCAGCTTTAATACAAAAAGCATGATATCAAAAAGATATAGCGCAGCTGCTGCCGTCCGTGGGTATTGAACCCTGGCGGGTGGGATAAGAGGACGATGCCTTATCCACTGCGCCCACCGTGGTTTGTTGTAAGAGGAACAAATAGGACATCTACAGATGCTGTAACGCGCTGCGGACGGGCTCCTTTGGGGTGGATAGTGCTATAAGAATAGCAACTTATGCTTTTATCTATAAGGTCTTTGTAAGAAAAATGGACCAATTGCACATTGTTTTCCAACAAAAAGCCCACGGAAGATGCAAAAAATGCAGTCGGCTCAAGAAGGCACACCATACACAACAAAACCGAGATAGCGAAAGTCATAGGGATGTGCACGACAGAGAGTCTTGCCAGCCCAAATGAAGCTCTGTGTGAGACCTTAAGTGGCGAACCTTCATAGTACTGAAGAGGGCAATGGAGAAGCAAGAGAACTAGCACTGGTGGGTGGTTTTCCAGGCAAGAGGGAGGACCAAACTCCAATCTTCAACCACCATCGCCAACAGAGGAGCCGAGAAGCTTCCCAGCTCCAAAACGATAGCACACGAAGGGGAGCTCGCTGGAGCTCAACCTCAAGCCACAACTGTGAGGGGGGCGAGCCAAATGACCCCGCAAATTTTTTTTTCTTACAGACAGAGTAGAAGGGAGGGAGAGAACCTCCCCCACCTACCCACATTCAAAGCGACAGACCTCCTTAGCATAGCCAGAGAGCAATACTTCCTCAGTCTTCACTCCCACACGTTCGTGAAATAAATGCGAGGGGCCATGAAATTCGAGGGGCCAAGAGATAAAATGTAATCGGTTTGTCCTTCTTACCAAAAAATAGGGAATCCGAGACTTCATTTTTATGGTGTTTCCTTCTAGGAATGAGAGAGAGGGAGGGATAATAGGGAGTGTACTACCCAACCCTTCACCCAAAGCAATCACTCACAGAGAGATGCAATGGTGGAAAGTGATGCCACAATGAATATGTGAGAGTATGCGTATGTGAGAGAGTGAGAGAGAGAAGGGGGTTGGGGGATGTTTTTTTTGTGCAACAAACAAAATAAAGATCTAAACTACTAAAAAAATTGAGAAATAAGGGGTACCCCTAACCAACCGAAGGCCACACGTATTCATCCTCATCTAAGTGTCAAGGTGCATCTCACGAAGTATGGACACGCAAACTTGGAAAAACCAACGGCTAAAGGCCGACGTCCCCCGCAACGGCGCCAAATTGTTGAGAAAAGGGAAGCAACAAACCCTAACCGCCTGACATGGAAGTGAGACGTTTCTCCAAGTTGGGGCAAAGAATGAGAGGAGAGGTTCACCCACGCTCATGGAGCAATGGCAACAATGGCCAACATCACAAGGAGCAAGGGGAACATCCTCCCAACCATGCACACACACATGCAAATCCATACACCAAGATCATCGCCTTGCACACAAGGAAGCAAGAGAGTAACAAATGACACCTTCTTCCATTAACAAAATGGAGGGCAAGGCCATGGCCAAGGGACCCCCCTTTACAAGAAATAGCCTCTATTTATAGGCTCAGCACAATTCCCCCATGTGCTCCTTTTGACTAGTAAAAAAGGAGCACATGCCTAACTGTCATATCTCAAGAAGATCTTTTCATATATTCCAAATCTCAAAAGAAAGGAGAATACTTGCACGTGGGGATTTTTCTAGGATTCTTCAAAAGATGTGAGCATTTACAAGGCTCCAAAGCCTTAATTTTGGAAAAATATTAAAAAGTGTCTAAGGGAGGGTTTTTATGTGAAATCCTAAGTAGATACAAAAAGAGATATTATTATGGTCTAGGGAGGGTTCCTATGCACAATTGTGGGTGTGTGCATACCGTACAACCCAACACTCACTAACCAGTGGGAAGCTTTTCCTACGGGCATGGTATGGCCATCGTGGGGGTCCGCTACTGGTATGATTTGGATGGCCTGAAACTCTTCTGGTCTTTCATTTGTTTCAGACAGAATGGGTAAACTTTCTAAATCCACCACTTGCTGGCTCGTTCCTGCTTGAGAGCTTGTTCCTGCAGCCTCAGCCATGTTGAAGAAATCGCTGCCGGTTCTGTGAGAATATATGAATAAATGTTAACATTGCAATGGACACAAAGTGACACTGAGTCCCCGTTTCAACATTAACTTGATGAATTGTTTAGTTAGTTGGTTAGTTAGTGCTTGAGTGGATGTGAGTGTGCAGTGTGGTTAGCTGATGCTGAATACCTATGAGCTAATTGGGGGGTCGGGTGCAGTGTGGGTGCAGTTAGTAAGTGGAAGTGGCTTTACAAATGGGTCAGGGGGTTTATTACAAGGCTTGGGTTGCCAAACATAGTGGATGACATTCTGTTTTGATTTTCTGGAGACTCTAAAGGGCTTGATGAGAATGTCAACTTGGAAATGAGGCTTTTTAGGGACCCATTTTCCAATGATTCTACTCGTGCTCATGGGTGAAGATGTGTTCGTGTGTGATGTATAAGAGTGGGTATCAGCTGTTTGAGTGAGTAAGGGGTGTGGTTTCTGTGTAGCTATTTGAACCCACAAGCAAGCCTTAGGCACCCAAATTTGTCTTGATTGTGGGTCAGTCTTCATCGACTTCTTGGGTACCCAGATGGACTTCACTTTCACAGAAGAATCTTTGGAAGACTTCTTATTAGTGTCGTGTCGTTGATCACTATTAGGAAGTTGAGTCACTGGTTGCGACTTGACCGTGTCATGATGCTCGCCTTTCCGCACCCACATTTGTTTTGGTGGCGGGGACACTTGGCTTTGTATTTTCTTTTGGCTTCGAGTATAGGTAGTCTGCTTCTTCTGCCTTTTATCTGCCTTTGGTTGCTGCATCCTGATGGCCTTTGGAAAAGAAGGGAGTTCCATCGTACTCTTGACTTCTTGGTTGAGATAATCATCCCTCTGCATCACATAGTTTCGGACAAGAATAGCATGGTCATCATCATGTGTACTCCTGGAAGGACCACGAGTGTGTGCCTTTCCTAGTTCCTTGAGTGCTCCATTGTCTAACTCAACTGTAATTCGACTCTGATTTACCCATACCTGAAGGAGTCCACTTCTTAGGTTTAGGTTGATTGCATGATCATAGATCCAGTCTTGACCCAAGACAAGAGGCTCAGTGAGATCCTCGTCTTGACACACTAGTACTTTAACTGTCATTAAAGAATCTTGAATGTAGAGGGGAAGTTCCACCTCACCCATGCAAGGGGTCTCCACGCCTCCCAATCCTATGAGATAGGCTTCTATAGGATTGACACTTAAATTCAACTCTTGACAGTACGAAAGTTTAACAGCACTAGTGTCTGCACCTGAGTCAATCAAGGCTCTTACAGTCCTTGCACTCGTTCCTTGTCCTAGCTCTAAGGTCACAAAAGGACACCGATCAATTATTCTATGAGAGCTAATACCTGAAGCTTCACACATTGCCATATGATACCCTTGGTCTGCATATGCCTCTGTCTTAGGCTGATCTTTACCTTGTCGTCTCAACTTCATCCTTCGGATGCGTTCCAAGGCTTCTGCCTGTGCTTCTTCTCGAATTCGTTTTTCTTCTTCCTTGCGTTTCTTGGCAGTGTTGAGTCGATTTAGCATCTCTTCAGTCAGGGGTTCCTGATATAACTTGACTCTGCATCCACTAATGTAACCAAGAAGAACATCACCTTCTAGTGTAGCTAATTGAACTGCTCCACTCATTGAGATCCTATTGATAATCATGGGTCCATAGCCTCTTTTCTCTAATTTCTGTGCATGTTGTTTCAAGGTATACACAAAAACTAAGTCTCCGGCCTTCAAGCCTTTATCCTTAACATGGGCATTAAAGTACACTTTTTGTCGTTTCTTAGCTGCATATATCCCTGCAGCAGCCCTCAGTCTTGTTTCTCCTAATCGTTCAAGGTCAAAGAGTCTAGAGGAGAGTTCATGACCCGTCCAATCATGCTCATGTGCTACTCTCAATGTAGGTATCAAGAAGTCTAGTGGTAGCACAACATTTTGGCCAAATACCATCTGAAAGGGTCTGGCTTGGAGTACCATTTTATAGGCAACTCGGTATGCCCAAACAACATGGTGTAGCTGTTTGTCCCAATCAGAGCATTTATTATTCACTAGTTTCTTCAATACATTGCATAGAATCTTATTTGTGCTTTCGGCTTGTCCATTTGCTTGTGGATGATAGGGGGCAGACTTCTTATGTACTACCAAGAATTCCTGGAGAAGATTTTCAATAACTTCATTTAAGAAGTGAGTCCCTCTATCACTAACTAGCTCTATAGGTAGCCCGTATCTCGTGAACACATTCTCAAATAAGAACTTAGCTGTCGTTTGAGCATCGTTCTTCGTTGTGGCTTTCACTTCTACCCACTTGGTTAAACAGTCTATGGACACAATGATATATTCAGCATGTGAACCCTTAGCTGGGGGATTAATAGGACCTACGAAGTCTATTCCCCACTTAGAGAATGCTCGTCCACCCATCATAGGTTTCAGTGGCATCTCATCTTTGCGTATAGGATACTGAGTCCGTTGACAAACATCACACCTCTTCACATAGGTATGTGCATCCATATGAAGGGTTGGCCACCAAAGACCTGCAAATAGTATAGCCTTGATCACCCGATCTGGTCCAAAATGTCCTCCTGCTACACCTTGGTGAGCAGTTTCCAAGATCTTGAGATATTCACTCTCGTGGACACAGAGTCTCAGGTAACCATCTTTACCACGCTTGTATAAATTATCACCAATGAGTGAGTAGTCTAGGGCTTCTTGTTCTAAGCTTCTTTGCCTTGTCAGGGTCATATCTTGAGGGAATGTTTTCGTCCTCAAGAAGGCTACTAGTGGTTCACTCCAATCTGGCACTATGGTCACTTGATAAAGAGTGGCATGCTCCATGGGTGGTTTAGTGTAGCAGATCGGGCATTCTTTGCACAACTTATGGACATCAGCCTTCATAGTCGGCCAATGCACTCCGAGTCTCCTTAGTGTCTGTAGGGTTCGTTGCTTTGAGTAGTGTTGCTCTAATGCACCTACATGTGCTAATTGCAACCATTTTGCATACATCCTCTTCCACACAACAAGCTAGGATCCCTTGATCTGTATGCTTGTACATACTTCCTGCCATGATCTAGTATTTTTGGGCTTTTACTATCTCCCTATCTTGAGTGTTTATGACTGGATGTTTAGGCCTGTATGTCAATACTAGCACTAATGGCTTAGCCCATTGAGGTACAACTTCCAAATTAAATAAGTAAGCATCAGGAAGGTCATCTGATACTCCTTGTGGAGCCTCTCCAGATGTGAGTCTTGAGAGGTGGTCTACTCTCAAATGAGTCTTCCCTTTCCTCACCACAACCTCAAAGTCATATTCCATCAGTAAGAGGAACCATCCTACTAATCTGCCTATATTGCATGGCTTGTTTATCAAGTATAATAGTGCTTGATGATCAGTAAAAAATTTAAACTTGTTTGCAAGCAAATAGTGTCTAAACTTTTTAACTGCATATACCATGCATAATCCTTCTCTCTCAGTAGTGGTATAATTCCGTTCAGCTGCATTTAGCTATCTACTAGCATAGGCAATTGGAAGATCCATATTACCTTCACCAGTAGGTTGTGCTAACACACATCCAATAGCATAATTGGAAGCATCTACGTGAACATGAAAGGGTTTATTCCAATCCGGTGTAGTCAAAATAGGTGCTGAACACAATCACCGTTTAAGCTCATTGAAGGAATTCTCACATTCATCAGTCCACTCAAAGTTAGTCAAAAGTTTGTACAGAGGCTTTGCAATGATGGCATACATGTGTATAAACCGTCAGTAATAACCACAATGCCCCATGAAAGCTTGTACTTCCTTGACATTCTTTGGCCTAGGTAACTCTGCAATAGCTCTCACTTTCTCCTCGTCAGTGGATATGCCATTCTTTGACACTATCTGTCGTAGAATTTTGCCTTTCCTAACCATGAAAACACACTTTTTTGGGTTCAAGCAGACTTGATACTCTCTGCATTTGTCAAAGATTTGCTTGAGTTCAAGTATATGTGTCTGTCTAATGTTGGAATGAGCATAAAGATCGTCAACATAGACTTCTAAATTCTTCCTCAAGAATTCTTTAAACACATGGCACATCAGTCTTTGAAAGGTTGCAGGAGCATTGGTAAGCCCAAATCCAGCTTCCACTAGGCGATCTATCTCTTCTTTGATCTTGGCAGCATAATTATCATTATAAGTGTATGGCTTCTGTTTGGATGGTTTGGCATCTGAGGTCATGGGGATTGTGTGTGAGCATATGTCAGGGTCTACACCTTTCAAGTCCTTGTAGCTCCAAGCAAAAACATCTCGGTACTCTCTTAGCAAGGCTATCAACTCATACTCCTCTCCTCAGTGAGGTCATGTCCTATGTAGGTGCATCTTTCTTCTCCTTCTTCTATGGCGACAACTATTTTCTTGGTGGTTTCTTTGTTATCATAGGCCTCTCCTGACTGTGCCTCGCGTTTAAGCATTCTTATCATGACTCTCCTATCATCTATCTCGTACTTTCTGAAATTGTCAGGGACCTCAAACAAAGACTCTTCTTCCTCTGGTGTGATTTCTTTCTTCTTCCGTTTCTTGCTCTCATTCTTAGCAGTTACTTGTGTGGCTAATCTTACATCATTTGTCATCTCTTCATGTCTCTGAGGATGAAATTCTACTTCGTAGAAGTATTCTTCTTCTGATGCAAAGGGTGGGTCCATAATGATTGAATCTAGATTGGAGTCACTTGCATCCTCAAATGCATCAGGGCTAGGTTCGCATTCTTCTAAAACCGAATCACCCATGATTGGTTCTATTGAGAAGACTGAAATGTCATAGCCATCCTCGTCAGAGTGGGGTGTCCATTGTTCCTCATTGATGGCTACATCCATTGTTGCTAAAATTTCTGCCCAGCCGTGAGTTTCAAATTCTTCATCCGGAAATACTACAGGTGCATAGGTTGGGTCTTGAATTGATCTATTGGTTTCCTTCGCACCTATCTCTCTGGCTTTTCTCTCTTCTCTTCTTCTACTGCCACTTTGCACATCCACAAATGAGTGTCTTCATGCATCCATGAGGATCCTGATCCTATGGAATGCACTGACTCAGTGTCATCTTTGGCTCTATGGATGGGGTTCCATTGAATGGGGGGTACATCCCTATGAGAATAATCTTTGAGATTCACCTTGGTCGTGACACCTAAGTGTTGTAGGTACAATGAATTAGTTCCCCAATCCTGTACCACTTGCAACTGTCGCATAAATGGTCTTCCCAAAATCATCTCATAGGCATGGTTCTTGCTAAAATCACAGATAGCAAATGTGTGCTCAAACTCTACATCACATGTAGTGAGAGTTATTTCTTCAAGCAGTCCTAAGGGTCTCTCAATGCGACCATCAGCCATCTGCAATTTCATCCTCGTGGGCCTGAGTGCTGGCTTGCCCCATCGCTTCCATAGGGAAGTGGTAGCAATTGCAACTCTTGCACCTGAGTCGAGAATTGCCTTGGTTGTGTATCCTTGATGGGTGATGGGAAGATAGGTGTTTCCTTCTTTACCTTCACTCATGTCTCCTATCTTGTCTAGAGGAATTTCTGTCACTGTTCTATGAGAACCTACCTGGGAACATGGTTTAGCTACCTCTGGCATTTGTTCGGCTACATGTTTCCACAGTTCTGGCTTAACCTCGAGTAGCTCTTCTAAAGTGAGATTGCACTGCACTTTAGTATTCTTTACTACCTCTGTGTTCCTAGGTATGATTGAGTCTTCGTTTCTTACCATGACAGTGGGTGTTCTAATACATGTAGACTTTGCTTCCCATGGGCCTGTGAAATGGGGTAATTCGTGTAAAGAATTAGACTCAAAATCTAATCTCTCCTGAGATTGTGCACTCTCCTGCTCTCCATAAATGGAGGGAATATCTTATGGGAATTGATCATGTGCGTCATCCACAAGTTCAAAGGGAGGAGGGACTTCACTCTCTTTTGCCCATTTCTCTTCTTGAATCTCTCGTAGGAATCCGGGTGAGTACCTATTCATAGAAGAGGATGTGTCTGGCTCTATGGAGTTGGGAACATAATCTTCCTGGGTGGGAAGGCTTAACCTTTCACTTGCCTTGCCCTTATTTGGAGGGGTGGGTTCCTTTTCTGATTGTGCAATTAGCCTCTCCAATCTTTCTAGGAGTCCATCAAAGTGCAACTGCGTCTTAGCTGAACTAGAGATGTTAAAGAGGCAACTGGCTTCAAACATGGTTTGAGCCAATTCCACCATCTTAGCACAAATTTTGGTTCGTTCAAGCTCTAGTTCTGCTCTAGGGTAACACTTTTCATGATCGGTTACGTTTGGCCCTTCTTGGATTCTGGCCTGATATGCTTTGAGCATCATATTTAGGTCCTCAGGAGTGGGATCTGCTAGAACTGATCCTACTCTAGGGGGTGGTGGGGTCGCATGAGGCGGGTTAGAAGGTGGTGGATTGGATGGATATGGGAATGATGGTGGCGGAGTAGTGTGAGAGGGACGTTGAGATGTAAGTTCAATTATCTTGGCTCTCGTTTCTCTTAGGCTTTCCTCGAGTTCGTGCATCTTCTTGGCCCATTGCCTTTTCATTCTTTCTCGGCTATCTCTCCAAGCTCTAGTCCTCTTCTTGGACATGCTCTCAGTTTAACTAACCTCATCACTTTTTTCCTGGCCTAAACTTTGGTTTTGTTGTAAAGCCTTAGCTTTGGTGACCACTTGCACTGGTGCAGTGGAAGTTACACTTCCTGTAGAGTCTACAACTAATCCAATCACGTTAATAGGAGTGATTTTTGGCATATTATTGGGATTCTTTGGGCAATCTCGTAAGAGATGCTCCTTTCCACAATCTTGGCAAAAGCCCTGGATCGTTACTGGCTGGGGTTGTGTAGGTGCAGGCATGGGGCAATCACGAATGAGGTGATCTCCTTGACATCTATAGCATGGTCCTCTAGGGAATGGGGGTCGTGCCTGTCTAGGTTGAGGTCTAGAGTTAGGGTTTGCGTACATGACATTTGCGTAATCTGGCTCCCAACTAGGTTCGCTCGGTTCTTCACTATAGTAGGACTCACCATGTTCAGGAGACTGCATGTAATAAGCCTAGGGGCTATCAATATGTGTAGAATCAAAGCTATGATCACTAGGGTCACTTTTTGAAAGCGATGGTGTTACTGGCACTATGGCTCTATTCACCTTTCGGAAGGTACAGGCTCCATACATCTCTGCCCCCGGATTCTCTCAAGGTAACAAGGATTTAGTCTACCTCGGTCAATATAATCTTTGCCTGGCATGCACGAATAAAGTATTTACCCGCATGCTTCAAGTAGACCTTTGAAGAAATGTTCTCTACAGGGTTCTGGGAATATCACTCGGAAATTTTCATTTCCAGGCCAACACATTTGCTACATCTATTCGTAGTAGAACAAGCTATCCATGCAGATCAGTTACGTCTGCCACATCCGGACATTCCAGGATCAATTGATTGGGATCACATGATGACAGACTTGGCTAGAGGACTACGCATACAAGAACATCAGCTTGCCACTCATGTTGTGGAATATTACATCCAGCACTCCCAGCAACAAGGGTCTGTCAGGGACGACAAACGCGAGAGAGGGGGGGGGTGTTGATAGCAGTCAAGGCACCCAAGGACTGACGAGACAAGGAAGCCAGCGGAGAGAGTTAGAACGAAGAGAAGGATTAAGTAGAAAGAGCAGTCAATGCAGATCTGGCAGATAGACCCTTCAAATTTTCCCAAATCTATATCTTTATAACAGTGATTCTCATCACTAAAAATCATTGTAAATACCATTCCACCTTTTTGTAGCTCCATTTTGTGCAAGCCAAGGAGTCCTTGAGCTTGAGGAGCATTAGAAGTACCTACATATCAATTTTCATAATTTTTAGACTCCATTTGAGCCCTCAAATAGGCCCTAGAACCTAATTTTTAACTAGGCCGGACACTAGGTCTGGACAGGGCCAAAAGCTAGTAAAAAACTATAAATAGAGCTAGAGAGCTCATTTTTGAGGTTAGCTTGTAATAGATTTGAACTTGTATGAGCATTTTGGAAGTAATCTAAAGGAACTCCATTGTCTTTCTCTTTGTCTTGCCGTGTGTGCGAGTGTGTGTGTGTATGTATGTGCATGTTAGTGTGCTTCTCACTCACGCACTTGTGCCATCACTTGTTCGAGGTCTTCATACCATCCTCACGTCTTCCCGGATTGACATTAAAGGAGGTGCTACTCATCACTGAGATACACCAAATTTTGGCGCCGTTGCTGGGGATCGAGCTTTGAGGACGAGCGTGTGATGGTAAGACATAGAGTTGTGACGTTGGCGTTGTAGGTAATTTCTTTATTTTTCTTACTTTTCTCTTTTTTACTTCACCATCATCATCACCATCATCATCCTCACCATCTCCCACCTCCATCTCCATCATCGCAAAAATTTCAGTTTTTTGATCTTATCTCCTTCCTCCTTCCATTTCCCTCATTCCACTTGTGAGAGAGAGCGAGAGAGCTGCTTGTGTGTGATGCTTTTGCATGTTTTCTTGAGTTTTCTTGTAGGTATTGGCTGTTCCATCATCTCCAGCATGTCGCGCAGGTACGAAAAAGCTCGGAACTGTCTCTGTGTCGCAAACCTCTGTCGATCATGATTGACAGAAAATCTCATCTTTTGGTAAAACTAAGTGCACCACAGTAGACTAGAGGCCTTGCACATCACAAATCCATAGAAATTTCTAAAAAATTTGCATTTTTTCTGTCCATCGCGATTGATAGCATCCATCGCGATTGACAAAGTCCATCGTGACCGACAGTCTGTCCATCCCAATTGACAGACCCCAATGGACACGTGTCCATCGCGATGGACACCCCTGTCCATCGCGACCGACAACAAAATCACGATTGACACCCCATTTCGACGAGATTCTTGAACATTGCGACGTATAGAGGCCCGATCAACACATAAACACAAAAAATCCGATAAAATCCATCCATCGCGATTGACTTTGCACGACGGACTGCCAGTCCAGCGCGACTGACAACAGTCCATCGCGACCGACAGTAGTCCATCGCGACCGACAGCAGTCCATCACGACCGACAACAGTCCATCGCGACCGACAGCAGTCCATCGCGATCGACAGCTCCATCATGACCGACACCCCTGTCCATCATGATTAACACCCATCAATCGCGATTGACACGTGTCCATCGCGACTAACAGGCCACGACGGACAGCTCTGTCCATCGCGATTGACAGCTCAGTCCATCGCGATTGATAGCCTTTTTCGGCCTATTTTTTAGGGCTTTGTAATTTGAAGATTTTGGCTAATTTTGGGCATGAATATTGGACCCTAGAGCACATAGGAAGGCCATAAGAAAATAATTTGAGAAGTCCTGTTTGCTTGGTAGCCTGTTTGAACCTTGTTTTAGCCCTAAAACCCTGAACTGGCATAACTTTCTCATACGAAATCCGTTTGCTGTAACAAAACCAAGGGATCCCTAGAATTGTTTGCCATAAACATAGAGGGCAGTTTGATATCTAAATTGCATGAATGGAAGTGATTTGCTAAGTCATTTGAATCTAAGTCTTGAGCTAACTTTGGGACTTTTACAGGTCCACTGAGAGCATTAGGAGGCATCTAAAGCAAGGGCATTCCGCAAGCTTGAGAACGGGGTTCTTGAGCACTGAAGAGCAAGGGATCAACAAGTGAGGTTGGAACACTCTCAACTCCCTTTGTCAAATCCTAGCTTAGGCTACACACGAGTAGTGCTAGAAGTAAGTTAGGGCAACGATAGGCATAAGACAAGTCAAAGACTATCTAAGAGATCAAGTTCAAGTCAAGAGATAACCTGTGTGTGACCAATAACTTTAAGGAAAAAAAAAAACTTAACGTGGTACGAACAACTTAAAGTGCGGAAATTAACTTAAGTATTTTTAACGACGTGATATCTGATAAGACCATAAACACGATAATCAACTAAAAAGAACCAAGTGACTTATACAAATTGATCGGCAACGAGGCTGTATCTTAGGTAAAAATTGGGATTGCTCAGATAAGCATATGAACCTTAGATCAGGACGACACCTAGGGAGAGATAGACAGAGTCTGAGGTCTTCAGAGGCTAGTGTCAATCATACTGCTAGGTCTTGGGCCCAGCAGTTGAGCTATCATTCGCACTACCCTAGCTCTGAAACTAGCGAGTCTGAGATGTCTCAGGGTATGGAGAGACCCACAGGGAGTTCAGGTGTGCCATACTTACACAGAGAAGGCCCCTTCAAGACACAGCTGGAATACCTTAGGACCAACCGATTAGGTGCTAGCATCTATGAGGACGGCCTAGGAAGATCTGTGGTCCAGATCAAAAACCCAGATCAACCCATTGGACTAGAACGTCCAATAATCAAATTTGAAAATGGAGCATACTTGGACAAAGAAGGAACCATGGTCACCAGTCACCCAGACAGGACAGATGAATTCGGAAATGTGATCCCAGAAACGGACTTAGGTGACCTAGAGCAAGGGAACATGGGTATAGAACCTAAGACTCCTCGAGGCAAATCAGTTCTCACTAGAATTCTCACACCAGAATGGATCCCCCAGGACAACAAGAGCATAGACCTGCTCTTGAACCGAGAGACCGATGAAGCCTTTTGGAGGTATAAGCCTGTTCAGCCTAATGAGATAGGAACGATCACGATCTATGAATTCAAAGATCCTGATAGCCCAGGCCAAGTGACCTATTTAGACAACACTTCAGAAAGGATCTTTGTGGTCACAGAGCATGGTAGGCATGCCTACACTTGGAAGGGAGAATTTATTTTTCCCCAACCAAGATCTAATGTCTCTTTTGGCCACCAAGGAGCGGGAACATCCCAAGCTCATGGAGCTCAAAGGGATAGAAGTAGAGATAGGCCTGAGATAAGCTTTGTCAACCCAATAGGAAGAGAACGAACGCGAGCAGAGCTGGATAGAGAAGAAACAGAGAGAACTAGAGTTCCAAGGAACCTAAGAAATGCTGATGATTTTCCTTTGCCAAGGCCCAGGGAACACAGCAGAACTTTGAGGCCAACCCAGCTGGTTAAGTCCATGAAGAACTACTTCGATGGCACCGGAGACCCCTACGATCATGTGGCCGAATTTAGGCAAGTCTTGAGAGCCGAACAAGTGGAGGACCTATTCACATAGTACAATGCCTTTGGTCTAACTCTTAGGAACACCGCTCTTACGTGGTTTCAACCACTAAATGAGAGACACTTCAAGAACATAGACCAACTTCTGAAGGCATTCATTATTGAATTCTCTAAGAGTGGCATAAGGCATAACACTTCCTCACTGATTCATAGCTTCAAGCAAACCCCTCAAGAGACGGTTAGACTTGCAGGAAGAAGGTTTAGGCAATACCAAGAGAGATGTCCTGTTTCGGAGTTACCCACACCAGCCAAACAAGTGGCTTTATTCCTAGATGGACTGCTAAGTACAAAATTGAGATCATATGTGTACTTGAAAGACCCTAGGACCATAGAGGAGTGTGTACGCATGTGCATTGATATCGAGGATAACCTAGGGGAGGAGTTGGAGCTTTCAAAAATCTACAGAGATTCAGATAATTCTACTAGCCTCTCTTCCACGCAATCCACATCTATTGAGGAACTCGCTGAGAAAGTAGCTCAAAAACTAGGTGTCTCTAGCAAACAAATTCCAAGACTTGCCCCAGTTAAACGGTGCTATACTTGTGGAGGTGACCATATGGCGAACGTATGTCCCATCATGGCTCAACCCCAAGTGAATCCTAGTAGCCAGTACTGCACCATAGAACGGAGATACACAAATCACACTGCCCAAGATTTCCCCTACAATAAGCAAGCAGTTAGGCAAACCTACCCTCAACCATATCCACAACAGGGCAGATACCAGAACCAGTACCCACCACAACAGTATGCCAGGCCTCAACAAACCTATCAACCACAATATCAGGCCCAGCAGAGACCTCAACTAGTGCTAGCACAACAACCCCCAGCTCCAGCCAATGTGATCCCAGTAAAATATGCAGCTGCAGAAGAGAACCTGAATAGAGCCATAGTGCCAGTAACACCATCGCTTTCAGAAAGTGACCCCAGTGATCATAGCTTTGATTCTACACATATTGATAGCCCCCAGGATTATTACATGCAGTCTCCTGATCATGGTGAGTCCTACTATAGTGAAGAACCGAGCGAACCTAGTTTGGAGCCAGATTACGCAAATGTCATGTACGCAAACCCCAACTCTAGACCTCAACCTAGACAGGCACGACCCCCATTCCCTAGAGGACCATGCTATAGATGTCAAGGAGATCACCTCATTCGTGATTGCCCCATGCCTGTACCTACAATTCCCCAACCAGTAACGATCCAGGGCTTTTGCCAAGGTTGTGGAAAGGAGCATCTCTTACGAGATTGCCCAAAGAATCCCAATAATATGCCAAAAATCACTCCTATTAATGTTATTGGATTAGTTGTAGACTCTACAGGAAGTGTAACTTCACTGCACCAGTGCAAGTGGTCACCAGAGCTCAGGCTTTACAGCAAACCAAAGTTTAGGACAGGAAAAAAGTGCTGAGGTTAGTGAAACTGAGAGCATGTCCAAGAAGAGGACTAGAGCTTGGAGAGATAGCCGAGAAAGAATGAAAAGGCAATGGGCCAAGAAGATGCGCGAACTCGAGGAAAGCCTAAGAGAAACGAGAGCCAATATAATTGAACTTACATCTCAACCTCCCTCTCACACTACTCCGCCACCATCATTCCCATATCCATCCAATCCACCACCTTCTAACCTGCCTCATACGACCCCACCACCCCCTAGAGTAGGATCAGTTCTAGCAGATCCCACTCCTGAGGACCTAAATATGATGCTCAAAGCATATCAGGCCAGAATCCAAGAAGGGCCAAACGTAACCGATCATGAAAAGTGTTACCCTAGAGCAAAACTAGAGCTTGAACGAACCAAAATTTGTGCTAAGATGGTGGAATCGGCTCAAACCATGTTTGAAGCCAGTCGCCTCTTTAACATCTCTAGTTCAGCTAAGACGCAGTTGCACTTTGATGGACTGCTAGAAAGATTGGAGAGGCTAATTGCACAATCAGAAAAGGAACCCACCCCTCCAAATAAGGGCAAGGCAAGTGAAAGGTTAAGCCTTCCCACCCAGGAAGCTTATGTTCCCAACTCCACAGAGCCAGACACATCCTCTTCTATGAATAGGTACTCACCCAAATTCCTACGAGAGATTCAAGAAGAGAAATGGGCAAAAGAGAGTAAAGTCCCTCCTCCCTTTGAACTTGTGGATGACACACATGATCAATTCCCATAAGATATTCCCTCCATTTATGGAGAGTAGGAGAGTGCACAATCTCAGGAGAGATTAGACTTTGAGTCTAATTCTTTACATGAATTACCCCATTTCACAGGCCCATGGGAAGCAAAGTCTACTTGTATGAGAGCACCCATGGTCATGGTACGAAGACTTAGTCATACCTAGGAACACGGAGGTAGTAAAGAATACTAAAGTGCATTGCAATCTCACTTTAGAAGAGTTACTCCAGGTTAAGCCAGAACTGTGGAAACATGTAGCCAAACAGGTACCAGAGATAACGAAACCGCGTTCCCAGGTAGGATCTCATAGAACAGTGCCAGAGATACCTTTGGACAAGATAGGAGATATGAGCGAAGGTGAAGAAGGAAACACCTATCTTCCCATCACCCATCAAGGATACACAACCAAGGCAATTCTCGACTCAGGCCAGCACTCAGGCCTACGAGGATGAAATTGCAGATGGCCGATGGTCACATTGATAGACCCTTAGGATTGCTTGAAGGAATGACTCTCACTACATGTGGTGTAGAGTTTGAGCATACATTTGCTATATGTGACTTTAGCAAAAATCATGCCTATGAGATGATTCTGGGAAGACCATTTATGCGACAGTTGCAAGTGGTATAGGATTGGGGAACCAATTCCTTGTATTTGCAACACTTAGGTGTTACAAACAAAGTCAATCTCAAGGATTACTCTCATAGAGATGTACTGCCTATTCAATGGAATTCCATCCATAGAGCCAAAGATGACACGGAGTCTGTGCACTCCATAGGATCAGGATCCTCATGGATGCATGAAGACACTCACTTATGGATGTGTAAAGTAGCAGTAGAAGAAGAGAAGAGAGAAAAGACTAGAGAGATAGGTGCAAAAGAAAAACATAGATCAATTCAAGACCTAGCCTACGCACCTGTAGTATTTCCTGATGAAGAATTTGAACCTCACGGATGGGCAAAAATTTTAGCAACAATGGATGTAGCCATCAATGAGGAACAATGGACACCCCACTGTGATGAGGAGGGCTATGACATTTCAGTCTTCTCAATAGAACCAATCATGGGAGATGCAGTTTTAGAAGAATGCGAACCTAGCCCTGATGCATTTGAGGATGCAAGTGACTCCGATTTAGAGTCAATCATTATGGACCCACCATTTGCATCAGATGAAGAATACTTCTATGAAGTAGAAGCTCATCCTCAGAGGCATGGAGAGCTTACAAATGATGTGAGATTAACCACACAAGTGATTGCCAAGAGTGATGGCAAGAAGAGGAAGAAGAGAGAAGTCACACGAGAAGAGGAAGAATCCTTGTTTGAGGTCCCCGAGAATTTCAAAAAGTATGAGATAGACGATAGGAGAGTCATGGTAAGAATGCCTAAATGCGATGCACAAGCAGGAGAGGCCTATGATAACAAAGAAACCACCAAGAAAGTAGTTGTAGCCATAGAAGAAGGAGAAGAAAGATGCACATACATAGGCCATGACCTGACAGAGGAAGAAGAGCATGAGCTAATAGCCTTGCTGAGAGAATACAGAGATGTATTCGCTTGGAGTTACAAGGATTTAAAAGGTGTCGACCCTGACATATGTTCACACACTATCCCCATGACCTCAGATGCCAAACCCTCTAAGCAAAAGCCATACACATACAATGATAATTATGCTGCCAAGATCAAAGAAGAGATAGATCGTCTGGTGGAAGCTGGATTTATTTATGAAATTGAGCACACTGAGTGGGTATCCCCCATTGTAGTGGTGCCCAAAAAGAATGGCAAATTACGTGTGTGCATTAACTTGAAGAAGGTTAATGCAGCCACCATTAGAGATAATTATCCGCTTCCCATCACTGAGCATCTACTAGAGAGAGTAGCAGGCAAGGAAGTATACAGCTTCCTTGATGGATTTTCTGGCTACAATCAGGTAGCCATTGCTCCAGAAGATCAGCATAAGACGGCTTTTGCCACAGAGTGGGGCATATTTGCTTTTCGAGTAATGCCATTTGGGCTTAGCAATGGTCTTGCAACCTTTCAAAGATTGCTGTGTCACGTTTTTAAAGAGTTCTTGAGGAAGAATTTAGAAGTCTATGTTGATGACCTCTGTGCTCATTCCAACATTAGACAAACACATATACCTAAACTCAGACAAATCTTTGCCAAGTGTAGAGAATATCAAGTCTGCCTGAACCCCAGAAAAGTGTGTTTTCATGGTTAGGCAGGGCAAGATTCTAGGGCACATAGTGTCAAAGAATGGCATATCCACGGATGAGGAGAAAGTGAGAGCCATCGCAGAGCTACCTAGGCCAAGGAATGTCAAGGAAGTACAAGCTTTCATGGGGCATTGTGGTTATTACCGACGCTTTATACACATGTATGCCATCATACCAAAGCCTCTGTATGGACTTTTGACTAACTTTGAGTGGACTGATGAATGTGAGAATTCCTTCATTGAGCTTAAACGGCGATTATGTTCAGCACCAATCTTGACCACACCAGATTGGAATAAGCCTTTTCATGTTCATGTGGATGCATCCAATTATGCTATTGGATGTGTACTAGCACAACCTACGGGCGAAGGTAATATGGATCTTCCAATTGCCTATGCTAGTAGACAGTTAAATGCAGCTGAACAGAATTATACCACTACTGAGAGAGAAGGATTAGGCATGGTATATGCAGTTAAAAAGTTTAGACACTATTTGCTTGCAAACAAGTTTAAATTTTTTACTGATCATCAAGCACTGTTATACTTGGTAAACAAGCCATGCAATACAAGCAGATTAATAAGATGGTTCCTCTTACTGATGGAATATGACTTTGAGGTTGTGGTGAGGAAAGGGAAGACTCATTTGAGAGTAGACCACCTCTCAAGACTCACATCTCGAGAGGCCCCACAAGGAGTATCAGATGACCTTCCTGATGCTTACTTATTTAATTTGGAAGTTGTACCTCAATGGGCTAAGCCATTAGTGCCAGTATTGACATACGGGCCTAAACATCCAGTCATAAACACTCAAGATAGGGAGATAGTAAGAGCCCAAAAATACCAGATCATGGCAGGAAGTATGTACAAGCATACAGATCAAGGGATCCTAGCTTGTTGTGTGGAAGAGGATGAGTACGCAAAATGGTTGCAATTAGCACATGTAGGTGCATTAGAGCAACACTACTCAAAGCAACGAACCTTACAGACACTAAGGAGACTCGGAGTGCATTGGCCAACTATGGAGGCTGATGTCCATAAGTTGTGCAAAGAATGCCCGATCTGCTGCACTAAACCACCCGTGGAGCATGCCACTCTTTATCAAGTGACCATAGTGCCAGATTGGAGTGAACCACTAGTAGCCTTCTTGAGAACGAAAACATTCCCTCAAGATATGACCCTGACAAGGCAAAGAAGCTTAGAACAAGAAGCCCTAGACTACTCACTCATTGGTGATAATTTATACAAGCGTGGTAAAGATGGTTACCTGAGACTCTGTGTCCACGAGAGTGAATATCTCAAGATCTTGGAAACTGCTCACCAAGGTGTAGCAGGAGGACATTTTGGACCAGATCGAGTGATCAAGGCTATACTATTTGCAGGTCTTTGGTGGCCAACCCTTCATATGGATGCACATACCTATGTGAAGAGGTGTGATGTTTGTCAATGGACGCAATCCTATACGCAAAGATGAGATGCCACTGAAACCTATGATGGGTGGACGAGCATTCTCTAAGTGGGGAATAGACTTCGTAGGTCCTATTAATCCCTCAGCTAAGGGTTCACATGCTGAATATATCATTGTCACCACAGACTATTTAACCAAGTGGGTAGAAGTGAAAGCCACAACAAAGAACGATGCTCAAACGACAGCTAAGTTCTTATTTAAGAATGTGTTCACGAGATACGGGCTACCTATAGAGCTAGTTAGTGATAGAGGGACTCACTTCTTAAATGAAGTTATTGAAAAACTTCTCCAGGAATTCTTGGTAGTACATAAGAAGTCTGCCCCCTATCATCCACAAGCGAATGGACAAGCCGAAAGCACAAATAAGATTCTATGCAATGTATTGACGAAACTAGTGAATAATAAACGCTTTGATTGGGACAAACAGCTACACCATGATGTTTGGGCATACCGAGTTGCCTATAAAACGGTACTCCAATCCACACCCTTTGAGATGGTATGTGGCCAAAATGCTGTGCTGCCACTAGACTTCTTGATACCTACATTGAGAGTAGCACATGAGCATGATTAGACGGGTCATGAACTCTCCTCTAGACTCTTTGACCTTGAACGATTAGGAGAAACAAGACTGAGGGCTGCTGCAAGGATATATGCAGCTAAGAAACGATAGAAAGCGTACTTTGATGCCCATGTTAAGGATAAAGGCTTGAAGGCCGGAGACTTAGTTTTGGTGTATACCCTGAAACAACATGCACAGAAATTAGAGAAAAGAGGCTATGGACCCATGATTATCAATAGGATCTCAACGAGTGGAGGAGTTCAATTAGCTACACTAGAAGGTGATGTTCTTCCTAGTTACATTAGCGGATGCAGAGTCAAGTTATATCAGGAACCCCTGACTGAAGAGATACTAAATCAACTCAACACTGCTAAGAAACGCAAGGAAGAAGAAAAACGAATTCGAGAAGAAGCACAGGCAGAAGCCTTGGAACGCATCCGAAGGATGAAGTTGAGACGACAAGGTAAAGATCAGCCTAAGACAGAGGCATATGCAGACCAAGGGTATCATATGGCAATGTGTGAAGCTTCAGGTATTAGCTCTCATAGAATAATTGATCGGCATCCTTTTGTGACCTTAGAGCTAGGACAAGGAACGAGTGCAAGGACTGTAAGAGCCTTGATTGACTCAGGTGCAGCCACTAGTGCTGTTAAACTTTTGTACTGTCAAGAGTTGATTTTAAGTGTCAATCCTATAGAAGCCTATCTCATAGGATTGGGAGGTGTGGAAACCCCTTGCATGGGCGAGGTGGAACTTCCCCTCTACATTCAAGATTCTTTAATGACAGTTAAAGTACTAGTGTGTCAAGACGAGGATCTCACTGAACCTCTTGTCTTGGGTCAAGACTGGATCTATGATCATGCAGTCAACCTAAACCTAAGAAGTGGACTTCTTCAGGTATGGGTAAATCAGAGTCGAATTACAGTTGAGTTAGACAACAGAGCACTCAAGGAACTAGGAAAGGCACACACTCCTGGTCCTTCTAGGAGTACACATGAAGATGATGATGCTATTCTTGTCCAAAACTATGTGATGCAGAGGGAGGATTCTCTCAATAAAGGAGTCACGGATACAAAGGAGCTCCCTTCTTTTCCAAAGACCAGAGGGATATGGCAGCCAGAGGTAGATCAAATATAGAAGAAGAAGACTACCTATGCTCGAAGCCAAAAGAAAGTACGGAGCAAAGTGTCCCAGCCACCAAAACAAATGTGGGTGCAGAAAGGCGAGCATCATGACGCGGTCAAGTTGCAACCAGTGACTCAACTTCCTAATAGTGATCAACGACACGACACTAATAAGAAGTCTTCCAAAGATTCTTCTTTGAAAGTGAAGTCTATCTGGGTACCCAAGAAGTCGATGAAGGCTGACCCACAATCAAGACAAATTTGGGTGCCTAAGGCTTGCTTGTGGGCTCAAATAGCTACACAGAAACCACACCCCTTACTCACTCGAACAGCTGATACCCACTCTTATACATCACACACGAACACATCTTCACCCATGAGCACGAGTAGAATCACTGGAAAATGGGTCCCTAAAAAGCCTCATTTCCAAGTTGACATTCTCATCAAGCCCTTTAGGGTCTCCAAAAAATCAAAACAGAATGTCATCCACTATGTTTGGCAACCCAAGCCTTGTAATAAACCCCCTGACCCATTTGTAAAGCCACTTCCACTTACTAACTGCACCCACACTGCACCCGACCCCCCAATTAGCTCATAGGTATTCAACATCAGCTAACCACACTGCACACTCACACACTCAAGCACTAACTAACCAACTAACTACATCACAATTCATCAAGTTAATGTTGAAATGGGGACTCAGTGTCACTTTGTGTCCATTGCAATGTTAACATTTATTCATATATTCTCACAGAACCGGCAGCGATTTCTTCAACATGGTTGAGGCTGCAGGAACAAGCTCTCAAGCAGGAACGAGCTAGCAAGTGGTGGATTTAGAAAGTTTACCCATTCTGCCTGAAACAAATGAAAGACCAGAAGAGTTGCAGGCCATCCAAATCATACCAGTAGCGGACCCCCCCAGTGGCCATACCATGCCCGTAGGAAAAGCTTCCCACTGGTTTAGTGAAGTTCCAGGACCCTTGGGCGAGGGATCATACCTATGGGAATCAGAGTTGGATTTCAATGGGAAGCAAGGTAAATACCATTTCTTTACAAGGGAATTCAAAAAGTTACAAAATGCAAAAAGTCTACGTTCGGTATGGGAGAAGGCAGGATTGGAGGCATACTTCAGTGCCCGGCTCCCAAATCCTGACTTCATGCGATGCTACTATCTCATCAATACCTTGAATCCAAGCAAAAACCCAAAAGGTGCAAGCTCATTTGTGATCCCATCTCTGACAAAAGGAAATGAGATCAAACGGTTTAGGCTCTCAAACAACTTAGTGAGAGAAGCCCTAGATATGCGCGGAATGCATATTCCAACAGAGAAGGAGACCCTAGTGCCTGATTACATGAAGAATCGAAGCCTCACCAAGCTCAAGGACATGGTGGCCATGACGCCCAATATTGCAATACATTTGCGAATGTGCATGCAGCACTTTGCTTTTCCTTCCCAAGATAGATTCACCATGCCACCCAAAAAGATATGGTTTAGCTTGTATCTGGCAGAGACACAGAGCCTCACCATCAACTTACCCCACTGGATAATTGATCAGATACACCTAGCCCACAAACGATGGCCGCGGAAGCATGTTTTATATGGATGTTGTGCTCTGACTAGAATCATTAATAGGTGTTTGGCTTATGACATCCCGATTCAACGGGCCCTGATGTGGAATCGAGTAGAGCAGTTTAGAGGCCGGACATCCACTGGACCCCCTTCTAAGAAGATGAGAGGAACTGTCCAAGTCCCTTGTGCTCAACCACGTGGATCCACCTTAACACTGGACGTTACCCCACCACCCCGAAGGGTTCGGCCATTCACACTACGACTCCCAAGACGCAGCACTGATGGCCCTAATTTGATATTTCCTCCCGTCCCAACTGATCTTGAATTTCCCGGTGGCGCACCCTTGGACGAACTCACGAATGAAGACTTTGAAGAATTGTTAAGTGACATAGATCTTGAGGCAGAAGAGGAACAACAAGTGGAGAATGTTCAACCGCAGGCAACAACCTCCCAAGTGCTTGTTACCACAGTTGAAATGGATGAAGAGGACGACGAAGATGAAGAATATGAGGAAGATGAGGAGGAATATGACCACGGACATCAAGATGAGCAACAAGAAGTGCTAGAACTGGTAGGTGCACCTGCATACACAGCTCAACTACAAAGGTTATACGATACGATTAAAGCAGTGCAAGAAAGGCATCAACTCTCCCTGGCATCAGGCCAAGCCTTGATGCAAGAAATGCTAGCAGATGATGGAGTGGATCAACATTTTATTAACACCCTCAAATTAGTGTCATAATCATTAGGAGTTCCGGAGGCTGTTCACACAGCAGTCCGTCAAGCCGTGAGGTATGACAAGCGCATAATCGACACATTACCATGAGAAGGTAAGACTATCAGAATACCCATCATAGAACCAGAAGTAACCATCGAAACCACAGTTACCCCCACCACCACCATTGACCTCTCTGCTGAAACTTTTGTTCAGACATCACCCATCTCACCCCCGCACCCCCCATCCCCACCTTCTCCACCCCCTCCACCACCTCCCACCATGGAAGAAATGGCAGTCATCACAGCTACCTTCACTCACAACCCAACCACATTCACATCCTTCTCCTTTTGAGAGCCAACCTCACAGGACACCCTTTTCTCGTCCATCACCAATCCCCTGTACACTTTCATCCTTTTTGCCCTCCGAGCCCATAATTGGTCACCCCATAATTCCGAGTGTGGTTGGAACCCCCCACCTATGGAAGGCATCCTTTGTTTCCCAGCCTACCCCCAATACGGGTACCCCCATTCCATGAACCCCACTTTCCATCCGCCCCATACACCTCATTCAACCCAATCGCACCACTCCAATACCCATCTTTCATGGAACCGTACATCCGCACTCCAGTGTCTCAGAGGCACACTTCTCAGATGCTTGCAACAACATCAATCTACACCAACACCACACTCACTTCACCTACCATACCAACTTACATGGTAGCCTCTGCACACATCACTCTGTCCGACCCAATGGACATTTCACCAACCATAGCACCTCCCCCCACAATTCCACCATCTCCCCCCCCCCACCCCCCACCTCACCACTCACCACATCATTCGCAGACACAACATTCACTACCTCCCCTCCCATTCCCACCTCCCCTGCATTCCAAACTTTCCCCCTTCCATCTCATAATGTAAATAGCACATTAAATACATTACTTCAATGTGCACACCAACTACAACAAGAGTACCATCAATTGGAAGATCGTACCGCTGCCCTCCAGGCAGAATCTCAGCATCTACAAGATAGAGTCAACACTCTAGAAGATGATTACCAAACACTCCTAGCAGAACATACCACTTTACAGTAGGCTCACACAGAATTGGAATCAAAGATATCGACGGTGGACGATAAAGCAGTCAAGGAACTGGAAAGTGTGCTCCAGGTGCAAATGATATCCAATGCTACACTTAGACGCAATCTTGGGCTATTAAGGAAGTATATGGCAGCAGCATTAGAAGAGAACAAGCAGCTTCAGCAACAAAACCAAGACAATTTTGAAGCAGCTATGGAAGGAATCGGAGGAGCGGCCATTAGCCCTACCAAGTATAGAGCGGTCCCATCAGAAGATATTCGCATCTTACTCGAGATGCAAATTTTTTGGAGTCATATGAAAAGTTAGAGGCTGAATGTGCTGACCTAAAGAAGCAGATAGCTAGTGCCCCCACAGCTCAACAGGAGCCGGTAATCTTGCAACACTCTACAGAAGAATTAGAGACCCTCCGAAAGCAGCTGGCAGAACTCCAAGCACGTCTCTTACCATATGAAAGGCCACCCTCCCCAGCTGAAGAACCAGAACCTGATACAATAGTGGAAATCCCAGTGGATGACAGCTATGAAGAACCATATGAACCCATGCCAACACCTGGCGACCGAGTTAGAGAAGAAGGACAAGAAACTTTAGAAATTGGAGTCTCAGATTGGGTCAAAAGGGTTGAGAAAGTGGGAAACACACATGATGATCATGTCGCCGTGCAAATTCAATCCCTCACAAATCTAGAAGAAACTGTTCTTCGATCTTCTTACTTTCAACACCTATCCCATCAATGGCTAATCACAACATCAGAACCGCAATATATGCCTTACTATGTCTTGCTACATGATTATAATGCAGAAGTTAAAAGGCATACGGGGAAAGAGCCCACATTTGCCACTCAATTTGACCCGGAGGAATTACAGGAAGATGCACATGCTGGCTCGATTTTTCAACCTAATTGGTGTGCATGGTTACTAACTGATTACCCTGAGATGATGAGCACTTGGGTAACCATGCCACTGTATATCAAGTATAATCCATGCTATTGCCCAATGGTCTGTCGCAGATCATGGCAAGCATTTGCAATCAAGGTACGCAACAATAAAGAATGCTCGGCCTGGGTCAACTATCCATATTTTGCTCCACCTCGAGGGACCCCGACCATAGTATACATGATATCAACAATTCGACATTGGTCTACACGTCTAAAGAATGTATCCGACATAGCAGCAAAAATGTGTATGAAAATATTCGAACTCATGATAATTTTCTTCAAAACCTTTCGGAAGGTACATGCTCCATACATCTCTACCCCCGGATTCTCTCAAGGTAACAAGGATTTAGTCTACGACATGAGCTAGACTCCCTCGGTCAATATAATCTTTGCCTAGCATGCACGAATAAAGTATTTACCCACATGCTTCAAGTAGACCTTTGAAGAAATGTTCTCTACAGGGTTCTAGGAATATCACTCGGAAATTTTCATTTCCAGGCCAACACATTTGCTACATCTAGTAGAACAAGCTATCCATGCAGATCAGTTACGTCTGCCACATTCGGACATTCCAGGACCAATTGATTGGGATCGCATGATGATAGACTTGGCTAGAGGACTACGCATACAAGAACATCAGCTTGCCACTCATGTTGTGGAATATTACATCTAGCACTCCCAACAACAAGGGTCTGTTAGGGACGACAGACGCGAGAGAGGGGGGGTGTTGATAGCAGTCAGGGCACCCAAGGACTGATGAGACAAGGAAGCCAGTGGAGAGAGTTAGAACGAGGAGAAGGATTAAGTAGACAGAGCAGTCAACGCAGATCTGGCAGATAGGCCCTTCAAATTTTCCCAAATCTACATCTTTATAACAGTGATTCTCATCACTAACAATCATTGTAAATACCATTCCACCTTTTTGTAGCTCCATTTTGTGCAAGCCAAGGAGTCCTTGAGCTTGAGGAGCATTAGAAGTACCTATATATCAATTTTCATAATTTTTAGACCCCGTTTGAGCCCTCAAATAGGCCCTATAACCTAATTTTTAACTAGGCCGGACACTAGGTCTGGACAGGGCCAAAAGCTAGTAAAAAACTATAAATAGAGCTAGAGAGCTCATTTTTGAGGTTAGATTGTAATAGATTTGAACTTGTATGAGCATTTTGGAAGTAATCTAAACGAACTCCATTGTCTTTCTCTTTGTCTTGCAGTGTGTGCGCGTGTGTGAGTATGTATGTGCATGTTAGTGTGCTTCTCACTCACGCACTTGTGCCATCACTTGTTCGAGGTCGTCATATACCAACTACCTTACAGAACAGAAGTCTGTCAGGGGTGACAAATGCTAGAGAAGGGGGAGTGTTGGCATGCAAGCAACGAGGAGACATAGCACTCAAGTACAATCCGACAATCATTTTTTCATAATTTATTTTCAATCAAAGTGATTTTCATCACTACACAAACATGGCAAATATCGTTTTTGGTAGATTAGACTCCATTTTGTCCAAGACAAGGAGTCCTCGAGCTTGAGGACTATTGGAAGTACTTCCATATCAATTTTTGTAATTTGCTGATCCCCTTTGAGCCCCCAAATATGCCCTAGAACCTAGTTTTTAACTAGGCCGAACACTAGATTTGGACAGAGCCAAAGCTAGTAAAAAAAACTATAAAATGAGCTAGAGAGCTCATTTTTTAGGTTAGCTTGTTAGAGTTTTGAACTATTGTAAGAGACTTTTGAGTAATAGAAAGAACTCCATTGTTCCTCTCTTTGTTCTTGCCTTGTGTGCATGTGTGTGTATGTGTGTGCATGCGTGTGTGCTTCTCACTCACACACTTGTGCCATCACTTGCTCATAGTCATCATACTAGTCCTCATGCCTCCATTGATTGACAATTATGAGGTGGATCTCCTCAGGTTGGTACTTGCCATTGTGCTAGAGTGACATGCATGCATGCTTTGGTCATCTGAATTTTGCTAGTTTTCTATGCCTGTAGAAATCTGAAATGGTGTCCTCTTTTCCCTAACGTGAGGCACCTCATGAACATGTATGTGAAGGCTATATTTTGGGAAAAATGCAATGCTCCTCCTCCCCAAAAGATGCTTCACTTTGAGCTACTTAGAAATTGCAGCTTGTTCACAGTGATGTATGTGGTCCTATGCAGACACCTTCTTTTGGGAACTATCTTTACTTCGTGACTTTCATTGATGATTTTTCCAAGCATGCATGGTTATATCCATTGAAAGAAAAATCAGAACAATTTATGCGCTTCAAATATTGTTTGTTTTTGGTTGAAAATTTATCAGCGTGTAAAATGGGCACACTCCATTCTGATCGAGGGGGGGACTATATGTCTTCTAACTTCAATGCATTTTTGGCTAAATGTGGGATAAAACATTAGTGTAGATTGCAATATACACCTCAACAAAGTGGAGTTGTTGAAAGGAAGAAGAGGTCACTCATGGAGATGGTGAGGTGTATGGTCAAGAGTCAAGCTTTACCACATAGTTTTTGGCTTGAGGTTGTTATGTGTGCAACATATTTACTTAATTGGTGTCCCATTAAAGCATTGTAGTCTATCACTCCATATGAGCTTGACATGGTTACAAGCCATCTGTTGCTCACCTGAGTATTTTTGGTTGTCTGGCATATGTATTAGTGCATGAACAACAATGCAAGAAATTGGATGATAAAGCAATGAAATGTATTCTTGTTGGGTATAGTTCTGAAAGCAAATGCTATCATCTGTATCATCCACAGACTAAACATATTTTGGTTAGCTCTGATGTTGTTTTTGTAGAAGATACTATTCATCCATTACTTTCATGTACTAAGAAGACATCAGTTAGCTCCAAAGATATGTATGACAATGTGCTGCCTCTTTTTACACGTGGACACTCTAGTGTTGGTCCTAATGAGGCAACTTCTCAGCCTTTGTAGGTTTCATGTGATGATGCAGATCATTCCATTTCTGATGCAGATTTACATGATGCACTTGTTGATGAGAGAGTTGATATTGAGGAGGCAAAAACTATGCCAAAATGGCTAGTGCAGGCTTTGCATGACAACAAATTAGATGCACCTCTGTCATATCATACTCATTCAAGCTCTCATAGTGCCTCTTTTGCATAAGAGTGCTATGCCATGGCTACCTTTAGTCTCTGTGATGAGAATGAGCTTGTTTCATTTGATGAAGCAATAAATTCTAAAAATTTATCTGCTATGCAATCAAAATATGATGTTATCATGAAAAATGGTACCTGGTCTTTATGTAACTTGCCTCCTGGTAAGAAGGCCATTGACACTAAGTGGGTATACAAGTTGAAGCATAAGCCTGATGGAACAGTTGACAGGTATAAGGCTAGGCTTGTTGCAAAGGGTTATGCACAGGCAAGAGGCATTGATTTTGATGAGACTTTTCACCTACATGTTGAATGACTACTCTTCATAGCATCTGTGCACTTGCAGCTCATCACAGTTGGAATGTACATTAGTTGGACATAAAAGATGCATTTTTGAATGGTGATTTGCATGAATAAGTGTATGTTTTTTAGCCCAAGGGCTTTGTGTAGAAAGGGCATGAAAACCAAGTGTGTAGGTTGAAAAAGGCATTAAATGGTTTGAAACAAGCACCACGTGCTTGGTATGAAAAAATGCATGCCTACTGATTGCACATGGTTTTGAGAATAGTCCAACTAAGAGCACCTTATATGTTAAGCTTGCTATTGATGTGTTTCTGATCATTGTTGTATATGTTGATGACATGCTGCTCACTAGTCCTATTGAGAAGCATATTGCTGATTTAAGGCTGATTTGCATGCCTTATTTGAGATGTCAGATTTGGGGCATTTTCATCATTATTTGAGCATTCAGTTTATGCAAGTTCATGGTGGAATAGCTTTGTGTCAAACAAAATATATTGACACATTATTGCAGTGTTTTGGCCTTGAAGACTGCAAACCTATTGCCATTCTTATGGAGGTAGGTTTACCGATTGAGTCTTCATGATGCATTTGATGTTGTTCTCTATCAACAAGTTGTTGGATGCTTGATTTACTTATGCATTACTTGGCTAGATATTTAGTTTGTTGTCTCATAGATGAGCAGGTTTATGCATTGCCCAGGTGTCAAGCATTAGCAGGTGGTTAAGCACATCTTTTGCTACTTGAGTGGTACCTGGCTACTTGGATTGTTTTATTCCAAGGGGGATCATTACCGCCAGATTTACATGCATTTTCTAACTTTGACTGGTTTGGTTGCTATGACACTTATCTGTCCTCTAGTGGTTTTTGCTTCATGCTTGATAGCTCATGCATATCCTGGTTGAGCAAGAAGCAGCCTAGTGTGGCCACTTCCAGTTGTGAGGCTGCATATAGGGTAGCTTTCACAATGACTATTGAGTGTGTGTGGCTTAGATGTCTTATGGCTGATTTGGTTGTTGATCAGTCTTCTGCCACCATCTTCACTGATAGTCAGAGCACATTGGTAGTTGCAAGGAACCCTGTGTTCCATGCTTGCACTAAGCACATTGAGGTGCACAATCATTATGTAAGGGAGAGGTTCTCTATTGGAGAAATCAGTTTGGCATACGTGCCCACACAAGAGAACATTGCAGACCTTTTCACAAAGGCGCTGCCTATGGATAATTTTGAAGCTTTTCGCAAAGTTTTGGGCCTACTTCCTTTTGTGGATTGATTCCACATAGCTTGGCACTTCCTTATACATGAGTGCCAGCTTCTTGTTCCCCGCATCACTCCCAAGGGGGATTTGTTGATATATTTAGGTAGTGATGTGTGTAAACACACTAGGACAGCCCGAGCATTTTTTAAAATCTTTAGGAGGTTTTTTCCCCCTAGCTCATATATATGCATATAACCCTAACATGTCACTTATCTTTGTACATTCTAGTGGTAATACATTGAGTACTGTGTGTTGTGCCCCGAGCTTTTTCTTCTTCCTTGTGTTATTCACGTGCTTCCGCAGACCTCAAACTCCAACACACAAGTCATTTCAAGAGCTAGAAGACTACAAAGGTGAAGTTTTGTTAGGAAATAACAAGAGTCTTTCAATTGACGGAAAATGCAAAGTACAAATTATGAATCAAGAAGGAGAATGCAAAGCATTACCAAACATACTTTTTGTACCAAACCTTTGCATGAATCTCTTCTCTATCAAAGAAATTACCAATCATCACAAACAAGTTCTCTTTAACAATACATCACTGAAGGTCATTGATACTAGCACTAAGGGCATCATAGCCCAAGATGTTGAGGATAAAGGCTTGTATAAAATTTCCTCCTTGTGGCACCAATGCTATGGACATATGTCCTATTTAACCAAGATCTCAATATCTCAATTAGTTAAGGGATTGTTACTATTAGTGTCCATGTTTAAGGCCAAATGGTTGTCAAAAACCTTCGTATATGTTCCTTAATAAAATATATAGTGGTTTGGTCAGCCACATATTGTAAGTTTGATTGCATTTGTGTGACCTAAGAAATCTGTGTATTATGTGGTTTCTTTGTATTATGTAGCCTCGATGCGGAGTACTATGTGTGGTGTCTAGAGATCGGTTTTTCACTGTGAGGATATCATCATGGAGCTCTCGAGAAGGAGAGTCCACTATGGTGGATCACATTCAAAATACTTCACTGATATTAGAGCATTCGGATGCAAAAGCCTTATTCGATTTGTGCGAGCACCCGCCCACCCACCCAAGGCTTTCTCCAAGGCCTACGACTAAGGTGGAGACCAAGGCATAGACCTTGGCATATCTTGTCATCCGAGTCACTAAAGTCACCATTGGAACCATTGGCTATGCACAAAGGGAGGACCTCAATGATCAAGGAATATGGAGGCTCCCAACGCTTCTCGAGAAGCAACCCAACCCCGGGGAAAGACTAAGATTAACATTACCTTGAACATGTTTTGTTCCCTCAAAGCTTCATTCTTTGCTTTCAAAGCCTATTTTGAAGCATTTTTGGGATGATTTTTGGAGTCAATTTGTGGTACTTTTGTGCATAGTTACCATTGCATATATTCAAGAACATCACAAAGAGTGCTCTTTTGTACTTCTCTGAAGCAAATATTCATTTTTGGGGCTATCTTTTCAGCCTCTAGTAAATTTGCAGGGTTCTTGAAACGTTTTCAGTTGTGGTGGGAGCAGCCACCACACATTTACGTAGGTTTCTTGAGCCTAAAGAACAGAGTTGACAAACACTTGCATGTGTTGTTGGCAAGTGTTTGGGCCATGAATTCAGCCTTTTCGTGCCATTTTATTGCATATATTGAGCACATACACATTATGTACGCTTCTATGGATAGCGCTTATGTATATCCATGTGGTCATTGATATGGCGGTTACATTTTTTGCACAAAGCCTTTTACGCTTCATAAAGAGGGTAGTGGCTGTTGATGAGATGATTGCTCCTACATCATCTACATTTTGTATTGGCATGAGTGAATCTCCTACTTCAATTGAGTGTATCTAAGAGGCACTCTATTTCTAGTTTATTTCCATTTTATATTGTATTTCCTTTGTATTTGGGTATCTTGCCATTTGCTTCTACCATTGTATTCACTCATTTTCAAGGGAATTATCCCACATGAGATGTACTTTGGAGAGTCCCTCCCAAATCTATATAAGGAGGGCCTCTCCCCCCATTTGTACTTGGTTAGAAGCTTGAGGAGCCTACTCCATGCTCTTGGAAAGCTCATTTCTAATCCACATGAGTTTACTCATTTCATGGCCTACACATTTTGAGTCTCACACACTCTTTCTTTTGTGAGTACACTCTTCTTTTCATTTTGCTTCCGCACGTTGTCGCAAAGTTACTTAAGGAGGACGGAGAGAGGAAGTGCCAACTTAGCTTAAGAGATTTAAAGTTGAATTCTGAGGGTACGAAGCAACTAGCTTCTATGATTCTTCTTCAGCTATACTATATTGAAATTGGATTTAAGCCATTGATTTAAAGCGGAATTGAAAACTTTATTTATCCTCCTAGATTTTTATTTAGGAGGACTCCCTTGATTTCATTTATGTCATATACTAGATATGAATTCAAACGCTTCATTCCATGATCTTTATCTACAACAATGCTTGAACTTTGCCTATTAAAATCAAGTACGTTGCTTCTTCCACGTCAATGGTGAGATCTTGGCAACATCAAGGTTTTGGACGGTGTTAGTCATGCGTCAAAGTTGCACTTGTCCATTGAAAAATATTCCCATTTGCTGTATATACTTGTTGATCAATGAGTTTCAACACTTTCTTCTGATCAATGGTTAAGCAGTTCATAGAAGCATTTGATAACTAAGTCGCCAATTTAAGGAACATCGCAAAACATTCATAATTTTTACATCACATTACATTTAAACGAACCTTCTATGGTGCTACTTTGCATGGAGGTAATAGGCGAGAAAGAAGGATGATGAAGTATTGAACACATAATAAGTAAATGGTAAGGATTGCGCAGTTTAACACCAAAAAAGTAGAGAAGATAAAAAAAAATCATGTTTCAGTTCTTAACGCAACACAGAAACAAAAGGGGCTTAAAGTTGAAGTGAACAATACATGTATTTTTGTTAACAGATCCTGGAATGCACCTCTACTAGACTCTGTCGAAAGCTCATGATTTTTGATGCGAAACAAAAACAACATTAATTAGCTCTGGTCATTGACAGTTAAGCTTGGAGTTAAAGAAGTACCATGCATAGTTTTTCTTCGAATGAATTGATCGCCAACTTGACACTTGATTATTCAGGATGAACCCAAGCTTTGCTCCACAACATTCATAGTGCAAGCTCTGAAATTACAAAGTTAACTTTCTCCCCTCCAGATGAATCGTGCTGAACTGTCTGAAAATTTTCTCTCTCATCATGATCTGCTAGAAAACAGGAAAGCAAAAAACTTCCAGATATACTTATTCATATCATTAATGCATTGTTCTTTTCTTCTGAAAAGAAATGTTCCTCAATGACTCTCTCCGTCACTCGTGAAGACAAACCAGTCATACAGAGATTGATTCTCTCCGTCACTCGTGAAGACAAACCAGTCATACAGAGATTGATGCTTGCTGCTACGATAAACTGAATAGGCCATGGTGAAGGTATACATCCTAGTTCTCAGAAGCTGCTCCACAACTGTTTCCTCCTTTCTGCTCCCTTTAGCGAATTCAAAAAGAAAATGAAGGAAAAAAAACACCTCTCCCTTCCATATATCTGCTTTAGCATAGTTAGAACAGATCTGAATATGCGAATTGATTTAAGCTCTTCCCTAAGTCTCTGTCTGAACGTGCATGTCTTCAACTGAAGATAGCTTTTTATCGGTGTGAGCCTATTCTCTCTTAGCTGTTGCCGTCGAGACCCTCCTCTCCATAATTCCTCCCCATGTATGGGACATATTCTAAAGATGACGAGCAGAGAGGCCTTCCCTACCCACGTGCATGGCTTAAACTTCTTGACCCCAAAAATAGAAGAATCAGCCCTTCCGCCTGATGAGGAGCTCCGTCATAACCCTTAACCTCCTGCATATGTGAGTCACAAACTGTGTATATGTTGAAAGAACTATCTCGATCAGTCCCGGAATAAGAAGCACACAAAAGTTCGCGGCCGCCTATCTGTATATACCTCCTATCTTCGGGGTCCCCTCCTCCCATTGGAAACTTGTCCGCTCAAAAGCACACAAAATTCCCTTTCATCAAGTCACCTCTTCTCTTGAAGAAGGCATCCGTCATTTTTTATGCATCTTCAATAAAACTTACAATATTTGCCATAATCGATGCTCATAAATCATGAAGTTACAATTCTTTCCCTCTGACTTCAGCACAAGAATGTCCTCTTCTGTGTCATGAGCAGAAAAATCCGCTTGTATCTGCTGAAGCCACCATGTGCTTCTCGCAGCTGGCACTTAGCAATACGATAGACAAGGATATAGAGGACACGTGTTGGCATAGCAGCAAGGGAAGGAGAACGATCTTCGTGCACAGCGACCCAAAATGGAAAATCTTTCTCATTCTGGCTACTTACCTGTGTTATCTTTCTTTGATTTTTCATTTTGTGAGCATTGTCAATATGGAAAGCAAACTAGGAATGTGCACAAGATGCACATTGAATCTTCAATTCAACATTTAGATCTTGTTCATACAGATGCATGTGGTCCTATGCCCACAAGGTCATTAGGTGGTTCTCTTTACTTTGTCACTTTCATAGATGATGCTACTAGAAAAGTCTAGGTATATCCTATCAAAGCAAAGGACGAGGTATTTCCTACTTTCAGAGAATGGCTTGCTTCAATTGAGACTGAAAAAGGAACTAAGCTTAAGGCTTTACGTTCTAATAATGGGGGTGAGTATACCTCGTATGAATTCAACCTTTTTTGTTAGTCTAGAGGAATGTAGAGAGTTACAGCTCCTTATACCCCAGAAAAAAATGGTGTAGTTGAAAGGATGAATAGAACTATTCACGATATATTAGTTTCTATGTTGCATCATGCAAACCTTTCATAAGGCTTTTGGGAAAAAGCAGTATTATGTGATTAACCTTCCACCTAGTACTACCAAAGGTTTGAAAGTGGCACAAGAGTTATGGACAGGGAAGCCACCATATTATGATCATCTTCGAGTTTTTGGGTTGAAGCATATGATCATATACCCAAGAACCTTAGACAAAAACTGGACCATAAGTCAGAGAAATCCATTTTTCTTGGATACGGTCAAGAAGGCCTATTTGGATATCGCTGGATGTGGTGTCGAGTGCGGTGACCGTGAATAGTGGTGTGATCGTGGGTAAGTGTGTGGGTGTAAATACAGGATTTACAAAGGTTGAGGAGTAATTTACAGAGGGGTTGTATTGGACGGCTTGGTGGAAAGGGGAAAGAGGGGTTACGGTGGGTCGGGGAGGTGAGACTGGGGAGAAGGTTAATGGAGGTGGGAATGGGAAAAGGGGTCTTGGAGGTGTGGGGAAGGATGGAAAAGATGGATGGAGAAATGGGTTGGATAGAAAGGTGGATGTGTTAGGGGGTAGACTAGGTTGAGTGGGTGCGGGAATTGTGGGATGAATGGGCATAAGGACGACTTCTGCTACTTTACCGGGGAAGGAGGATGTTGTTCTGGGAGAAGGGGGGGTGTATGGGGAAGACTGGATGGATGGGAGGTGAAGGAGGAGTAGTTGGGGTGACAGATACTTCGGTAACTGTGGTGGTATGTACAGTGGTAGCACGGGGTGGGGAATCTACGAGGATGGCTTCTTCTGCCAAAGGGCCTTCAGGGACAAGACGTGCTTCCTTGGCCTGTTCTGAAGATTGTCCGTCGGTGGGTACACGAATGTATTCACCAGGTTTGGTTAGTAAGCGGATTCTGCGGTAGCGGTTTTCTCTGCAAATATCTTAAGGCTTCAGTGGGTCCAACTGATTTGACAAGCTCTCTGAAACCTCTGATGTATACTTCTTCAAACCCGCCCAAGACAAGCTCTTGTTCTATGAGGGTTTGGCTCTCTTTGTCAGTCAACTTCTTGCGCGCCCAAACCTTTTCCATAGTACGGTATAACTTTTTGATGGCCAGTGTATAAGCTACTGCTTCGAAGGTTTCTTCTTCGTGTGTGCTCGTGTCACCTTGGGTGACCGTTTGTTGTCCTTGTTTGTCTGTTTACACATGTTCTTGGGATTCATGAGTTCCCTGACTGGCTTCGTCATCGCCTTCATCTTCATCTGTCTCTGTTCTTTCCTCTTTGGAACTAGACACTACTTGTCCTTGTGGTTGATCTCGCGGTGTGGTAGGGTAGCTGGGCCTTTCATATTCCTGAGAGAAGATCTGGCCTTCTGAAAACTGAAATTCACTTGAAAATACGTCCTGCATCTCAAAATCAAATGTGGTGCCTGCTTGTTCTATTTCTAAATGGGGTATCGGGAAAGAGAAAGCTTCCACACCAATAGTGGTGGGAACTTCTACTGTAGTAGTGGTAGGTCCTGGGACTGTGGCTGCTTGAGGAGCAACTGTGCTGGTAGTGCCCTCCGTTGCAACTGGTCTTGATAACCGTATACGAATAGGTTGTACTATGGGAGTGGATTCTGTCGGAGACTGCTCTGGTGATGGTTGTGGTGAGGGTGATTTTTGCACTTGAAGGCAGGGGATGGTTCCTCTCATTCGCTTTCCAGCTCTTCCTTTGCTAGGCTTCCTAGCTTTCTTCGATGTCCCTTTGAATGCCTTCAGCTCTTCGCTTGTCATTGCTCGCTCGATGGGTAAATCGTAGGCCAAACACATATATACAATGCGCGTGAGGGCGCAACATCCATTGATGACTTTCTTTCTTTCCCATCTATGTTGTGCTAAATACATCTGATCAATGATCCAGCTAGCTAGATCAACTGTCTGGGGTCCAATACAGGATAAATAGAAACCAAACCATATTCGATTGTGAGGCATTGTGAATCTGTCCTGAGCGGGGAAAGCAAAATGCTGCATACATATCCGCAGTGGTTTTGAAAGCTCAGGTGTGATTGCTGAAATCTCTTCCCACTTAGTAACGTCCCCACGTTTCATAGGGTCAGGAACTAACCTTTCTCGCTCTGTGGGCATGTGGGTTCCATGAATCTTGATGGCAGCTCGAATCAGATCTTTAGAAAGATAAAATCGCTTATATGGCGGATCATTCACTAAGGATGGCAAAATAAAAGTGTCGGGCAGATCCTTGTTTTCCGAAGCTATCAAAGTGGTGATTAAGTAATAGCATCTGTAGAAGTCAGGTTTAGGCAAAGGGTCACTGAAATACTCTGTGAAGCCGGCTCTTGCCCAAACATGTGTTAAGTCTTGTGTGTTCTGTAGCCCTTCGAACTCTCTTGAGAAGAAATGATATTTTCCCCATGTACGGTCATCAAAAGTCAAATTAGCCTCAAATATAAACTCAGCATCCGCCAATGGTCCTGCCAGCCCTTGAAACCAATGAGAATTGCGATGAATCTTCTCAGTATAGCCTCGAGGAGGGTCGTCGATAGGCATGGGTCCTGGGAATCCTTGGAATTTTGGCGGTGGAGCCGTCGGATGGGACTCTGCGAGTAAAACACCGATAGGTGCTATAGGTGCGCTGGGGCCTGCTTCTGATGGTCCTTCTTCGGTTTGCATGATGATTGTCGTGCTAATGGAAAAGATCTGCTACAAAAGATTAGCACATTAGCATGGAAATTAATTATGATCCCATTACAGTGAGACCGCAATCTCTTTCCATAACCGATGTGTAACCCGTGTAGCCAAGTGTTGTGATGTGATTGATGCAATGCTTCTTGCAGAACTAGTGTAGGTCTCTAGACACCTATATGTTTTCAGATGTTGCATGCAGTTCTTTAATGAGATGTTATTACAGGTGATGTTGGGTTATAGTGTGTGGATTTATACAGGGTTCAATCATGAATGAGTTATTACAAGGTTGTAGATTAGTCGGGGTGGTAGTTATGTTAGACAAGGGGTTAGGAGAAGACTTCTGGATACGTTTCGGTATCCACTTCCTAAGAGTTTGTGATCGGGTGATAGGTCTCTGCGGAGGGACAATAGATGATATCGGATTTGGTGGTATGGAGGGTTGAAAAGATTTTCGAGGGGTATATTTTACATGGCTTGAGGGTTGAGCTATAGTACATGGTTTGGGTACCCAAATTTCCGTGGGTGTTGGTCGGTTCGTAAGGTACTTCTTGGCGATCCAAATTTGTCGAATGTTCGAACTTGTAGAAGAAGGTCGAGGGAATGTTGGACACTGATTCTGCTTCTGCCTTGACTTCTTCTTGTCATTATCTGCATTGTTGAAATCTGTCGGTGCTTTCTGTCCTTTTGGCACCCATATTTGTCTTGTGCCGCTTGCTTTGTGTTGCTGAGATTGCTTTCCTCTTTGTGTCGTCTGATGTTGCCGTCGGTCTGGGTTCCTTCGTCGTGGTTGACTCTGTTGTGGTTGAGGTTGAGAGGTCGAATGGACACTCTGCTTTGGAAAAGAAGGGAGGTCCAACACTTGCGAAACCTGCCCATTAGGAAGTGCTCCGTTTTGTACTTTTAATCTAGGCCAGTCCGCAGTAAGTGTGGAAGGATGGGCACCGCAGGGTGTTTTGCCCATGTGTCCGCTGATATAGCCCACCTGACCGCTGATTGTGTCCATTTGACCAAGTGGTTGGGTAATTGCCCCTTCTAATTTGCAGGAAGCCCAAGGGAAAATCTCTTGACGTCCTGATTGACAATTGTCCATCACCAAGCCCGCATGGGTTGGTGTAGACGTAACGTGACTGATCTGACCAAAGATCTTCCGGTCTTCCGTCGCATGCATTTCATAGGGTCTATGGCTACAAACCTCAGTCGGAATGCCATTAGGGAAGTCAAGCGGTATCACTCGCTTTTGATCTAAGGTTCCAATCTGCAAGGAGCCTTGTCTAAGATTTAGGTCCACTGAGTGATCGTATAGCCAGTCTTGGCCAAGGATTAGGGGTTCTATCAGGTCGTCGTCATGGCACACTAGTAACTTCACTGTCAAGGTCACTTCGTTTATGAGGATAGGAAGATCCACCTCACCCATGCAAGGGGTTTCCATGCCTCCTAGCCCTATGAGGTATGCCTCAATTGGCCGCATTTCTATTCTTGAATCTTATATTGGGACCATCTAATCGCACTAGTCACAACACCTGAATCAATTAAAGCCCTGAGCTCTTGGCAAGGGTTGCCGTGCTCTAGCCTGACTGTAATGAATGGTCTCCGATCCACTATGCTAGGATGGGTACTTGACTTTACTTGACACATGGCCATGGGATATCTGGGTGTAGTTTCCAGATGGTTATAATGTTCTCTCCCTAGTCCTTGTCTTCTTAACTTCATGTGCTTAATGCGTTCTATAGCTTCTGCATGAGCTTCAACTCGTATTCTATTTTCTTCCTCCTTACGCTTCTTTGCCAACATGAGTCGTCTAAGCATATCCTCAGTAAGAGGTTCTTGGTATAACCTGACTCTACAACCACTAATGTACTTAGGCATTATATCTCCTTCTAAGGTGGCTATTGTACTGCTCCACTTGTCGGGAGTCTGTTAATGATCATAGGTCCATAACCTCGCTTTTCTAACTTCCGTGCGTGCTGTTTCAGCGTATATACTAGGACTAAATCTCCTTCTTTCAAGCCTTTATCTTTTACATGTGCATCAAAATATGCTTTCTGTCGCTTCTTAGCTGCGTATATTCCTGCTGCTGCTTTTAGCCTGGTTTCTCCTAATCGTTCCAAGTCCATTATTCTTGCTGATAATTCATGGCCGGTCCACTGATGTTCTTGTGCAACCTTAAGGGTCGGTATCAAGAAGTCCAAAGGAAGCACAACATTCTGACAAAAAACCATCTGAAAGGGAGTTGCATTGAGTACGGTCTTGTAGGCCACTCGATATGCCCAAACAGCGTGGTGTAATTGTTTGTCCCAATCTGAACGTTTGTTGTTCACGAGTTTCGTCAGTACGTTACAAAGGATCTTGTTAGTGCTTTCAGCGTGACCATTGGCCTGAGGATGATATGGTGCGGATTTCTTGTGAATCACCATAAAATCCTGTAACAAATATTCAATGACTTTTATGTTTGCCCGATCTAAGGTTCATTAATTTTCTTCCTTGCACACTCAGTACACGCTCAGATCGTCAATGATTCTTTGATCTTTACTTGATTCTTTTTAAATTTCTTCAGATTCTTGTCTTGATGTACGCGTCAGGAATTTGACTTTCTGTGGTACTTTGAGTTCTCGTTCCGTCAGACTTATGTTCTTTCCTTTAGGTTTCGTATCACACACCTCTACTTTAGTCTTGAACTTGATAAATTTAATTCTCTTGAACTTGAGGCGTTCCTATCGTCGTTGATCCACAATGCTAACGTTTATCCTAAGCAAAAAATTGACTGAGGGGGTTGAGTAATCTTCCAACCTCGAGTCAGCTTTTCTGGTTGCTCTGATGCCCAAGAAGCCGCGCTTCCCAAGCTTTATGCCCTTCACTGCCTTGCTTTGGTTTCCTTTGATTGCCTTTGCTAGACCTGGAAAAATCCAATATTAGACCAATATCACAATGGATGATCAAGCACCTGAGTTTATACACTTTTAAAGTCCCTTAACCTTTGGCAAAGTTTTCTTCCAAAGCCCTCTTTCTTTCCTAGTCCCACACTAGGTCAACCTCAAATAAGCTTATCTAAAAATCAACGTACTCTTTATAAAAAAAACAGTTGAGGTCACGTAGTACTCGTCAAGAGCTTTCTAACGAGCTATAAAGCTCAAAAAACGGACTTCGGATGAGAAAGATATGAGCGTTCAGGCCCTGGGGGGTGAAAACTCACAAACATGTTTTTCTCCAAATATGAGCTAAGGAGTCTCCTATGAGTGCAATGATCCAAAAATTTTCAAAAAATAGCCCCAAAATTGGTAAAAAAAATCAAACCCTAAAATTTGCATTTGGGTGAGCAATCGCAATGGTCTGAGATGATCGCGATGGTCTGGGACCGTCGCGATGGTCTAGGCGAACCGTTGCGATGGCGTGTGTGCGAACCGTTGTGATGGTCTGAAGTGCACGGTCGCGATGGTCTAAATGTGAGCAATCGCGATGGTCGGGGTGAGGCGTCACGATGGTCCGACTGAGTGAACAATCACGATGGCGTCAGTCAATGGTCAACGTGCACTGTTGCGATGGTTCGAAGTGAACCGTCGCGATGGTCACAGATGCGATGGCGTGAGCCAATCGCGATGGTCCAAATTTTGAGATGTCACGATGGTGTAAGGGTCTCGTCGCGATGGCGTGGCTAGTGAGCAATTGCGATGGTCTAGCTTGCCATGTGGCACTATTGAGGCGATGGCATGGGCCAATCGTGATGGCGTGGGGTCGACGGGATCGTCAAGATGGTCAAGGACCGTCGCGATGGTTCAAGTGAACCATCACGATGGCGTGAGACTGTCGCGATGGTCCGGCCGAGCCGTCGCGATGGCGTGCAGCAATGGATTCCTAGAGGCGCAAGGGTCGCCTACACGCCCATGAACTTGCTTACCTCAAATTCCGAACTTGGCAGACCATCGCGATGGTCTGACACAGTCGGCAATTTCTGACAAAAAGTGATTTTCTTACCTTTTTGCAGCCTTCTTGATGCACTGGAGCTCTGTACCTGCAAGAAAACTCAAAAACACACAAGTACACACAAGCACAAAAGCTCTCTCTCTCTCTCTCTCTTGCACATGCACAAATGAGGGGAAATGAGGAGAATGGGTGGATATGGTGAATTTTCTGATTTTTTTTTTTGGAGTTGGAGATGATGATGCGGTGATGAAGATGGAGTGTGGGGGAGGTGAAAAACACTAAAAACTAACTAAAAACAACAACAAAAACTGAAATTTTTACCTTCCAACGCCACTTCTTGCTATACTCTTACCATCACACATTCGTCCTAGACTCGATCCCCGGCAACGGCGCCAAATTTGGTGTTGCTCTAGCACAATGGTGAGAACCACGTTAAGAAGCTCCACCTCCTTAATGTCAATCCGCGGAAGAGATAGGAGTGATATGAAGATCGTGAATGTGAGATGAAGTGAGAGTGAAGGTGAGAAGCATAGAGATGCACACACACATACACACACACTCAAGCAAGACACAATGGAAGGTGAGAAATCAACTCTATTACTCAAGAACACTCTTACAAGCTCAAAATAGCTCTAAGCTCTTCTTTACTCACACAAGCTAACCTCAAAAATGAGCTCTCTAGCTCTTTTTATAGATTCTAAACTAGGTTTGACCGGTTTCACATCTAGTGACCGGCATAGTTAAAAAATAGGTCCTATGCGCTATTTGAGAGGGTAAACGGTGTCTAAAAATAACCAAAATTGATACGCTCATTCTACCTAAGCTCCTCAAGCTCAAGGATTCCTGGGCTTGCACAAAATGGAGCTATGGATTACAAAAAAGGTTTTTCTATGTTACATATTTCCTGCTCTGCCTTTACATGCTTCCGCGTCTTCTATGCCTCTGGCTACTGCCAACAATGCCATTTTCAATGAGTCGAAGATGCATAAACAAACCATTAAGGAGGTTGAAGTGAGAAGAGTGGTGTTTGAGGATACTAGTCCTCCAGTTATCATGCATAAAAATGCTACACATAGGGATGTTCAAGAAAATGTCCAATCAGATCAGTATGAAAATGTTCTAGTTCAGCAACCATTGAGACGCCCTACACATGCCTGACATCCACATGATATATATGTTCCAGGTTTGGATTTTGTTATGCTAAAAGATGCTAGTGGGCCTTCTTGCTACAAAGAGGCTATGCAGACAGAGGATCATGTCAAGTGGGAGCGTGCCATGAAGAGTGAGATGTATTCTATTCAGAAGAATGATACTTGGGATTTAGTACCTTTTCCAAAGGGCAGGAAAGCTTTACCATGTAAATCGGTATATAAATTGAAATTCACGTCAGATAGTGCTTTTCCAAAGTATAAAGCATGACTTGTTGCAAAGGGTTTTAAGCAACAACATGGTGTTGATTTTGAGGAAATCTTCTCTTGAGTGGTCAAGGTTTCTACCCTTTGAATGTTTCTTGGATTCATTGCAATGGAGGACTTAGAGCTAGTCCAAATGGATGTGAAAACTACTTTCTTTCATGGATCTTAAAAATGAGATCTATGTGGAGCAACCAGAGGGTTATGTAGTTCTTGGTAAAGAAGGTATAGTTTGTAAGCTAAAGAAGAGCTTTTATCGACTTAAATTGTCCCCTAGACAATGGTACCAAAAGTTTGATGCTTTTATGAAGTCTCGAGGCTATTCTCAAAGCAATGAGGATCATTGTCTCTACACAAAGAGATGTTGAGATGGCAGCTTGATATGCTTGATACTTTATGTCGATGATATGTTGATTGTTGGAAAGTCCTCTTATGACTTGTCAATTCTCAAAAAGAAGTTGAGTCAGACATTTGATATGAAAAATTTGGGGGATGCTAAACCTATTCTTGGCATATGCATTATTTGTGATATAAGTAAAAGATGCATATACTTGTCTCGAAGTGAGTACATATCCAAAGTACCTCACAAGCTCCATATGCAGGGTGGAAAGGCATTGGGTACACCTTTATCCACATATGTGAAATTGAGCAAGGTTGATTGCCCCAAATCAGATGAGGAAAAGGAATTCATGACCAAATTTCCTTATCAGTCTCCAGTTGGTAGTCTTATGTATGCTATGGTATCTATGAGAGTAGACATTGCATTTGTGGTGGGAGTTGTGAGTAGATATATGTCAAATCTTGGCAAGAAGCAATGGGAAGTGGACAAGATGATTTTGAGATATTATTTGAGTGGCACTATGGACAAGTGTCTATGCTTGGGTAGAGAGAAAGCATCCATTATTGGTTACACATATTCTGATTATGATTGTTGTGTAGACAATCGTAAGTCTACATCAGGGTACATTCTTCATTTTGATGGAGGTGCTATCTCTTGGAGATCTCATCTTCAAGAATGTACAATTGTTTCCAATACAAAAGTAGAGTATGTTGCAGCAAGTGAGGCATGTAAGGAAGCATTGTGGCTTTCTTGACCAAACATCAAGCTCACACTGGAGGACTCATCATCACATGTGGATGTGCATGCTTATCAACAAATAATTGTCTCTTTACTTTACTTAACCAACATGATACTAGATATTGTCTATGCAATTGGTATACTTAGTCCATTTATACATCAAGCTCATAAGACACATTGGAATAATGCTCAAAGACTACTTTGATATCTTGCCCTCACCCGACATCATGGTCTTTCATATAGAGGGGGCATTGATCTCGTAGGATATTCAGATTTAGATTGGGTTGGTGATCTTGACTGCCAATAGTCTACTTCTAGATACATAAACTTGCTTGACTTAGGACCTATCTCTTGGGTAAGTAAGAAGCGGCCTACATTTGCTCTAGCATCCACCAAGGTAGAGTATCAATCATCCAACTTTACACATGTGAGGCCATCTATCTTTGATGTTTATTATCTGACATTGTTATTTTGTAGGATACTCCGACATGCATATGCACCAACAACCAATCAACCTTAGCCATCGCCAACAATCCAGTGTCCATGCTTTGACCCAGCACATCGAGATCTTGTATCATTTCATCCACGAGAATATTGTATCCCAAGAGATAACTCTAGAGTAGTGTACTTTTAGGAGAACCTAGAGGACATGTTCACAAAGTCTTTACCACCATTTTGCCTCCAATGCTTGGTGGACCTCTATAGCATTCAACTAATCCAAAATGGAGTTGTAGAGGTGGTGTTCCGGACATGAGTTTATCTACTTCATTTCAATTTGTATTCGCATGATTTGTATCCAAGGAACACTGCATTTTGTGTTATTTTAGTTGTATCACATTGTATTTGGGTACCTTGCTATTTGCTTCTAGCATTGTATTCATTCTCCTTTAAGGGGAATCATCCCACATGTGATGTACTTTGGAGATCCTCCTCCAAATTTATATAAGGAGGGCCTCTCCCCCACTTCGTACTTCGTTAGAATTTTGTAGATCCTACTTCATGCTTTTGGCAAGGTCATTTCTAATCCATGCAACTTTACTCATTTCTTGGTCTAATCACTTTGAGTTTCTCATGCTGGTTCATTTTGTGAGTACACTCTTCTTTTCATTTATAAGGAACAACCAAAGGGTTATGTAGTTCCTGGCAAAGAAAGTCTAGTGTAGAAATTCAAGAAGAGATTGTATGGACTGAAGCAGTCATTTAGACAGTGGTATCAAAAATTTCATGCATTCATGAAGTCCCAAGGCTATTCTAGAAGAAATGAGGATCATTGTCTCTACATTAGGTGAAGTATTTCAACGATGACCCACCACAGTGCGCTCTCCTTCTCGAGAGCTCTACAATGATGTCCTTGGAGTAGAAAACTGAGCTCCAAATGTCGCACACAGTACTCGGAATAGAGGCTGCAAAATACACAGAAAAAACACAGTACCAGGGAGCATGAACATAGACATCTTGGATGTTACAAATGCAATCAAACTTACAATTTGTGGCTAACCAAGCCACTATTGGTTTTATTAAAGGAAATATATAAAAGTGTCCCATGGCCATTTGGCCTTTCACATGGACACTAACGATAACAATCTCCCATTAAAGGCCAATATGGCTAAAGTAACTATGGGAGAAAAATGAAGAATGATAAAGAATACTTGAGTGTAAGTATACAAACTATACCTCCCACCTAATGGGCATGTTAACAAAGTATACAAGTGGCTATGTAAGATCATGAATCAAGTAACCCCCATCAAGTGACAATACTATCAAAAGCTATCCTGTGGTAGAGTTTTAGTCAAAGCATCTACAACATTATCTGGAGTATGAAACTTCTCAAGAAAAAATGCACGCGATGGCTGAGCAATCTCTACTGAAGTGATATCTCACCTCAATGTGCTTGCTCTTTGCATGATAGACTGGATTCTTAGCAAAAGCAGTGGCACTTTGACTATCAATGAGCAAACGAGGTACATGTTAAGGTAGACCCATATCACAAGGAAGATGAAAAAGCCACAATGCTTCCTTACATGCCTCTCTTGCTGCAACATACTCTGCTTCTATGGTGGAAATAGCTGTACATTCTTGAAGACAAGATCTCTTGTGGCTCCCCGGTCCATAACTCTTGTGCCACTTTTAGACCTTTGGCAGTACTCCGTGAAAGGTTAATCACATGAACTCCAGTTAATAGTGCAAGCCTTGTGAAAGGTTTGCATGATGCAACATAGAGACTACTCTATCCTGAATAGTTCTATTCATCCTTTCAGCTACACCATTCTGTAATAGGGTATAAGGAGTTGTAAACTCTATACAAATTCCTCTAGACTGGCAGAAAAGTTTGAATTCATGTGAGGTATACTCACCCCCATTATCTGAACATAAAGCTTTGAGCTTTCCTTTTTCAGTCTCAATTGAAGCAAGCCATTTTATGAAAGTAGGGAATACCTCATCCCTCGATTTGATAGGATATACCCAAACATTTCTAGTAGCATCATCTATAAAAGTGATAAAGTACAGAGAACCACCTAATGACCTTGTGGGCATATGACCAAACACATCTGTATGAACGAGATCTAAAGGCTGAATTGAAGAGTCAATGTGCGTTCTATGCACATTTGTGGTTTTCTTTCCATATTGATAATGCTCACAAAATGAAAAATAAGAGAAAGACAACATAGATAAGTAGCCAAAACGAGAAAGATTTTCCATTCCACTATGAGATATATGGCCCAAACAACCATGCCAAATACAAACCATAGGTTGTTCTGTAACAGCTAACCAATGTTCTTTTTGTGATACAAATAAAGGATAAAGTGAGACACCTTTGATTCCTTTTGTAGTAACCATTTTGCCCTTTGATATGTGAAAGGACTGAGCATAGAAGACCACCTTGTAACTAAGGTCATCAAGATGACCAATTGACATCAAACTACGTGATAACTGAGGTACATGGTGTACATTATGCATAGTAAATTTTGAACCATCAATGAACTACATAACCACATCTCCAATCCCCATAATGTCACACTAGTAAGAGTCACCAAGTCTCACGATACCAAGAGACTTTGCTCCATAATTAGAGAACTATTCTCTATGTGGTCACATGGAAAGAAGCACCGGAATCTAGCAGTCACATGTGGGAAAGAGAATAAGCCATAAGAGCCTTAGTTGGCATAGCACTATCAAGTGTCAACACATCAACATCATCAGAAATGGCATTAATTTCTTCGATCTTCACAGTCAAAGTAGATGGTGCGGGTAACTATTTAACATGCCCATCAATATTTTGTCATTTACCTTTAGCATTCTTTAATGCATAACAGTCTTTCTTCATGTGTCCTTTCTTATGACAATAATGGCATTCGATATCCCTCTTCCTTGATTTACTTCTACTCTTATTCCATTGACCATTCTTTTCCTTGTTCTTGCTCCTGCCACGTTGTTGATTCATTCCTTGGTAAGAATCACAAACATTATATGCATCTCCACTCTGAGTGCCAACCATAGATTTTCTATGAGTCTCCTCACTCAAGAGTGCCCCACATATGTCATCATAAACCAATCTATCACGAGGTGCACTATTGCTAATAGCTGTGCAAAATGTATCCCATGATGGTGGCAAGGTGCATAGCAACAAGACTGCTTTCATTTCATTATCCATGTCCATTTTCTGAGCCTGTAACTATGACAATATAACATCAAACTCATTCAGATGAGCAGCAACATTGTCTGTATCCTTAATGTGAAGATCATATGACTTTCTCATTAGGTACACTTTGTTTGATTTCAATTCTTTTTCATATGTATTGCATAATTTCTTCCAAATCTCCTATGCACTTTCACAATCCACTACTATAAAGTAAACATTATCTGCCAGGTGCAATCAAATGGTAGACTTGGCCATGTCATTTAACTCATCCCAATCATCTTCATCTATGTCAGTAGGCTTCTTTGAGATTCCATTTACTGGCTTGCATTGCCTCTGTTGCAGAGCTAAAGAAAGTACAAAGCAGAGAAAAAGACGGGCCCCAAAATTTTTCCGATTTGGACATCATATTTTTGTATCATACTCATTCTTGTAATATATTTCCCGTTGTAAATGCACTAGAGGAGTCCTATAGATGCATCCCCACAGAAGATTAGAGATTTACCCATGTAAAATAGTAGGAAATTAGTCTTTTAGTGAATAAAGTGCCGGTCTCTTGTGTGAAAGGACCATTTCTAGGGCACTAGTATATAAGTCAAATGTGACTCTTTGTAAAGGACTTTTTGCCATTGTGAGAATAGAGAACACAGAAATTCGAATTTGTGTCTTCTTCACTCTGTATCTTCTTCTTTGTGAGCTTGTATGCATGTGTATTGCTTGGAAAGAGTGCTTGGGTGTGTTATCTATCCATGAAAGTGTTTATTTGCTGTAGGTAAGGTGTGTGCGAAGTGTAGGAAGTGCTGAAGTGTAGGAAAGTATTCCCGCGACTCAGTATTTTGCTCATAACGTGAAGTAGGAGCGTCAGAATTGAGTGAAACCACTGCCATTGGATGCGTCTTCTCGAGAGCTTCGAAATGCATATGCTATTCGCTATATTTGGAGTTTGGAGCTGGGAGAAAAGTCCAAAATACTGACGGCTGCTGCACCAAGTATCGTTTCGCCATGACCAACAGTTGAAGCTTGTTTGGATAAGTCTTTACCTTATTTACACTCTTTGAGTAGTTCCTTCGCATTGATCATTACATGATTGCATGTCCTCATACACTCGGCTAGGTTTGTATACTCTTTGGATTGATAATTAAAAACGTGTATCCCCACTATATGCACTTGAGAAGGGATTGAGGTATAGTCTCTTTCTCCGCAAGTCCCTAAGTTGGTGCTTAGGTCAACACACTTTTTGGCGCCGTTGCCGGGGAGTGACGAATCAAACCGAGGCATTTGTGTGATGGTAAGTAGCTTTTTTTTTGCAGTGAAGTAAGTGGAGGAGTGGAAATTTTCTCTTCTTTGGTAAGTCATTTTCAGCCGCACTTGCTACTTCTCATTCTTGGAGTGTGTGTAGTGAGTTGTTAGTCTAGGGAAGTGAGTGGAAGGAGTAGAGTAGGAGTTAGGGAAAGAGTAGGTCAAGTCCGAAGAGTAGGAGTTAGTTTTTGTTCAGTAAAGTTTTCTTTTTGAAAGCAAAAAAATCCCAAGTATAAAAGACAAAAAGAGTCATTTTGCAAATCACTTGTTTGAAAGCAAGTATCGTGAGATGCAGTGTCGAGTATCATGAGCGCTGCGCCAGAGATCGTGAGTGAACAAGCAGGCAATCTGGGGTTGCACAGAGCAAGGGGAAGTGATAAAGAGATCATAGGAGCTACCAAGGTGAGCTAACCCACCATTTTGATCAAAATTTCTCTACAAATCAAGTTAGGAAAGAAAAACGATCTGCGTCAGGTATCGTTTAGGAGTTGCAGAGGTTATAAAGTGTGATTTGAATGATACAGAGAGTGAGGAGAGGGTAGGAGACTTTATAAAACATCTGTGTGTGATCAAAATTTGAAAAATCTTAGCAAAAATTTTGAAAAAGGGTCAAGTATCGTTTTGCTCCCACGGTCGACTATCGCGATACTTAGCAAGTATCGTTTTGCTCCTGTGGTTGAGTATCGCGATATTTCCCTCCGATCGTGTATCGTTTCATATCGATCGCGATACTTGGCCAGAGATCGTTTTGCCAGCGATCGTCGATCGTGTATCGTTGATCGTGTATCGTTTCGTGCCGGTCGCGATACTTGAGAAGTATCGTGTGTCGTGTATCGTTTCCGTCAAAGATCGGTATCGTCTCTCAGAGATCGCGATACTTACCAGAGATCGCATATCGTTTGGCCCAGAGATCGTTTTGATCAAAGATCGCAATATTCATCAGCGATCGTGTATCGTTTTGATCAGCGATCGCGATACCTAACAAGTATCGTGTATCATTTTTTCAGCGATCGTCTGCGAGAGATCGTTTTTGAGGTATCGTTTTGTGAGAGATCGTGTATCGTTTGGTGGAAGTATCGTGTATCGTCTGTGTTCAAGTATCAAGTATCGTTTTCATCAAATATCGTGTATCGTTGGATCCGGAGTATCGTTTGTACTAAACATCGTTTTGATCAAAGATCGCGATACCTAACAAGTATCGTGTATCGTTTAGCCAGCGATCAAGTATCGTCTGTAGTCAGAGATCGTGGAAATTGGAGGTTAAGTATCGTAACTTGAAAAGTTATTTTCAGTCAATCTTTAGCCAACATTCTTCCTAGAATTTTGACCCTTAGTGAAGAACCCCAGAGGCTAGAAGGTTGCAAGGACTGATCAGAGTTGTTAGGTGGATGAACCTGAGATCCGGAAGAGTGCTAAGTAGTCGAAGAAGTGTCATATCTTCGGTAGGAAGCGCTGCTCAGGCTAGTCACCACTCCATTTACTCAGAAACCTCTAGTGATTCGGAAGGGGAACTACACATGGCTTCGGAAGACATGCAAGGTCCAACGCCAAATAGGAATTTCATGTCTACTGTTGAAGGGGATTACCGTACCTCCTTACAATATGTGTCCACCAATGCCCAAGAGATCCCAATCTACCTGGATGGATTAAACAGATCTATTGCTAGGATGATAACTTCCCAGAATGCCACAATTGTGCCCCGACCTGCTGTCAAGTACGAAGGAGGAGCATATGTAGACAAGCTTGGTCATATCTATATTGTGACTGAATTTCTTGAGAGAATCAATGAAAGAGGAGAGTTTGTGGACCCAAACAACTCCGAAAGAACACAACCTGAAGAGTCTGTGTCTACCCCGAGGGGCAGGTCTCAAGTGTCACGGGTCTTGAGAGGAGATTTGATACCTCAAGATGATTACCTGTTGGAAGTCTATATGATCCATGGATCAGACCTGTTGCTTCAAACTGACTTACCCGCTCCAGGGAGAGAAGAAAGCCCCATGACATTTTATGAGTTGAAAGACCCAGATGATGAAACTAGACTTACTTACTTGGATAAGGATCAAAGGAGATATTGGCCTGTGAGTGCCTTAGACAGGGCTCGGCTAAGATACATGGGTACGCCTGTATTTCCTCAGAGAGGTCAAGCAACTACTTCACAAAATCCTTTTGGGAATCAACAAGAAACGGAGCAAACCACATCTGGACAGACCAGTCAACGATGTGTGCCCAACCATACTCATGTACAGTTTGCAACTCCAGGAGTGCACACACACAATCAGGCCCACGCAGGGATAGGGAACCAGTACCGACCACCAGTAAGACCACAACCACCGATAGGAAGACAGCCTGGAGTGCCGCCATTACGACCAGCTATTCCAGTCTTCCCTGTGATGCCCAGACCACCTGAACCAATGAGAAGGCTGAGACCTATCCAAGTAGCTAAATGTGTAAGAAACCATTATGATGGGCTGGGAGAGCCCTATGATCATATCGCAGAATTTAAACAAGTTCTAAGAGCAGAGCAAGTAGAGGACTTCTTTGTGCAGTATGAGTCTTTTGGGCTCACCCTCACAGGGACTGCCCTAACTTGGTTCCAACCTTTAGATCCTAATCAATTTGGAAACATGGAACAATTCTTTCAAGAATTCATTGGAGAATTCACAAAGAGAGGGATTAAACACAATTCTGCATCTTTAATCCATAGCTTTAAACAAAACCCTAATGAAACCGTGAAGACTGTTGCCCGAAGATTCAATCAGTATGTGGATAGATGCCCAGTGGCTGAGAGACCCACTCAACAAAAGATGATTTCACTATTTCTAGATGGACTTACTAACGGAACCCTAAGAACACTAGTGTATGTGAAGAGATTACAAACACTGAGTGAGTGTCTTCAAGAGTGCATTGATTTGGAAGACAACCTTGCCGAGGATCTCAAAGGCACAACCGATCACACTAAAACAGAAGATTTAAAGAGCACTATCACGTCCAACTCCAGTAACATGGAAGAATTAGCAGAATTATTAGCAAAGAAACTAGGAGTCCAGGGTCAGAGAGCTTATCAAAACCCAGCACAAAGATTGCCTGTGCTACGAAGATGTAATTTATGTGGAGGAGAACACCCCACACACTTGTGCGTCCGAGGAGGGGCCGGCGCACAACCTACGTATCCATACTACAGACAACAACAACAAGGGACTTCTTCATACTACCACATCGAGCAAAAATACACCAATCACACCACGGAAAACTGTCCCTTCAATAGGCAAGCATGGCCTATCCAACCACCTCAATACCGACCATATGGATATCAACCGAGAGAGCCTGGTAGGGAGATGCCTAGATACAATCCTTATCCAACACAAGCAGGGGCACCAAGACAATATGAGCAAGCACCATACCCACCACCACAGCCAGTACTGGGACCCCAGCTATCACAACCTCAACAAGTAGTACCAGTGAAGTATGCTCAACCAGAAGAAAACTTAGAGAGAGCCATAGTACCAACATCAATAATGACCAATGTGGAATCAACCAACCCAGGGTATGAACCTCCACTAGGGGAGTACTATCCATATGAAGCCAACATGATGGAATATGAACCAACATATGACACGGCTTATTATGGTTATGAGGGCTATGATCAGACATATGGAGCAGAAATCACCACCTTAATGTATACGGCTCCTAAAGCACAACAACCCATGAGACTCCCAGTTAGACCACCGGTGCAGAGAGGACCATGCTATAGATGCGGAGGGGATCACTTCATTAGGGAATGCCCTCGACCTTATAATCCACCACCACCCAGAGTTTGGGAAGGGTATTGCAGTGATTGTGGAAAGGAACATCTTTTTAGAGATTGTCCTAAGAATCCAGCCAAACCCCAAGACACTGCACCTATCAATGTGATTGAGGTCATTGAAGGATCCGGAAGTGATAAGGAGTACACGGTGCCACTAAAGGCCATTACGAGAGCCCAAACGAAACAACAAAAAGAACAGTACCTGGAAGAGGAACAAAAAAGCAACAAAAAAATAAGCCCATCAATTCAGATAGTGGAAGATTCTGAGGACCCATGTGAAAATTCTCGGAACACGAAAGCTCAGAAATGGAAGGAAAGACGAGAGAAACTCAAGGACAAATGGGCAAAAAACAAGAATACAAACAGTTAAAAGCAAACCAAAAAAACGAATAAGCCCAAGGAACAAGGGAATCCTAAGGAGACCCCTGAGCTACCCGAACCTAGCTCAGATAGGGAGAAGCCAGGATCAATTCTAGCAGACCCAAAGCCAGACGACTTAGACATGTGGTTGAAAGCCTACCAAGCTAGAATCAAGATGGGCCCAAGCGTTGAACAACATGAAAAAATCTACCCTAAAGGGGAATTAGAAAAAGAAAGACTGACCATATGCAAGAAACTCATAGAAGTAGCACAAGCAACCCTAGAAAAGCCTATCCCAATTCTACCAGAGACCAGGATTGCACATAGTCTGTATGAAGAATGCTTAAAGTCCAATAACAAAGAACCTAGGAAAGAAGATGACCAAAGCGGCCAGAGAACAACCCAAGAGGAATCGATGACAATAATCCCAGATCTAGAGGCAGATTGGCCAAAAGACTTATGGAACAGAATACGAGAGGAGCAATGGAAGAAAAATGGAGATAATACACCTCCTTTTGAAGAAATAGATGGGGAAGATTGTCAACTTCACCCCAACTTAGAGGAAGTATACGAAGAAGTGTCAAGACTTGACAGAGGAAGAGAGGAAACCATAAGCATTTCAACATTGCCTAATTACATGGGAGAATACGAAAGGGAGTCAGTGATAATACGAGCACCCACAGTGCATGGAAAGGAAAAGGAAAAGGTAGAAGAGAGTTCACACAATCTAACAGAATTAAAGAAAACAAAAGTACGATGCCAATTGACGGTGGAAGAATTGCTTCGACTTAAACCACAATTATGGAAGCAAATGGCAAACCAATTAGAATCACAGCCAGAGATTGGAGGATCGACAGAAAAGGAGAAGGAATATAACTCCCCAATACAAGTTCCTGTGGACAAAGTGGGAGAGTTTAGTGAAGGGGGCGAGGGTAATACTTGTCTACCAGTCACACACAATGGGTACATGACCAAGGCTATTCTAGATACGGGAGCCGGGGTAGGAATTGCCACTAAGGAAATCTGGGAAAAATGGGGAAAACCTGCCTTACGACCCACACGCATGAAACTCCAATTAGCAGATGGTCATGTAGAAAAACCCTTAGGAATATTGGAAAGGATCAAACTAACCACTTGCGGTGTAGAATTCGAACACACTCTAGCCATCTGTAAATTCGAGAAAGCAAACAACTACGAGATGATATTAGGACGACCCTTCATGAGACAAATGCGGGTAGTACAGGATTGGGGAAGAGATTCGTTATACCTGCAACATCAGGGAAACACCACCAAAATAAATTTGCACACATTTGCTTATCGAGATGTCCCTCCACTACAATGGAATCCAGTACACCGAGAAGAAGATGACTTATCCATTCACAGTGCTGGATCAAGTGATCAATCTTGGATGCATGAAGATGCTCAGTTGTGGATGTGTAAGGAATCCAAGAGAGAAGAGAGCAAAAGGCAACCATGGCCGATAGGACATCCTAACCATAGATCTGTAGAGGACCCCACTTACACACCTCAAATTTTCTCTGATGAAATCTTTGAGCCACATGGATGGATGGAAATCTTGGCAACTCTAGATGTGTGTGTAAATGAGGAAGTTTTGACGATGAATGAATGCATAGATGAGGAGGGCTATGATGTAAACCTCTATATGGTGGTTCTTCAAGAAGTAGAAGAAGGGGAAATCCTGGAAAAAGAATGGAAAGAGGAGTATGAAAGCATAGAAATGGAACCAGAATTCGATTACGAAGAAAGCTGCTTAAATACTATTCAGAACCAGAAGGAACAGGAACCAACAAAGATCTTAGCAATTGAAACTGCTACGGCAATACACAGGCAGGAGGAGAACAGGAGTAAGGTAGGGCCGGACCCAGATCTTTTTGAAGTTCCTAAACACTTTAAAAAATACCAAGTGGAGGAAAGAAAAGTGGCTATTCAAATGCCTCGACGAGAGGCACGAGACAGGGAAGCGTATGACAACAAGGAACAAACAAAAAAAATTGTTGTAACAGTTGAGGAAGGAGAAGAAAGATGCACATATATTGGCAAAGATGTGTCTGAAGAAGAAGAAGAGGAACTCATATACCTTATCCGGGAGTACCAAGATGTATTCGCATGGACCTATAAGGATCTCAAGGGGGTAGAACCCACTATTTGTTCCCATCGAATACCAATGACAGCAGATGCAAAACCCTCCAAACAACATCCTTATACCTACAATGAAGTCTACGCAGCAAAGATTAAGGAAGAAATAGACAAAGTACTAGCGGCAGGATTCATATATGAGATAGAACATACCGAGTGGGTATCGCCACTAGTAGTAGTGCCTAAGAAAAATGGAAAATTGAGAGTGTGCATAAATTTGAAGAAGGTGAATGCAGCCACTATACGTGACAGCTACCCACTACCCATCACGGACCATTTATTAGAGAGAGTAGCAGGTAAGGAGGTCTATAGCTTCCTAGATGGATTCTCCGGATACAACCAGGTAGCTATTGCGACTGAGGATCAACATAAGACAACATTCGCCACTGAATGGGGAGTGTATGCATTCAGAGTGATGCCCTTTGGACTAACTAATGCTCCAGCCACCTTCCAGAGATTGATGTGTCATGTTTTCAAGGAATTTCTGAAAAAAAGCATGGAAGTATATGTAGATGACCTTTGCACATACTCCAATCAAAGACCCGATCACATTCCCGAGTTGAGGAAGATATTCAACAAATGTAGACAGTACCGAGTCTGCTTAAACCCCGAGAAATGTGTCTTCATGGTGAGGCAAGGGAAAATTCTAGGACACATAGTTTCGAGAAACGGAATATCAACGGATGAGGACAAGATTAAAGTCATCTTAGACTTACCAAGACCCAAGAATGCAAAGGAAGTGCAAGCTTTTATGGGACATTGTGGATACTACCGTAGGTTCATTCACATGTATGCCATAATAGCAAAACCCTTGTATGGTCTCTTGACTCAATTTACTTGGACAGAAGAGTGCGAAAAGGCATTCACCGAGTTGAAAAAGAGACTTAGCATTGCCCCAATTCTGAAATCACCCAATTGGAGCAAGCCTTTTCATATTCATGTTGACGCTTCTAACTATGCCATTGGATGCATCTTAGCCCAACCGGCTGATGAAGGCAAGCTTGATCATCCAATTGCTTATGCGAGTAGACAACTGAATCAAGCAGAAAGAAATTATACCACTACGGAACGAGAAGGCTTAGGAATGGTATACGCAGTGAAGAAATTCAGACATTATCTTTTAGCCAACAAGTTCAAATTCTTCATAGACCATCAAGCTTTGTTGTATTTAGTCAATAAGCCTTGTAACACGGGAAGGTTGGTACGATGGTTTCTACTACTAATGAAGTTTGACTTCGAAGTAATAGTGAAAAAGGGGAACACACATGTGAGAGCAGACCACCTCTCTAGGCTAACACACGGAGAGCCACCAAGTGGAGTACCCGACGATCTACCAGATGCTTATTTGTTCAATCTAGAAGTTTGCCCAAAGTGGGCAGAGAAATTGATCCCTATACTCACCCATGGCCCTCAACACTCAATCAATAGGAATAGCAAGAAAGAAATTCTTCAATCGAGGAACTTACACATTGTGTCAGGTAGTGTATACTACAAGGAACCCAACGGAGTGTTACTCAGATGTGTTGATGAGGATGAACAAACGCAACTAATTGAGCAAGCACATGTGAACAAATGGAGAACACACCAAGGGACTCATGGAACCATCCGAGAACTGAAAAGATTAGGAGTGTATTGGCCTGACATGCCCAAGAATGTTCACGACCACGTAAGTAATTGTGTAGAATGCCGAGAGACGGTTCCCGAAGATCATATGTCTCTATCTTTTTCGACCATAGCACCCAATTGGAGCACAACTTTAGTGAAATTCTTAAAAACTCAAAAACACGAGTTAGGAACTAGCCTAGCAAGAAAGCGATCCTTAGAGGAAATGAGCAAGGACTACATTCTCATAGGAAAACAATTGTTCAAACGAGGGAAGGATAACCAACTAAGATTATGTGTGCATGAGGGAGAATACCTACCCATATTAGAAATGGCACATGCAGGTGCTGCAGGAGGTCATTTTTCAGCTGAAAGAACTGTCAAAATGATTCTCTTTGCGGGATTGTGGTGGCCAACTCTACATATGGATGTTGAAACGTATGTACGAAGTTGTGAAACTTGTCAGAGAACTAAATACCCAATTCGGAGAGATGACATGCCATTAAGACCAATGATATGCGCGAGAGCCTTCACAAAATGGGGTATAGACTTCATTGGACCTATCAATCCACCTGCCAAAGGATCGCATGCGGAGTACATCATAGTAGCCACTGACTACTTGACTAAATGGGTAGAAGCGAGAGCCACTAGAAAGAATGATGCTCAAACTACCGCAAAATTTCTCTTTGAGCATATCTTCACCCGCTTTGGCTTGCCTATTGAGATTGTTAGCGATCGGGGAACGCACTTCCTCAATGAGGTAATCGAGTCATTAATGAACGAGTTCTTAGTGATTCATAAAAAATCAGCACCATACCATCCACAAGCCAATGGACAAGCTGAGAGCTCTAACAAAGTACTGTGCACGGTGTTGACTAAGCTTGTCAATAATGGAAGGTCTGATTGGGACAAACAATTGCATCATGCAATTTGGGCATTCCGAGTTGCATATAAAACGGCCATTGGAACTACACCTTTCAATTTAGTGTATGGGCAAAATGCAATTTTTCCAATTGACTTCTTAGTACCTACATTGAAAGTGGCCCAGCAATATGAATGGAACGGTCATGAATTATCCCAACAACTAGATCAAATTGAGAAGTTACATGAGACTAGATTGCAAGCAGTAGCAGGCATTTACGCTGCTAAGCGGAGACAAAAGGCATATTATGATGCACATATAAAAGACAAAGGACTTAAAGAAGGAGACTTAGTCCTAGTATACACCCTAAAACAACATGCCAAGAAGTTACAAAAACGCGGATACGGACCTTTGATCATAAATCGAATCTCTACTAGTGGTGCAGTCAATCTCGCCACGCTAGACGGAGACATTCTTCCCAACTACATCAGTGGATGTAGAGTGAGACAATTCATGGAGCCCTTGACTGATCAAATACTAGCACGATAGGTAGGTGCTCAAAATAGGAAAAAGGAAGAAGAGAGAATTAGAGAGGAAGCTCGACAAGAAGCACTACAGCGCATTAGGAAACGGAAAGAATGGATGAGGCAAAGAGATGAACGCTATCTCCAAGGAGAAGAGCCCATCCCTATGGCAAATTACCAAGTCGAAAATCATGGTAAAACAGGTATGTGTAAAACACAACCTTACCTAAACCTAGGGATTGGCAAGACAGAGTACAAATTGATAGATGCATTGATAGACTCAGGAGAAGGACTTAGCTGCATGCGAAAGAGAATAGCAAAAGAGCTACAATTAGAATTGAATCCCACAAAAGCCCGATTAATAGGAATTGGAGGTCACACCATAGAATGTATTGGAACCACGAATGTATCCCTCCACCTAGGAAATTCCTCAATGGAACAAAGAGTTCTAGTGTGCGAGGATGAAGATTTGATAGAAGACTTCATCCTAGGACACGATTGGATCATTGAGACAGAGGCGTGTATCCATCTAGCTCAAGGCTATATTTTGGCTAAGATAGGGCATAAGGAGATTTTCAACTTACTTGAAGAGAAACCATGTATTCAAACAAAATTAATGCCAAGTTCAGAGGAAGTTCAGAGAACGACGTTAGAAAGTATCAACAATGCTCACAATTCAGAAACCAAACGCATAGAAGCTGAAACTTCAATCCTAGCGATGTCAGCAATAGAGTTGAAGTCATTCAATGCAATTGAGGGAAAGCCAACCGTTCAGGAGACGTGCTCTCCTACACCTGCTCCACACATCAAAAGATCGCACTATTGGAAACCAACAAGCAGATACTCAAATCAAGACCCACCCAAATATAAATGGGTACGCAAGGATCAAATACAGAGCCGAGAAACGTCCGCACCCACTCTTAAGAAGGAAACAAGAATCACCAAACCAGCTTCACAGAAGTACATACAGGAAGAATCAGTGCAAGTATGGATCCCTAAGACTTTGCTCGAAGCTCAAAGATCGCGACTTCAGATATGGATCCCCAAAAAGCTCAAACAAGCAGCTAAACAGGAGTTAAAGACAAAAGAAGAGGTACTACATCAGACAAGGCGAAAGACAACAACACGTAGGAGTCATCCAAGAAATTGGAAAAGCAATGCCAATTTCACTCGAACAATGGAGGAAGCAAACAGAACAAAAGGAGCTGTAAGCATCAAGGAAACGAGACGACCTCCCTTAGTGTTCACCAAAGGGATCTGGAAACCAAAGCAACCACGAGGAGCGGAGGATCGAAGAGATAAAGCTTCCCATTGCACTCATGAAGTTTCTAATGCACCTCAAGTAAGCATGATAGGGCCACATTACAAGGCCAAGCATTCGGCACATCCTTCTTCTATTTCAGGATAGTCAAGCACATTTTCCTCATTGGGAAATAGGAGAGCACTTGTACATACATTAAGGAAATTACTCCAAAAAATAATAATAATCGCTTCGGCTATAAACTAACTTTTCTGTTTTCCTTTTCAGATGAAAATATAAAAATATTTAAATATGTGAAAAATCCAGGTATTACCTTTCTCACACACACGGGAAAGGGATGACACCATTCACTCGGAGCAATATTGAGCTTATCACATACAAATAAAGGAGGATTTCTGATAATATATGGCAACTAATTCATGCTCTACATTGAGTGCAGATGGCGTCTACTAATTCTGAAGCTACACAAGAGGAAGAGGTCCAGCTTTTCCCACTCGAGTCCATTACAAAAGCAAGAGGTCACTGGTTTCGGGATGACCAACCAGTCTCGGAACTCATTTTCATGGCAACTATCAAGATTATGGATACAGATCATTGTTTTCCTATCATGTCACAGGACTTCAAAACAATCATACAGGGGTTACCTCATATTGAAGATGTATGGACACAAGCAGGCATAGAGGCATTTCTCAAATTGCCAATCTATGTTCCAGACTTTCAAAGATGTGCACAAGTCATGAATACCATGCAACCGGCTGCAACAAAAATATCAGTCCCAGAAGCACGAGTATTGGATAAAGTAGGGACATGGAAAACCATCCAATTCACTCACGAAATAATCAATAAAGCTTTTGGATGGAATCAAGCAGGAATTACTAGTGTCAAAGAGGAGTGTCATGATCCCAAGAAGAGATCATTTTTGGATATAAACAGAATTGACATAGAAGATGCTGTTCGATTGGTGCATCAACACTTTTGTTTCCCAAGTATGCACAGGTATACGGCTACACAAAAGATTGTAGTACAACTATTGTCACATGCCATGCGACAAATAGGAAACAAAATTAATTTAACAGGGTATGTCCAAGAAAGGCTATTTGAAGCCCAGAAGAAATGGGGCCAGAAGAAGTTTTTGAATGGCAGTTCTGCATTAACACTATTGATATATGAAGCTCTCGAGATGAAAAATTGCTTAAGGGAGATGCCGACCTCAGAAGGGCTAGCCAAATATGCAAAATCCGCTACGGTCCCTAAGAAAAAGAAAGCAGTTGTTGTGGTTGAGGAAGCTGGAACGAGCACACAAAAACCCATGAGGGGTACAAAGCGTTTACGGGAGGAGGAAGCCCAAGCTACACCACAATCAAAGAGAACTCATCTCTTACCGAAGATCACGACGGCTCAAATGCCTATTACAAGGAGAGATCTTTCCGCTGCCCTCGAAGAAACACATCAGTACATGCAAGGGCAGGCGAACTTAAACATTCAAGGTCATCATTATAGACAGGCAAGTCAAGAGAAACAACAACGAAGTCCAGAGAAGACACCAAAACAAGCTGGAAGGTACAAAGAACTAGGGATAGATGATTCCAGTACCAATACAGATTCCAGCCCTGAAAAAGATACCTTGGATACTGATATACGGGCAGAAACTCAAGAAGAAGAATGGAATGAGATCGATCAAGTGGAAGTGACGCCAGGAAATCGTAAAGAAAAGGAACAGAATGTAGAAGATCCCATTGAACCGGAGCATGTCATTCAATTGAATGATACTACAAAGATAAGCATCAAGGAAGCTCCTACCAATGCTACTTACGTAAAACCACCTATCAAAGAGGAAGTCCAAACTCCAGTAAGTAAGGAAACAGAGGAGTTACAAAGCAAAGAACAAATTGTGATCGAGGTACCGGATGACACACGTCAAGAAAAACAGGCAAACATGGGGGCTGAGCCAAGGATCCAGCTTCAGATTAGGCAGCCCCATGACACGACCTTACATATCGCACAGGGAAAAGATATTAATACCGGCGAAGAACCAAGCATTCCAAAAACATGGCTGAATGTGGATGTCACTCAGCTCAAGCCGGTAGTCAAGCAAATGATTCAGACGGCCATGGACACTCAACAACAGTTGATGGAAATAGATGCAGACTATGATCAGGCAAGAAGAGAAAAGAATCAATTTCAAATCATGAGTGAGCAGCTATCGGCACAATTGATTGAAGCACAAAAAGAATTGGCAGTAAAAAATGCAGAGGTGCTGGCAATCAAGCTACAACATGATGCATCCATCGCTCAGAATCAACAGATGCATACACAACTAACAGAGTTGCAAAGATTACACGATGCGAGCGAGGCTGAGAAAGAGAAAATGAAAATGAGAAGCATGTTAATAGAACAACAACTCAAGTTGTATATGGAAGAGAACGACAGCCTCCGCAACAGAAATAAAGAATTGATGAAGTCTTTATTATATGATCAACCAATCGTACAACAGGAATCCACAGAAACCAAAGAAAAAGAATTAAGAGATCAAATCTCAAAATATGAAGAGCTGCTAAAGCAAGAACAAGCCAACATAGAGGAATGGAAGAGCCGATACACCAATGAAACCAATGCATTAAAGAGTCAATTACAAAAGGTAAACGCCAAATTGGTACAAAGCTACAGCGAAAATATGGATAATGTAGCTGACATTGGTAAAGAATTGCTGGCCACTAAAGAAACACTCAGAGAAGCCATGCAAGAGGTAAAAGAGAAAGATGAATGCATAGCACGACTAAAGACTCAAATGAAAGAGAAAACACCGATCGGGACACCAGTAGTGCAGGCTACGGAAAATCCTACTCACGAGGTAGAGGTAAGTCCTCTATCTCACCCGATCTATAATTCTCCACTACATGAGCAGTTGGCCGACATACATGACGAACATCCAATGCCCTATATTGCAGAAATAAGTCAGAAGGAACGGGCACTAGTGGTGTCCCGGTTAACGGAAAATTTTGAAAATGAAGTGGTCAAAGTGATGAAAGAGGCCAAGATCAAAGGTAAAGACCTGGACAAGATTATTAAGCCGTTCAATATTCCATACGGACTCTTGAAAGAGAAAACAAGATGTTATATAACGAAGATTACACAGAAGAGTCCAGATGAGCAGCTGAGTTTCAAACACGACACGTTTGCATACACTCAAGCAGAGTTTGAAGCTGCGCAACCAGTGTGGCGACGGAAATTTTTGGAGAAACATCCCACACTACGGGTGCATTGGCAAGCAGCGCCATATGCATTCCAAGTAAACCCTTCATTTTGTCCAATACCACGCAGAAGGGATAACAGGGAATTTTTGGATTTGCAAAGAAGCGGCACTATAAATAAGCAGTGGCTCAATTATCCTATGCTTCCGAGCCCGCCACATAACTACTTGCCAACGGAGGAGTATATGGTCAAAACCATCGAATATTGGCTACAGAATTATGCGACAGTACCCGATTTAACTGTAAAAATGACCAACAAAATACTTAGCATGATCCTTACAGTCTTGAAGGTATTCAAGCATGCGGCCTACACCTTTTTGAACTTCATAGGTATTAATCAAGGCATGGAAATCCTCATTTTTGATCTATCAGTTATGCCTAGCAGACCAACAATAATGGCGTATTATTCCAGAATAATGTTCTTGCCAAGTGTATATATGCAGACTTTCGAAGAAGCTTTCTTTACAGGATTTTTTGAGATGGATTCAGAAATTTTTTTGAAGATGTCATCCAATCTTTTATGCAGACTTTCGAAGAAGCTTTCTTTACAGGATTTTTTGAGATGGATTCAGAAATTTTTTTGAAGATGTCATCCAATTTAAATGCCAGATTAGTGGCATATGAACTTAGCTTCTTTGCAGATCACAGACAGCCACCCAATGACGGTGTGAAGGCAGAACAATGGAAACAACTCATGATACGTGAAGCAAATCTGCTAAATGATACAGAGCAAAGAGTATATCAAACATATGCCCGTCGCTTATCAAAGCCTGTCGGGGACGACAGAGTCCAGGAGGGGGGCAGTGTTGAGGGAGAGTCAAGTAAGAAGAAGAAAAGAAGAAGACAACGAAAGAAGCAGCTTCACTAAAAAGAAATATCTGAAGACATATCTCTGCAGGAAGCCCCGCAGGGGCGCAACACCCATCTCTGCACAGAGCCCCGCAGGGGCACACACACCAAGGAAAGGACGTAACCCACATGGGTGCTTCAACCTCTTGATCTTTGGCAGGTCCAGATCGAAGACTGAAGCACCACATCCTCAGACCTTCCACTGGTGGCGTGCGTGGCAACCCAGAATTAATGAACCTATAGGTGAATTAGACTGCAAAATATCAGGTAGTCAATCTAACTCCAAGGTTTGCGGGCAAGCAAGTCGAATGCATCAGGCCCAGAGAATGTAAAACAAGAATTAAGAAGAGGCCGTCAAAACTGAACACCTGTTTTATAAACAGGTAACAATGAGCAAAGGTTGCGTGCAGAGAAAAGAAGTGAATAACACAGCAAGGTCCGATGTGTGCAACCAGGACAAATCAGAGCGCCTCTAAAACGTAATGCAAGATCAAGAATCAGGCAATACTGACCACTGGATGCGTGCGGACAACAAACTGAGGACAAGAAGCAAAGCCTGTAAAGGGACGACAGAGACGAAGAGGGGGAGAGTGTTGCAGAGCTAAAGAAAGTACAAAGCAGAGAAAAAGAGGGGCCCCAAAATTTTTCCGATTTGGACATCATATTTTTGTATCATACTCATTCTTGTAATATATTTCCCGTTGTAAATGCACTAGAGGAGTCCTCTAGATGCATCCCCACAGAAGATTAGAGATTTACCCATGTAAAATAGTAGGAAATTAATCTTTTAGTGAATAAAGTGCCGGTCTCTTGTGTGAAAGGACCATTTCTAGGGCACTAGTATATAAGTCAAATGTGACTCTTTGTAAAGGACTTTTTGCCATTGTGAGAATAGAGAGCACAGAAATTCGAATTTGTGTCTTCTTCACTTTGTATCTTCTTCTTTGTGAGCTTGTATGCATGTGTATTGCTTGGAAAGAGTGCTTGGGTGTGTTATCTATCCATGAAAGTGTTTATTTGCTGTAGGTAAGGTGTGTGCGAAGTGTAGGAAGTGCTGAAGTGTAGGAAAGTATTCCCGTGACTCAGTATTTTGCTCATAACTTGAAGTAGGAGCGTTAGAATTGAGTGAAACTACTACCATTGGATGTGTCTTCTTGAGAGCTTCGAAACGCATATGCTATTCGCTATATTTGGAGTTCGGAGCTGGGAGAAAAGTCCAAAATACTGACGGCTGCTGCACCAAGTATCGTTTCGCCATGACCAACAATTGAAGCTTGTTTGGATAAGTCTTTACCTTATTTACACTCTTTGAGTAGTTCCTTCGCATTGATCATTACATGATTGCATGTCCTCATACACTCGGCTAGGTTTGTATACTCTTTGGATTGATAATTAAAAGCGTGTATCCCCACTATATGCACTTGAGAAGGGATTGAGGTATAGTCTCTTTCTCCGCAAGTCCCTAAGTTGGTGCTTAGGTCAACAGCCTCCTCTCAATCAACACATCTTTAATCTAATTCTTTGATAGAGCAAAGTTTGTGCCATCAAATTTTCGAATCTCAAAATGGTCTTTACCCTGCAAGTTATAGCTCCTCCTTGAAACATTGGCACTAGACCCTAATCCACTAGATGTGCCTGAGACCTCTGATGCCATGATGGTAGAGAACTAAATAGAATGATAATGGAGCTAGAAGAGTCCAAACCTCACTAAGGCTCAAAGAAGGATGACCAAGTGTCGGATTTTGGGAGAGAATTCAGCAATCTTCCCATAAAAATGAATTAATGAACAGTAATGACCAACCAAAAAGAGTATGTGAGAATAAATATGCTCACACCAATAAGTGTATCAAGGAGTAAATCGGCCATTGTATAGTTGAAAAGAACAAAATTTAGGAAAAAATTTTCCAGAGTATCCTCTGCAAAATGAGCATATGAGGAGTGTCAAAATCTCATAAGACTACAAGTATTGACATGTTTACTTGCATAGTGAATCACTGACTCCACTGCATATAATCACTTACCCGAAAGAAGCCAACTAGGCTTATCGAGCACCTATGAACAACTATCATACATCTCCTATGGTGATGTTGGGTAAGTCTTCCACCTGCATCACTGATGCAAAAACGTAACCGCTATATCAATGACCACATGGACATACATAAGCGATATCCACAAAAGCATACATAGTGTGTATGTGCTCAATACATGCAATAAAATTGCATTGAAGGGATGAATTCACTACTCAAACACTGGCCAACAAAACCTGCAAGTGTCTATCAACTCTGTTCTTTAGGCTCAAAAAAACCTACATAGACTTGCAGTGGATGCTCCCACCACAACTAAAACCTTTCAAGAAACCTGTGGATTAACTAGTGTGGCTGAAAACATAGCCCCAAGAGGTAAACATTCATTGTTGAAGAAATACAAAGAACACTCTTCTTCATGTTCTTGGACCTTTGTGAAGAGAAATGTCCACGAAAGTACTCCAAAATGGCTCCAAAAGCACCCCAAAAATGCTTCAAAAATAGGCTTTGAAAACAAAGAATGAAGCTTTGAGGACCCAATAATTGTTGAAGATAATGTCAACCTTAGTCTTTCCCCTTTGTCAAGCACCAAAAGAGTGTAGCTTAGTGGCAAGAGATTACCACGGTTAAGCAAGCTCTGGGGGAAACAATACTGGGATGGGTGACCTCCTGGGAAGTATTGGGAGCCTCTATCTTCCTTGATCGTTGAGGTCCTCCCCCACGCGTAGCCAACAACACCAATAGTGACTTCAGTGACTCAGATGACAAGGTATGCCAAGGTCTATGCCTTGGTCACTGCCTTAATCATAAGCCTTGGAAAAAGCCTTGGGTGGGTGGGCAGATGCTCGCTTCGCTCGCACAAAAGGAACAAATATTTTGCATCAAAATGCTCTAATACTAGTGAAGTATTTTGACAGCCATGCACCACAATGCAGTCTCCTTCTTGAGAGCTCTACGATGATATCCTCGGAGTAGAAAACTAAGCTCCAAGTGCCTCACATGATACTCCGCACAAAGGCTGCAGAATACATAGAAAAAACATAGTACCAGGGAGCACGAACACAGACTTCTTGGATGTTACAAATGCGGTTGAACTTACAATATATGGCTGACCAGACCACTATATGTTTTATTAAAGAACATATACAAAAGTGTCCAGTGGGCATTTGGCCTTTCACATGGACATTAAAGATAACATTGGGAGATGTCCAGATGGCAACTAATATGCTTGATACTTTATGTTGATAATATGTTGATTTTTAGGAATTCCTCAAAAGATTTGTCTCTCTTGAAGAAAAATATTGAGTCAAAATTTTGACATGAAAGATTTGGGAGATACTAAACATACCCTTGGCATGTGTGTTAGCCATGATAGAAGTTAGAGATGCATATACTTGTCTCAAAGTGATTACATTACCACACTACTTTATAGATTCTGAAGAAGGGGTTTATGAGGGAAATTCCTTATCAGTCTATTTTTGGTAGTTTCATATATGCTATGATAGCTACGAGAACAAACATTGCTTTACAATGGGAGTTGTGAGAAGATATATCTTGAATCTTGGCAAGATGCATTAGTAAGTGATCAAAATGACATTGAGATATCTGAGTGGCACTAAGCTACGTGTCTATGCTTGGGTAGAGGTGGTGCATCCATCGTTGGACACACCTCTAACTGTGCTCATTGTGTACACAATCGAGAGTATATTTTAGTGTACATTTTTCACTTCATTGGTGGTGCTATTTTTTGGAGGTTTCACCTTCAACAATGTACAATTGTTTCCATTACAAAAATAGAGCATATTGTAGCAATTGAATCATATAAGGAAGCATCATGGCTTTCTAGATTCGCATGTGACATGGGCATATCTCACCATGTACCTCATTTACTTAGTGATAGTCATAATGTAATTGGATTGGCTAAGAATATAGTCTATCATGCAAAGACCAAGCACATTGAGGTGTAGTATCACTTTATTCGTGATTTCTCAGCCACTGAATGCATTTTACTTGAGGTCCATACTTAATATAATGTAGTATATGCTTTGACAAAAGCTCTACCATAGGATAGCTTTAGACATTTTTTTCACTTGATGGGGGTTCCTTGATCTTGGTTTACAAAGTCCCTTGTACATTATGTACCATGCCCATCAGTTGGGGGTATAGATCATATACTCAAACTCATAAATTCTTTGCCATTCTTTATTTTTCTTCCTTAGAAATATCAACCATATTGGCCTTTAGTGGGATATTGTTACATATTGTTATTGTTAGTGTCTATGTGAAAGGTCAAATGGCCATCAGACACTCTTGTATATGTTTGTTTTAAATAAAATATATAGTGACATGTGTTGATGACATGATTGATCCTACATCATCTACATTTGTATCCGCATGAGTGCAACTCCATTTTGTATCCAGGAGGTACTCCATTTCTAGTTTATTTCCATTTTATATTGTATCTCTATTGTATTTGGGTACCTTGTCATTTGCTTCTACCATTGTATTCATTCTCCTTTGAGGGGAATTATCCCACATGAGATGTACTTTGGAGATCCCCTCCCAATTCTATATAAGGAGGTTCTCTCCCCCCATTTGTACTTGATTAGAAGCTTGAGGAGCCTACTCCATGCTTTTGGGAAGCTCATTTCTAATCCATGCAAGTTTATCGTTTCTTAGTCTACTCACTTTGAGTCTATCACACTCTTTCTTCTGTGAGTAATACCTTCTTTTTTGGTTCCACATGTGTACTCTCTACAACATATCAGAGCACTATGTGGAGGACTTGGTGGTGTGTTTGGTGGTGCTGGTGCTTGGAGTTTGGTGGTGTTGCTCTTCTCCCATTTGGAGAAGCCTTTTGACATCACTGTACACTCTTTTGGGTTTTATTTTGCCCATTTTCCCACCCTCCCACCCTTCTACTTCATCATTCTCCCACCTTGCTTCCCCATTTTTCCCCCTACCACCCTTATTCTTTCATGTTGGCACCACACTTCAACATTTTATAGTGTTTTGAGCACTCTTTATCATACACACCCGTGATTTTTTTCAAGGACTTTGAAGCATCCCAAGTTTGCAGAGTGTTTAGAAACACTTTTGTGAATCTTGTTGGAAGTGTTTCTCAACCTTTGTGGTTTGTCAACATTGTGTATTATTCATGGTTGTGCCTCTCTATCTCCTAACTTCTCAAAATACACTTTTCACCTGCAAAGAACACTTGAGAGCATGCTATCTGACTTTTGTCTTTGAGTGTGCATCCATTATATATGTGTAAGCAATGCCCTTGTGCTTATAATATATTCATCCTTACTTGATACTGCATTGTTTAGTAATACATAAAAGATGACGTGAGAGTTTGAAGTACCCCTTTCTCTCTGTTGGAAGAGAATGATAGAGCAAAAGCACCAAACTTTCTCCCTCCTCCTATGCAGAGTGAAGAAGGTGGATGTGGCCATGTCAATGATCCACGATAACATGCACAATCTCTTGTCTCTCACCCTCAACTAGTTGCCTGCTGGTGCATATATGATACCATTGGCAATAAGAAGAGCAGCCTATCCTATCACTAACTCCCTTACCATAGCTACAAGATCGTGCATTGTTGAAGATAAATGTACAAGCTCATTTTCACATGAGCTATGCTTGGATAAATTTACCAAATATAAAGATAAAGGAAAAGAAGAGAAAAGAAAAAAAGAAAAAAAAGTGTAGTCAAAATTCATGATACAATATCTGCCTTGTAGTCAGTGGTATGTAGTGGCAAAGTGGTGAGTTAAGAAGGAGGCACAAACTTCTTCACATGCTCATTGGTTATAAAAGTGGAGTGGGAGCATGTTCTAAACAAGGAGAGAAAGAGGCAAGAGCTCCCAATAATCGGATTTGGTCATTTTGTCATTTTGTCTTCCTAGACTCCTTCCAGTTGCACATCATTTGTACACAGCTCTGTTGTGAAGCTCATATCTTAGCATATATGTAACCATTTCTTGTATTTAAACACTCATTGGAACATTTATCTTGTGCGTTTTCTTTGTTGCAAATATCTCCTTCACATCTTATATATTCTGTGAGATATTAGTCAAAGAGTGAAGTCCAAGTTTTTATCATACCTACGTAGACAGGTAGTCTATTTTGGTCAGTTAACTTTCCCAACCAAAACATATCAAAATTGCTTGCTTTTTAGCTTCTTGGAAATCTCTTTGCATTTACTTTCTCTATCCCAAATATCTCATTTAAAGGACTTATATTCTGTGAGATATCTATCAAAGAGTGAAATCCAGTTTTTGAGTATACTTGTGTGCATAGGTGATCTATTTTGGTTAGTTGAGTTTCCTAATGAAAACTCATCAAAATTACTTGACTTTTAGCTTCTTGGAAAGCTATTTGTGTTTAATTTCTCTGTATCAATTATCTTCCTCAAAAGATATATAGTCAAGGAGCTATCAGTCCGAGAGTGAAGTTCAATTCTTTAGCATGCTTGTGTGGACAGGTAGTTCATCTTCGTCAGTTGTGTTTCCTAATCAGAACTTGTCCAAATTAAGTCATTTATAGCTTGTTCAAAATCTCTCTTTGTCTACTTTGATTGACTAAAGGCATAGGTCCATTTGACTTTTGTATTGAGAGCAGCAAGCTATCTAAGGCGCAGCTATTTGTCGAAGTGCTGGACATACAAGGGTTCACTCCACGTGTTCGTTGCACATAGGAGAACTCATTCTCCACAGTTGGTATCAGAGAAAACTTGGTGCCAAAGCTTCATCAATAGATTTGGAGTTAAATCAAAGCAAAAGAGGAGCTACAAAACAAGGGGGAGCTTCACAAATGCAAGAGCAAAGGATAATATATGTTGGAGATAGACATCTGCAGAAGCACGCGAACAACAGAAGGAAGAAGAAGAAGCTTGGAGCACAAACACACAATACTGAATGTATTACTAGAGAATGTACAAAGATAAGTAGCCCATTAGGGCAATAGGCGTATATACAAGCCGGGGGAAAAAAACCTCCAAAAGAGGGAAAAAAGTGCCCGGCGGTCCTAGAGTGTTCACACACATCACTACCTAAATATATCAACAAATCCCCCCTAGGAGTGATGCGGTGAACAAGTAGCTGGCACTCATGTATAAGGAAGTCCCAAGCCATGTGGAGGTCACTCCACAAAAGGAAGTAAGCCCAAAGCTTTGCGGAAAGCTTCAAACTTCTCCCTGGGCAGAGCCTTTGTGAAAAGGTCTGCAATGTTCTCTTGCATGGGCACATATGCCAAGCTGATCTCCCCAGCAGAGAACCTCTCCCTGACATAATGATAATGCACCTCAATGTGCTTAGTGCGAGCATGGAACACAGGGTTCCTTGCAACTGCCAATGCGCTCTGACTGTCAGTGAAGATGGTGGTGGCAGAGGACTGATCGACACCCAAATCAGCCATAAGGCATTTGAGCCACACACACTCAACAGTAGCTCTGAAAGCTGCCCTATACTCAGCCTCACAACTGGAAGTGAACACAATAGGCTGCTTCTTGCTCAACCAAGATATACATGAGCTACCAAGCATGAAGCAAAAGCCACTAGTGGACACATGAATGTCATAGCAACCAGCCCAGTCTGAGTCAGAAAAAGCATGCAAATATGGCGGTAGTGATCCCCCCTTGGGATAAAACAACCCAAGTAGCCAAGTACCACTCAAGTAGCGAAAGATGCCCTTAACCGCCTGCCAATGCTCGACTCCTGGGCAATGCATAAATCTGCTCATCTATGAGACAGCAAACTGAATATCTGGCCGAGTAATGCATAAGTAAATCAAGCATCCAACAACCTGTTGATAGAGAACAACATCAAATGCATCTCCAGCATCATGGAGACTCAATCGTAAACCTGTCTCCATAGGAGTGGCAATAGGCTTACAGTCTTCAAGGCCAAAACGCTACAATAATGTGTCAATATATTTCGTTTGACACAAGGCCATTCCACCATCAACTTGCATAAACTGAATGCCCAAATAGTGATGCAAATGCCCCAAATCAGACATCTCAAATGAGGCATGCAAATCAGCCTTAAAATCAGCAATATGCTTCTCAATAGGACCAGTGAGCAGCATGTCATCAACATAGACAACAATGATCAGAAGCACATCATTAGCACGCTTAACATATAAGGTGCTTTCAGTTGGACTATTCTCAAAACCATGTGCAATCAGATAGGCATGTATCTTCTCATACCAAGCACGTGGTGCTTGCTTTAAACCATATAATGCCTTGTTTAACCTACACTTCTTCATGCAAGTCACCATTCAGAAATGCAGTTTTGATGTCCAATTGATGTACATTCCAACCATGATGGGCTGCAAGTGCACAAATGCTCCGAACAGTAGTCATATGGCATGTAGGTGCAAAGGTCTCATCAAAATCAATGCCTCTTTCCTGTGCATAACCCTTTGCAACAAGCCTAGCCTTATACGTGTCAACTGTACCATCACGTTTACGCTTCAGCTTGTATACCCACTTAGTGCCAATGGCCTTCTTGCTAGGAGGCAAGTCACATAAAGACCAAGTACCATTCTTCATTATTGCATCATATTCAGATTGCATAGCAGCCATCCAATTTTCTGAATTTTGTGCTTCATCAAACGAAACAGGCTCATTCTCATCACAGAGACTAGATGCAGCCATAGCATAACAATCTGATGCAAAAGAGGCACTATGAGAGTCTGAACGAGGACGATATGACAGAGGTGCATCTAATTTGCTGTCACGCAAAGTCTGCACTAGCCATTTTGGCATAGTTTTTGCCTGCTCAATATCAGCTCTCTCATCAACTAGTGCATCATGTAAATCTGCATCAGAAATGGAATGATCTGCATCATCACATGAAACCTGCAAAGGTTGAGAAGTTGCCTCATTAGGACCAGCAGTAGACTGTCCACCTGTAAAACGAGGCATCAAAGTATCATACATGTCTTTGGAGCTAACAGATGTCTCCTTAGTACATGAAAGCAATGGCTGAATAACATCTTCCACAAAAACAACATCATGGCTAACCAGAATGCGTTTAGTCTATGGATGATACAGACGATAGCCTTTACTTTCAGAACTGTACCCAACAAAAATACATTTTTACTGCTTTATCATCAAATTTTCTGCGATGTTGTTCATGCATTAATGCATATGCCAAACAACCAAAAACACGCAGATGAGCAACAGATGGCTTGCGATCATGCTAAGCCTCATATGGAGTGATAGACTCCAGCGCTTTAGTGGGACACCTGTTCAATACATATGCTGCACACATGACAGCCTCAAGTCAGAAACTATGAGGTAAAGCCTGACTCTTGACCATACACCTCGCCATCTCCATGAGAGACATGTTCTTCCGTTCAGCAACTCCATTTTGTTGAGGTGTATACGGCACTGTACACTGGTGTTTTATCCCACGTTCAGCCAGAAGTGCATTAAAATCAGAAGACATATATTCCCCCCCTCGATTTGAACCGAGGGTGCCCATTTTACATCCTGATAGATTTTGAGCCAAAACCAGAAACTGTTTGAAGCACAAAAACACTTCGAACTTTGCCTTCATTGGATATACCCATGCATGCCTGGAAAAATCATCGATGAAAGTCACGAAGTAAAGATAATTCCCAAAAGAAGGTGTCTGCATAGGACCACAGACATCACTATGTACAAGATGCAATTTCTGCGTAGCCCGAACTGGACCATCTTTTGGAAATAAGGAACGCTGCACTTTGCCCAAAATATAGCCTTCACATACATGTTTTCCAGGTGCCTCAAGCTTGGGCAAAGAAGACACCATATCAGATTTCTGCAGGCGTAGCAAACTAGCAAAATTCAGATGACCAAAGCGTGCATGCCAAAGCTTTGTATCTGACATAGCCTGAGAATCATGAACTTCACATGCCGAATCATTCACAGATCTTCATAGTCTATGAGCTTATACAACCCATGACATAAAATGCCAGAAGCAATAATAACATTGCCATTTGACAGATCATGAACTATACATTTGTCATCAACAAATTTCACAACCAAGCCAATCTTGGCTAATGCAGAAACTGATAACATATTCTTCTTGATCCCTGGCACAAATAAAGCATCTGACAAGGTGAACGAACTACCATCAGCAGTAGTCAGAATGATCTTACCGATTCCCATAACAGGATAAGAGGAGTTGTTGGCGCATGTGACAGTATTCCCTGTAGGGGCAGGCTCGATCGAGTGAAGAGAAGAAACTGTGCTGTCGGGAAGAAGGAGGTCTGGCAGGAAGCCGGCATCGGGGTTGGATCAGGCCCCCGCTCTGGTGCGCCGTTCCCGCTGTCCTGCGAGCGACGTTTGCACGCTGGGCGCCTCGCCTGTGCTCTCTGGAGCGTGCACGCTGTGCCGCCGTGGGAGGGGGAGACATTCCCTCTCTCTCTCTCTCTCTCTCTCTGCTAGCCAACCAGTGTTCGGATGGATTTCTCACTACGCAGCTGCCTTTCTCTCTTGATAATCCTGCGCCGACATCCTCTCTACGTTCTTGCCACCCAATTGACACCTCCCCTCTCTCCATGCGCATAGTGCATCTGGACTCTGCAGCGCCCGAGATCACCTTCTGTCTCTCTCTATGTCACACATAGCCACCGACATCACAACACTAATCTCTCTCTTTCATCCGAGACAGCGCTGTCGTCGAGATTTTCTCTCCTCTCTCACTTGTGAAGGCCTACAAAAAACATATTTGGTGAAGGTAGCCGAAATTCCCCGAGAAGTCCAGGATGCATCAAGGATGTCAAAGGAAGCTCAGATACAAAGTTTCAAAGAAATCAAGAAAGTCCATGGTAGCGGTCAAAGCTGGTCAAAGTTGGGAAATTTTTGTAAAATGTGGAGGTGATCGCAATCCGGGTGGATCGGGTCCGGTCGTGGCACACACAGGGTGTATGAAGCTAATGAATGTTGGAAGGTTTAAAGATGTGAAGGTGAAATTAATGTTGAGTATGGAGAAGAGAGAGATGTTGAAATAATTATGGGAATGGGAATGTAGGTGTGCAAGTTAGATTGATGACATGAATGATAAGAATGAAAGAGAACCATACACACAAATCAAATTTGGAAGGAAGAATGGTCCATTGGAGGAGCTTCTTAAACACTTCCTAATTCTAATCCATATGTATAGCCTTCTTTGGATGATATGTATGCATGATGAGAATAGATGGAATCCTTACACATAAATCAGTTTCGAAAGGAAGAATGGTCCAATATTGGAGCTTCTTATACACTTTCAGAAACTAATAAATATGTATGGATTTGTATGGATTTTATGCATGCAAGTGAATTATGATGATGGATTTTACTCACAAGCTCAAGGAAACATCCTCACTGGTTCAACGCAATACTGCGGAGCCTTCTCACACATAGAAGAAATAGAAGACATGTAAAAATACTTAAGAGACTGAGAGAGGTGACAAGAGACAAGTGACAAGTGACATGAATTAAAAGAATTTGAATTAAGTTACATGTAAAAGATCGTCGTGTACGTCATGCTAAGCAGTCTACTGATCAAAGGTGGTTCCGACCCTCAAACCATGACAGTTCAACCGAATGTCACACGTAAGAAGGTGAGTTCCACTCCAGTGACCCTATGTCTGTCTAGGCTCGTAACGTCTAACTAAAGAAGTCTAAGACTCATTAAAATCAGCTCTAACTCACTCACACGCTCCACCGAGGGTGAGTCAAGATAGAGATGCTGGTTTCAAGAGCCTATCCTAAATTGGAGTTCTAACTTAAATTTGAAACTAGGTTCTATACTCATACTAGCTCACCTTGGATCCTCACTCGCTCAACCGAGGGTGATCGTCTCAAGGAAACCGTAAGCTAGCATGAGCCCTATGGATGCCTAACAATGATGCTCTAGGAGTTTGGAGGGGGGTTTATATAGTTTTTTGAATGAATTTGGGCCCTTGGATCTAGAGAAATCAACTCTCAACTCTAGGATCACTACTTTCGATTACAACCATTTGATTAATCAAATCAATGGCTTGGAATTGTTCTTTCTATCAAATCTAGTGTAAAGGAGTGAAATTTAGGCGCCCTCATTCTCCACCATTGGATCTGGGGATGATCTGGACCGTCGGATCAGTGCTGACATCAATTCCGATAAGATAAGCCACTATTTTTGGAGAAATGCTGCATTATTGATCTTTGATTGTAAAAAAGGTCTTCTTTTATGGAAAAAATTCGTGGATCCTCCTTCCTTTATGCTTTAGTGCATCTCCACCCTTGAATATGAGCTCATCTTGACCGTACAACATGGTTCAATCATATTTTGACATGTGGCAGACATTCAAGCCTTCAATTTTCTTATTCTAGAAAACTGCGGTGACCTTGAAAACTGGACTTTGTGCTCTTTGACCCTCCAAAAAGTCTTTGATGAAGATGAAACATTGTAGGACTATGTTTCCAAAGATCTCCTTCAGGAATATGCAGAAAAACTCCCATCTGAATCTAACTTGTACAAGTTTGACTACATTTGGAAGCTTGCAAGGTGGCATTAAGGTCTCTAGGAAGCTCTGATGGCCTTGAAAATTTGTACAAATATGTAGCCACATATGATCTTTATACATGCCAAACCATATGGCTAACATAAATTTCTATACAAGAATTTGTAGGGTCAAACTAGAAAAATTACATTTTTACAAAATGAACATAGCATATCAATGTGCTACAAAATCCATTTTCTGCTGAAATTTGGGCTATAGACTGCCTTTGACAATCTTTACAAGTATATGGATTTTCATCTAATTTGGTGACAATGAAATTTTTGCCCTAATTTCCCAACTTTGACCAGCTTTGACCGCTACCATGGACTTTCTTGATTTCTTTGAAACTTTGTATCTGAGCTTCCTTTGACATCCTTGATGCATCCTAGACTTCTCGGGGAATTTCGGCTACCTTCACCAAATATGTTTTTTGTAGGCCTTCACAAGTGAGAGAGGAGAGAAAATCTCGACGACATTCGCCCCCACTAAACCTGCGATTCCTCCGGAAGCGCCACTCTAGCATCTGTGAAAAACAAAATGTTCAGGCATCAAATTCTTTTATAGGCAATATAAGAAACATGGAAGGAAAATTGATTATATGCATGAATCAGTAGGTAACGTGACATGAAGCAAAATTTGCATGAAAGAAAGAATTGAAACAGGCAACATGAATATGCATGAACAAATAGGCAACATATATGCAAGTGAACAAGAAACATTGGCAACAAGAAAGAAAATAAAACAAGCATCAATATGAAGTGGAAGTGGTTGTATTGAGTCGTTTTAAGCATCAGTTCCTCTCATCTTGAAGAAAATTTTGTACCTTTTTCATAAAGCAATCTACCTTAAATATGATTATAAACAAAGATTTAGGATTTTCAAGAGACATCTTTCATCTTTAGCTTATTTTAGATCAACTCCTTTCCTACATAAATATGAATATGCTCTTTCTCTAATAACATGCAAGGAAATCTAACTAAACTCCACTAATGCATAAATCTGCCTATATAGCCCGTGATTTATTCTACTATGCCTCTTTATCCTCCTTTGGCTTGCTCTTCTTTTTTTTTTGATGATGATGATGATGATTCGGAAACTTTATGGTTACGATCACTTTTTTGGGGTGGAAGAAAGTGTAAACTTCTTGGTAACATGTAGCAACTTCTTTTTTTTTTTTTTTTTTTTTTTGATGACGGGGAAAAATTAAACCCCGATACAAGGTACAACCATTTTTGATGACGGAGAACAGTCGTTTAAACTCCGATACAAGTGCTGTGAGATGGACTAAGGATGTAGAAACATGCAGTAGCAGGAGCTAGGATTTCAACAATTATGCTTTCGATACACGATACATATGCATGTTTATATATGAAAGTCTTGTCACCAAAATAAACCTCCAAATCTACATGCCCTATCTTTCCACAATCCTAGATTATAAACAATTTCTTGGTAGATAAGTTGCTACTTAAGATAAAATTTTACACAAGTAGAGAAATCATCATTTGCCTTTTTTGACTCAAGTGATGTGGATATGCAATGTGATGCAAAGACTGAAAAAAACATGCATGAAACAAGCATGGAAAAAAAATAGAATGAACTTGAAAAAAAACAAAGCAACATGAACTTGAAAAATTAATGATGTTTTTTTTTTTTTTTTTTAATTTAATAATAACATGGATACTCCTGTTTATGAATCGGCCTCATTGTTGTCATCTTCTTCAATGTCCTCATCCAAAATGTACTCGTCATTATCACGCTTCTTGAATAACTTTATCCTTTTACCTGCAATGAAAGCTTTTAGTGCAACACCATTTAATTCACAAAGAGCATACGTACCATTGTTGTTGACTTTTGATACAATGTATGGCCCAAACCACCGTTGAGTGAGCTTTTTGCGTGCATCATATTGAGAGTCAAATGTACTATCATAAATGAGCACCCAATCTCCTACTTCAATTGGCTTAGGACGCAATCGATGAGTTTTATCAAAATAATGTTTGTTCTTCATTCTAGATCCTCTTAATTTTTCAACAGCATCATCAAGTCTTAATTTACCTTGTTCTAACTGTTTAATACGCAAACTCAAAAAATCATCAGTAGACATGTTTTCAGACCAAGGCAAATTTGACCATGCAGAAATATGAGACTGAATTGGAAACAATGGTTTTTGACAGTACATGAGTTCAGCAGGCATATATCCAGTAGTACGTGTGCATGTCATTCTATCTGCCCAAAGTGCAAAAGGTAAGAATTTAGGCCATTGTTTGATGTCACCGTTACATGCTTTAGATATGGCTTTCACAATAGGTGGATGCCCTCTCTCTATTTTACCATTGGCCTCTGGATTATATGCAGTAGTGAGAGACAAATGAATACCGTGACGCTCAAAGAACTCTTTAGCTTCTCTCGCATTTAACTCTCCACAATCGGCAACTACTTTCTCTATGTACCCAAAGCGACTTATGACATCTTCAAGCAAGAATTTGCAAACATTGTAAGTGGTCTTAGATCGTAGTGCACGTCCCTCTACATGATTAGTTAAGTCTTCTCTTGCAAGTACAATGTAACGCATTTTGTCGATACCTTTAGGCATAGTTACAAGATCTACTACCCACTTGTAGTGAATACAAGGTGGATACGTAGGATGCAATGGATCTCTATGTTTGACTGATGAATGAAGTTGACAAGTAGAACATGTAGAAACATAGCTACTAATATCAACATACATCCTAGGCCAATAATAGGTACTTCTAATTTTTTCATATGTTCCAAAAAATCCTTTATGACCTGCCCATAATGTCTCATGCATTTCCTTCATTACTTGCAATTGAAGACCTCTCTTTCCTAGGACTCGTTGTGGATTCTTAACCTTACCCTTAGCATGTCTCCAAAGATAACCATTACATAGGAAAAAGTTATAAGCTCGTTTCCTAATGTTACAGAATCTATTCGTAGTCCAGCTAGGTAATGGTTGTAGTGTACTGAGATACTTTCCTATGTCTCTCCATTCATCTTCGTACTCAGACTCATGAAATTTCTCATACTCATATATATGTGGAACATAGTCAACTAAATTCACATTCTTTATTAGATCACTTTCAAGATCATCATCAAATCTAGCTCTCGATAACATATCAGCAACTGAGTTTGACTTACCTGAAATATGAACTAACTCAGGATTTATGAACTTAATATATGAGATCCATCTAAGCATGGCTATATCAGGAGATGAACAATTGGCTATCATCCCAATGAGAGGCAAACAATCAGTCTCAACTTTGACATTTGCACCAATGAAATATTCTTTGTCTGTTTTCAAAGCTGTTACCATACCCCATAGTTCTCGTTTGATCTGTGGATATTTTCGTTGTGTTTCATGTAGAATTTTGGCACCAAACCTAATTGCATATCTATTCCCTTCACTATCATCTTGACTTATGACCCAACCTATACCAATAGGACTAGTATCAACAGTCAATATAATAGGTTTGTTAGCAGAATAGTCTACACGCTTAAGGATGGGAGCTTCAAGCAATAATTTCTTCAATTTACGCATAGCTTGAGTGTGTTTGTCAGTCCAAATAAATTTTCGTTTCTTCCTCAACAAGTCATAAAGACAATCAGCAACATGAGCAAAGTGAGGGATCCAAATAACATAAAAGATGCAAGCACCAAGAAATCTACGTACCTCACTCACGTTGTTACATGTTTCAGAAATCTTGCTAATGGCATCAACTTTTTGTGGGTATGGCTTTCGACCATAATGGCCACATAAATGTCCAACAATAAGTACCTCGTTGACACCAAAAACAGATTTCTCTATGGAAAATGTGAGACCTACCTCTTCAAATCGTTGAAATATTCTTTCACAATCAGAGATATGGTCAAGAACAAATTTACGACATCCAGATGAATCTAAAGTAATGTCCTTTACACGTTCCTCACTCCCTTTAATTGGAATATCATCAATGAATGGCATAGTTATATGAGGGATAAAATCATGTAAGACCATATTCATAGCACTCATCATATGAGCCACAGAATTAGTCGCTCCTTGAGGTAAAGTACACATTCGCACTAAGCCTAAAGGAGTTTTCATTGTGGTTATGTCACGACTATCAATTGCTAATTGGAATTGGTCATATCCAGAATATAAATCACCCATTGAATAGATAGAATGTCCTGAAAATGATTCAGCAAACTCATCTACAATGGGTCCTGTTCCTACATTCCTTATGGTGACTTTATTGACGGGTTGGAGATCTTGAATAAAACGTAGTTTCCCATTCTTTTTAGGCACAGTGAACCATCTGTTTGAGTAAGGTGCAAAAGATGGCTCTAAAATTCTCATGTTTATCTTCTCCTTAAGTAGTTTCATTAGCTCAGGTAAGTGAGCCTTTGGAACAGGTATAGGACGAAGATTCCATGGAATATGTGGAATAGTAAAGATTATCATGGGTGCAACTAGCTTAGGATCTACACAACCAATCTCATGAGGATACATAGTAAAGGCTTTTCCATGGCTACGTAGGACTCTCTCAAATTTATCTCTCTCTGCTGGCAAAAGAAAGTCATCATCTCTACCAATTTTCACCTGTTTGATTGTCTCATCCGTGAATGTATGTCCTATGTTTTTTTTATCCCGAAGAATTGGATCATTTTTCACATCAATAATTTTTTCATTACTTCCTTGAGGTAATGGTTGAGCTATGGGTTTGATTTTTTTGTCTGCAGTTTTGTACTTTGTTTCAACTAAGGCATCATGTGTTTGGTTAAATTTCGAGCACTTGTCAACATTGAGAGCATACTCTTGGATTAGAGCATACTCATCAAGGGAAGAAAGAAGAATAATATGGGAATTAGAATTTTGAAGACATAACTCTAACTCCTCAAGAGTAGAGAAACAATGAGATGTTTCAATCACATGCTCAATGTTCTCATCATGTTCCATGATTTTGTTGTTTTTATAATTTTTTTGGGTTTTTTGGATAAAAGACTTGGACAATTGACTCTTATGAAGAAAATCTAATCTAGAATGTGGAAAACAAAGTGACAAACTATTGTACATGTTGGTTGGATGCGAGATGTCAAACCAATATCCACTGTTGTCCCGCTCAACAATGGATTCTATCCGAAATTTTGATCATATGTAGCTCCAAACATGAATCAAGGTGCACAATCACTACAAGCATGCTCATGACCCTGAGTAACAATAGGTTTCTTTCTAATTGACAATCGATTCCTAGGATGATTCACTCCTACTGTCATGACTTGAAGTGATTGCATTCCATCCTTAGACTTACATCTAGCATAGGTAGACCCATCATCCATGGCTTTAGTTTCCATACGACTCTCACAAATAAAGGGTTGACCTAAGAGAACTTCATAGGAGCAATTATCTTGAATAAAAAAGTGAAACTCTTCTGTGATTCCTCCTATGGATATGGGCACACTAGCGCAAGCTCCATACAGGGTACCTACACCATTATCTGCAGTTCTCATACGCCATCCACAATCTTTATCTATGGGCCATCGAAACTTATCATAGACTTCTCTTGAAATCACATTGATTTCGGAGCCGAAATCTACTAATGCATTTACAGTGATAGTGTTCTTATCATTTCCTATTTTAACATGCATCTCTGATGTACCTCTAGACCAAAATGTTCTTTTAAAGTGACTTTCAGGATTGTTTTCATGATTTTCATGGTCAGGTTGAATAGGTCCTAAGAAATTTTTATTAACATTTACTTCCTCATCATCAAAGTTCTCTTCATCAGATTCATCAAAGTTTAAGGCTTCATTCATAGCTTGATCTTGATCTAGAGAATCTTGCATCTCAGTATCTAGATTAAGCGGAAACCTCTTCCTTTTAATTAGGCCGATAAAGTTATCTTTAAAAACAGGCTTTGCAATAGAGAAAACTTGTTCTAAAGACATAGTCACTTGACTCTTAAGCAAAATGTCATCTAAAATTTCCATAGGATCTATTTTTCTCTCAATTTCTGAAATCAAGATGGCTTTAGGTTTTCTCTTTGGTTTCTTTTGTTTTTGCTCAGGATCTTGTTTTTGTTCATGTTCTCGTGTTTGGTCTTCAGTTTGTTTTGATTGTTCTGGTTTATCTAAAGGCTTTGGTTCTGCTTTTCTTTGCTTTGTCTTCTTCCCTTTTTGTTTCTCCTCTTGTTTTTGTTCATTGGGTTCTGATTCTTGTTTTTTATCTTTAGATTGTGATGTTTCTCCTTGCTCTATGATTGTTTCTATTCCCTCTGAGGTTTGTTTTCGAGTCACTCTTCTTTCACTAGGCTCAGCTTCATCTCTTTTTCGTTTTTCTTCTACATTGGATATGTGAGAAATAAGAGATTGATCTTCTATTGGTGATTCCCAAGCTATTATTCTCCTAATCTCATCTCGTGCTCTTACTAAAGCCTCTATGGAAAAGTCAACTTCCTTTGTGGGTTTACTTGATTCCACTTGTTCATCAAGAGCTTCTAGTTTCACTCCTCTAGTTCCTACATCCGTTATGGTTATATTTTCATAATGTTTTTTCATTCCTCCCTTACCATAATTTCCTTGCAAAGGTAGCCTAGATCGATAGTCACAGATTTTCTTGTCTATGTCTATTACTAGTCGTTGCTCCTTAGCATCCTTCAATAGTTCGCAATCTCTCAAAAAGTGCTCTAACGAATCACACCAAGGACACCTACGAGGGCCACGCACAAAACCATTTTGATTTTGAGGATTTTGATTAACTTGTGGTGGGAAATTTTGAAATTGAGGATTTTGTTGATAAGGTATTGTTTGAACAGGATAATTAGGATTTTGAAAATGCAATTGATGTATTTGAGGAGCTTGGGGAGCAACATGTGGTACTTGAGGTGCAAGAGGAGCTTCCATATTATACGGTTGATGATTTTGAAAATTTTGATTTTGAGGATTTTGAAAAGCTATTTGAGAAGCTTGAGGATACAGGTTTTGATACATTTGAGGATTTTGCACATGAGGATGAGGATTTTGCATTGAAGGATTATGCATGGGAGGATTATGCATTGGAGGAACTTGATATGCTTGAGTAGGAGCTATTTGTGGATTTTGATTGGTAGCTATAACATGTTGATTAGGCTCTTGAAAAGTCATTGGGTTCATTTGATTTTGGAAAGTTTTGGTGTAATTAGATTGTAAAGCATCTATAGTCTTGGCCAAATTGGATTGTGTAGCAATAAGACTTTCCATTTGCTTAGTGAGAATATCCACTTGAGATTGTTCAACTACACTTTTATTTGGATCTACTTTAAAACCTTGAGTAGGCTCCATCATTTGAGGAATAGGAGTAGAGTCAAAAAGCATAGCATGGGATTGTTCTCTAAATTGCTCCTTAATTTGTGGAAGGCTAGCTTGAGGCAGACTAGTTTGCTCATAAAGCATGGATTGTCTTTGATGTCTATGGGCTACAACCTCTACTACTTTACGCACTTTTTGCCAATTGTCAGTAAGACCATAGCGCTTATCTGGTTCTTCTAATCGCCGTTCAACTTCCCTACGAGTTTCAGGATGAAGAAGCTTAAGAAAATTGATCACAAGATCAGGTTCCAAAGTTATCTTATCCTCATCAGGAAGTTGTTCATAGCGTCTAATATACTCATTTTGTAAGTGAGTAATAGAGCTACTAGGCTTTGGAGAATTGACCCATCGTAAGAATCCATCTCGATTATGTTGGCTATAATCTTCAAGATAGAATTCTTTGAGCATCTCCTTTCTAAAATCACTCCAAGGAAGACTATCATATTGAGTGACACGGTTTATGATAGAGCTATCAACAATTCGTTCAAAGAATGATATCAAAAGATCTTCAGGAAGACCAAAAATCATAGCTTGCTCTTCAAACAAATCTAAGTAGCTTGTGATGTTGATGCCATTGAATTTTCCCTTCTCTCTCAACATAGAAGAGACTATTCTTTGGCCTTGTTTCTCAACAATAAGGGATTTGAATCCTTCCTCCATCTTATGTGAATAAGCAAGTGATGCACGATGTTCTAGATCTCTCACAAATGTGTTTACTTCGCGACGAAGATGTGCACGATACTGTGAGAAATCCAGTGCAACACTCAAGAATGATGATGATGATATGATGAGGATGAAAAATATGAAACAAAGGATATGGATCACAACCTTCCAACAAGATCAGAAGCAAATACCACGAAGCGTTTCACGTCGGGTTCAAATGTGGAGGTGATCGCAATCCGGGTGGATCGGGTCCGGTCGTGGCACACACAGGGTGTATGAAGCTAATGAATGTTGGAAGGTTTAAAGATGTGAAGGTGAAATTAATGTTGAGTATGGAGAAGAGAGAGATGTTGAAATAATTATGGGAATGGGAATGTAGGTGTGCAAGTTAGATTGATGACATGAATGATAAGAATGAAAGAGAACCATACACACAAATCAAATTTGGAAGGAAGAATGGTCCATTGGAGGAGCTTCTTAAACACTTCCTAATTCTAATCCATATGTATAGCCTTCTTTGGATGATATGTATGCATGATGAGAATAGATGGAATCCTTACACATAAATCAGTTTCGAAAGGAAGAATGGTCCAATATTGGAGCTTCTTATACACTTTCAGAAACTAATAAATATGTATGGATTTGTATGGATTTTATGCATGCAAGTGAATTATGATGATGGATTTTACTCACAAGCTCAAGGAAACATCCTCACTGGTTCAACGCAATACTGCGGAGCCTTCTCACACATAGAAGAAATAGAAGACATGTAAAAATACTTAAGAGACTGAGAGAGGTGACAAGAGACAAGTGACAAGTGACATGAATTAAAAGAATTTGAATTAAGTTACATGTAAAAGATCGTCGTGTACGTCATGCTAAGCAGTCTACTGATCAAAGGTGGTTCCGACCCTCAAACCATGACAGTTCAACCGAATGTCACACGTAAGAAGGTGAGTTCCACTCCAGTGACCCTATGTCTGTCTAGGCTCGTAACGTCTAACTAAAGAAGTCTAAGACTCATTAAAATCAGCTCTAACTCACTCACACGCTCCACCGAGGGTGAGTCAAGATAGAGATGATGGTTTCAAGAGCCTATCCTAAATTGGAGTTCTAACTTAAATTTGAAACTAGGTTCTATACTCATACTAGCTCACCTTGGATCCTCACTCGCTCAACCGAGGGTGATCGTCTCAAGGAAACCGTAAGCTAGCATGAGCCCTATGGATGCCTAACAATGATGCTCTAGGAGTTTGGAGGGGGGTTTATATAGTTTTTTGAATGAATTTGGGCCCTTGGATCTAGAGAAATCAACTCTCAACTCTAGGATCACTACTTTCGATTACAACCATTTGATTAATCAAATCAATGGCTTGGAATTGTTCTTTCTATCAAATCTAGTGTAAAGGAGTGAAATTTAGGCGCCCTCATTCTCCACCATTGGATCTGGGGATGATCTGGACCGTCGGATCAGTGCTGACATCAATTCGGATAAGATAAGCCACTATTTTTGGAGAAATGCTGCATTATTGATCTTTGATTGTAAAAAAGGTCTTCTTTTATGGAAAAAATTCGTGGATCCTCCTTCCTTTATGCTTTAGTGCATCTCCACCCTTGAATATGAGCTCATGTTGACCGTACAACATGGTTCAATCATATTTTGACATGTGGCAGACATTCAAGCCTTCAATTTTCTTATTCTAGAAAACTGCGGTGACCTTGAAAACTGGACTTTGTGCTCTTTGACCCTCCAAAAAGTCTTTGATGAAGATGAAACATTGTAGGACTATGTTTCCAAAGATCTCCTTCAGGAATATGCAGAAAAACTCCCATCTGAATCTAACTTGTACAAGTTTGACTACATTTGGAAGCTTGCAAGGTGGCATTAAGGTCTCTAGGAAGCTCTGATGGCCTTGGAAATTTGTACAAATATGTAGCCACATATGATCTTTATACATGCCAAACCATATGGCTAACATAAATTTCTATACAAGAATTTGTAGGGTCAAACTAGAAAAATTACATTTTTACAAAATGAACATAGCATATCAATGTGCTACAAAATCCATTTTCTGCTGAAATTTGGGCTATAGACTGCCTTTGACAATCTTTACAAGTATATGGATTTTCATCTAATTTGGTGACAATGAAATTTTTGCCCTAATTTCCCAACTTTGACCAGCTTTGACCGCTACCATGGACTTTCTTGATTTCTTTGAAACTTTGTATCTGAGCTTCCTTTGACATCCTTGATGCATCCTGGACTTCTCGGGGAATTTCGGCTACCTTCACCAAATATGTTTTTTGTAGGCCTTCACAAGTGAGAGAGGAGAGAAAATCTCGACGACAGTGCGCGATCTATGGCATCTGGCGCAATTGAGTCTCTCTCTTACCCATCACACACGTCTCGTCAACTCTCTGCTTCTCCCCCGTGACCCTGTCGATCATGCTCTCTCATATCTATGTTCACGTGGCACACAGATTTCTCTCTCTGTCAGGCGTCAACAGCGATATCTGACTTTCTCTCTCTAGTCTCCGATAAAGTTTTTCGCGCGCCGCCAACAACATCTCTCTATGTGTTCTTCCACCATCACCGACCAACTCCCTACTCTGCGCAGACTAAATTTCCTTTTCTTGAATTGTACAGAAATGGTCCTAGTCTGATAAGATCGTCTACACACAGGACAATGGTCCATGGGCAATATTAATGGAACTCTTTGCGCGCAACCATGGATTTGTATGTGAGCGGCCAATAACAAAATCTATGTCGGCATTTTTGAACGATGGGATGGCAGAGTTTGCCTCTCCGAAAAAAACCATCAAGACAAACCTCTCAGTCTTGGCATGATCATGAAGAGTATGAACAAGCAACTTAAAATGCATGAACAACAAATGTAAAGAACAAGGAAAGATAAAGAATATACCTAGCAAGAAGTTCCATACAGGAGATCCACGGGATGGGGAAGAAGCAAATGAATTTGGACTTATTTATAGGCCCCTCCTTCCCTTGGACTTTCCTCTAGAAACTTCTAGCCTCCTTAACCAACTTTCTAATTTCACATCACCTTGCATGTTGATTTGCTATTTTTGGAAAATCACACCTCTTACTTATATTTTTTGTTTTTCTCTTTTTTTTATTTTAGTTTTGGTTTCACACTGTATATACAAAATTAATTAACCTAGGGGTTTGACCTAGGATAAATGTCAACTCTAGGGGTCCGACCTAGGGTTTTTGGTCGGGAAAATGAGGGTTTTAATCACAATTAACTCAAACACATTAATCCAAGGGTTTATTCACAGTTTGAACCTAAACTCCAAGGGTTTCCAAAGGTTCAAGTCCGATTTTTCTAGGGTAAACCCGCATGTTTTCAAGGGTTTCTAAGGTTCAAACCTAAGGGTTTATGGATCAAACGTTAGATATTTACACACACGATTCTGACGCACATCTCTAACATGGTTCCTTATCACACAAGCAATCAAATCAGTCAAATCATGCACAAAATATACTCTCTTCAATCAAAACATCACACAAAAACTCATAAAACAAGGAACTTTGAAAAAAAACAATGCACACTCCCTGCGGGATTTCATCCCGACATTCACCCCCGCTAAACCTGCACATCGTCCCCCTCCCACGGCGGCACAGCGCGCATGCGAGAGAGAGAGAGAGAGAGAGAGAGAGAGAGAGAGAGAGAGAGAGAGAGAGAGAGAGAGAGAGAGAGAGAGAGAGAGAGAGAGAGAGAGAGAGAGAGAGAGAGAGAGAGAGAGAGAGAGAGAGAGAGAGAGAGAGAGAGAGAGAGAGAGAGAGAGAGAGAGAGAGAGAGAGAGAGAGAGAGAGAGAGAGAGAGAGAGAGAGAGAGAGAGAGAGAGAGAGAGAGAGAGAGAGAGAGAGAGAGAGAGAGAGAGAGAGAGAGAAGAAACGGCAGAGAGAGAGGGAGAGAGAGAGAGTCGGTGGGAAAAGGAGAGAGAGAGAGAGAGAGAGAGAGAGAGAGAGAGAGAGAGAGAGAGAGAGAGAGAGAGAGAGAGAGAGAGAGAGAGAGAGAGAGAGAGAGAGAGAGAGAGAGAGAGAGAGAGAGAGAGAGAGAGAGAAACGATAGAGAGAGAGAGATTAAGTCGGTGTGGCTCAGATAATTCCGTGAAATGAGACCTTTTTGCATTGCAAAGTGAGATTATAATGAAGAGATAATTTTCAAAGAATATCAAACTTAAAAAGGAAAGAGGAATGTGAGCTAAACCATTAGCTTTGACGAAGAGACAAAAATAGAATGGATTGCGAACCAAAAAGAACTTCAATAACTTTTGAATAACTTAACATGACAAATTGATTTTGAATAAATGATATTGGAATGAATGCATGATAAAAGAGCCTCATGGTATTTTATTGCTATTATGTTCTTTTCAAGAAAGTATTTTTGAAATGTACTAACATGGCCCCATCCTGTGGATGACCCTTGTGGATCGTCTCCTCCAGAACGTCTTTCCATGTTATTGAGTGATCGGAGGCTATTGCGATTTATGAAGTGAAGACGATTATTTGAAGAAGATTTGAAGAGAAGCTTTGATTGAAGACTGAAGTAAAGAGTACAAGCCCCGTGGTCTTTCTTGTGGAACCTTCCTACAGGTTTATGCGGGTTTTGATCATCTGAAGTAAAGAGACGGGAGGCTACTGCTGAAGATACCCGAAGTAAAGAGCGGATCGAAGACCTGAAGAAAAGCTTGGACCGCAAAGACCGAAGCGGAATTCCGAGGGCGGTTTCTCGCACTGTAGCGAGGGATCTAGTATACACTAGCCGGCCCGCACTGTAGCGGCGGCTTTCATATTGTATCATCGCACCGCACTGTAGCGGTTTTATTGTACCATCGGCCCGCACTGTAGCGGCCTGTTTGTATCATTCATTTTATTGGAGGCTTCAGTTTCATTTTCGTTGTATCGTTGGGCTTCATCTACATTCCGTGTATCACTGCGGTATCCGATCGTCTCTTTCCGACGCCTGCGGTCCCATGCATACGCACTCACGTCTCATCACTTTCGAGGGACAAGGGGCCCTACGAGGATCGCGCACGCTCCAGAGAGCACAGGCAAGGTGCCCAGCGCGCAGACGCCGCTCGCAGGACAACGGGAACGGTGCACTAGAGAGGGGGCCTGATCCAACCCCGGCGCTGGCTTCCTACCCGACCTCCTTCTTCCCGACAGCACTACGAGGTAATATGTTTGGTCGCCCCACTATCAAAGTCCCAAACATCTGAGTCCACTGCACACATGCACTGATCATGAGAAGATGGGTCAAAATTGTAGACAGTAGTAAACGCCCATTCTTCTTCCTGCACAAGATTTGTAGACTCTGTTTTTGGTGTAGAGGCCTCTGCAACAACCATTCCAGCCTCTTTCTTCTTTGCCTCTTTAGCAGCCAGTTTTGGACAGTTCTTTATGATATGATCATTCCCTTTACAGTACTTAAAAAACAATTTCTCCTTTTCTGATTTCTTCTCATCTTTATCTTCCTTCTTCGAATATGCAGAATTAGCAGATTTCTGCTTACTAGTTGAAGAGGTCCATTTTCCTTTTCCCTTCTGACTAGCCAAGAAAGCTTGATCTGCAACTCGCATAATGGACCTGTTTTGCCTGGACTGATCTTCCTGCAACAGAATAGAGACTAACTCCTCGAATGATAAGGCATTTGGATTGCCTTTCATCATCACCCAAAGAGTAGAAGCAAAACTCTGATATGAATCAGGAAGACCATTCAGAATGGTCTGCACAAGTGAGCTATGTGGTATAACCTCATCAGAAGAAATCAACTGTTCCTTCAAGTCTTTGATCTTTGTTAGGAAACTGTCCATAGAATCACCTTCATTCATGTGCTCACTCTCCAACTGTTTTCGGAGGTAAGCAACATGAGCCTCATTCCTAGCTTGGTACAATGTGGTAAGTGTATCCCAAGCATCTGTTCTGCAAGAGCGAATGTGAGGAATAATGGCACGTTTGATAGACAAAGCTATCAATGCATGTGCCTGGGCATCTCTGCCATCCCAGCGAATCTGCTCTGCAGTAGGTGCAGCACAAACAGCAGCACGAACAGGAATCTGCAGAATATCATCTTCGACACCATCTTCATCAGCTCCAGCACCTGTATTTGCAGTACCTGTAGTTAGAGGTGTAACAAGACGTCCTTCAACACCTTGCACAATGTTCCACAATCCTTTTGCAACCAATACATGTCGCATCATATAAGCCCATAATGGGTAGTTGGTACCATCCAACTTATCCTCAATAGCCAACATACGGAATACATCACTGCTTTCAGCCATGGCCGGTGACTAAAATACTTTGATGCAAAAAATTGACTGTATCTCAAAAAGTTGAACAAAACTGCCAAGACGAGGTCTGCTAGACCTGTAGCAGACTTTGAGATGCTTAAACTGGCGAATAGAAACTGGTATATACCTTTGGCACAAAAAGACAAAATAGCCCACACAAGTGCTGCAATAGTGCGTTTGGAGGCCGAAATGAGCTCAAATCGCGATTTCGGCACCACAAAACGAAGCTATTTTGATCTCGGAAACGTGCTGACTATGCTCACCAAAATTTGTGCGATTCTGAGACTTACAAACAAGGAGTGTCGACGGTGCCCTAGATGAAGCGACGACCTGCTCTGATACCAATTGTTGGAGATAGACGTCTAGAGAAGCACGTGAACAGCACAAGGAAGAAGAAGAAGCTTGGAGCACAAACACACAATACTGAATGTATTACTAGAGAATGTACAAAGATAAGTAGCCCATTAGGGCAATAGGCGTATATACAAGCCGGGGGAAAAAAACCTCCTAAAGAGGGAAAAAAGTGCCCCGACGATCCTAGAGTGTTCACACACATCACTACCTAAATATATCAACAATATAAATATTCGAGTAACTCTCAAAGTTTTTGATAGTCTTCAATGGCAGACTTGGGTCAACAGGTAGAGAAAATGGATAAGGATAACTATCCCATGTGGAAGTTTAGAATGACTAACTACCTAATGGGCAAAGGCTTTTGAGGTATTGCGAGCAGCGATGATGCTCAACCTCAAATCAATCAAGCTACGGCCACCGAAGTCCAAAGGAGGCAAGCAAAAGAATGGGAAGAGAGGAATAGGAGAGTCATGTTCCTCATTTCACAAGTCATTACTAATGCCATGGTAGTGCATATCCAACATCTAGAGAAAGCTAATGATATCGTGGAAGCTCTTGAAAGGATGTATTCAACAAATACCAAAGCTAGGCAACTTCAACTCAAGAATGAGTTGAACACAATCAAGAAAAGTTTGAGTCAATCCATAGCTGAATATGCTTTGAAGATTAAGGAGCTAAAGTGATGCTTTAGCTTCTATTGGCACAACAATTGAAGATGACAATCTTGTGTGTTATAATCTCAATGAATTGAGAAAAAATGAAAGATGGAAGCCTTTTATAACTTCCATTAACTTGAAAGATGTATATCCAAGTTTTGAACAACTAATCCCTCATCTTGTCACAGAAGAGCTTAGCTTTGGTGGCCCCAAAGGAAAGGATAGCCACAATCAAATCTTATATGTTGGTTGAGGTAAATGAAGGAACTCAAGAGGAGGCTCAAGAGGAAAAGGAAGAGGTCACAACAACTCCAACTAGAATAAAAACAATTCAGAAGACAACAAGGATTCATCAAATGCCAATACACAAGGAAGAGGTCAAGGTAGAAGTAGAGGAAGAGGCAGAGGCTCCTACAATTCTCATAAAGGTATAACATGCTATCATTGTGGTAAAGTAGGACACTATGCTAGTGATTGTTGGCTGAAGAATGGAAGACCAAATGGAGGCAATCAAAGGAGCCAAAGCAACTATGCAAGCACCTCAAGTGAAGGAAGCAAGGACACACTACTTGTAATGAGACATGAGTATAGAAGCTCTTGTGAAGATGACAAAAAATGGTACATTGATTCAGGTTCTAGTAACCATATGTCTTGCCAAGAGAGTTTGTTCACTAATCTATAGGTACCAAGTGGAAAAGGATGTGTTGAAACAGTTGATGATACTCAACACATGATTGAACATATTGGAGATATAAGGGTTGGAGATATAAGCAGAGCGAAGTTAGTATCTAATGTTCTTCATGTTCCTACAATTTCAAAGAACTTGATTTTAGTAGGACAAATGGTAGAGAAGGGTTATCATGTCATATTCAATGAGTGGGTGCTTCATAAAGAATCCAAATGAAGGCTTCAAGGTCATTGCCTGAGGTAGAAGAGAAAGAAGGATGCTCACTTTGGATGTCCAACATCTACATGGAAAGGTCATGTACATTCAATGTGGGAACAAGAAGATTTCAGAGCAGGACTTATGGCACAAAGAATAGGACACATCAACATTCCAAAGTTGAAGGACATGAGCAAACATGAAGTGGTAAGAGGTCTTCCAAAATATAATAGCATTGGACTACATGAGTTATGTGAAGCTTGTCAACTAGGAAAGCAAACGAGGCAGCCATTCAAGAGGAGCAATTATGTGGCCCCAAATGTCTTGGACTTGATACATATGGATTTATGGGGACCAACCCAAGAGGCATCAATGGCTGGTAATAGATTCTTTGTCACCTTCATTGATGATCACTCAAGAAAGGTACGGTTGTTTTATATGAAGCAAAAATAAGAGGTGTTTTCTATATTCAAAAGATTCAAAGTTGAAGTTGGAAAAGAAACAGGAAGGTCTACCAAACCTTAAGGTTCCATGGTGGAGGAAAATACTCCTCCAAAGAACTTTCAGTTTTCTACAAGAGAATGGGATCAAAAGGGAGTTTACTTGTAGGTATACACCACAACAAAATGGAGTAGCTGAGAGGAAAAATGGCCAAATTACTGAAATTGCAAGATGCATGATCAACGAGATGAAGGTGCCATTGTACTATTGGGTTGAAGCTACCACAACTGCCATTTACTTGATGAATAGGTGCACAACATTGGGAATACATCACTTGACTCCAGAGGAGGTATATTCTAGTAAGAAACTTGATCTTACACACCTCAAAGTGTTTTGATGTGTTTGCTTTGTTCACATTCCACAAGAAGTTAGAACAAAGATGGAACGAAGGTCAGAGAAATGCATTTTCATCGGCTACTCGACGGTGCAAAAAGGATACAAGTGTTACAACCCTAGAACAAAGGAAGTAAGAGTCTCATGAGATGTGTTCTTTGATGAACTAAGACCATGGTATGAAGATAAAGGAAAGGAAAAGATTCTTGAAGAAGATTGTGATGATTATGCAGGAACAAATCAAAGAGAAGTCCAACAATCAAGCACAAAGGTTTCAGGTCGAGAGGCATCTACATCAAATGTAGAATGTTAAACATGGAGGGGGAGTCATTCTCTATCTCCAAATTCAGCTCATAGTAGAGCCGAAGAAGCAAGTGCTATTCCACACAATCAGATAGATGCAAGTGAAGAAGAATATGAAGAGGTAATCACTCCGAAGGTAAAGCTGAATAGGTTAAAGAAGCAAATTTCTACAGGCAATGAAAGAAGATCGTCAAAGACAAGGTATCCAACCCAAAGGTTGAGTTATGATAGTTTCGTGGTGAAACATTTTGCATACATGATGCAGGTTATCAAAGACAAAGAGCCTGAGACATATGAAGAAGCTTGCACACAAAAGGAATGCAAGCAAGCTATGAAAGAGGAGATCAAAGCTCTCAAAGATAATCACACATGGGTGCCAAAGAAAGAAGGTATGAAGATTGTTCCAAACAAATGGGTGCTTAAAGTAAAGAGGAATGCTGATGGTTCATTAGCTAGATATAAAGCTAGATTAGTTGCCAAGGAATTTAAACAAACACAAGGCATAGATTATGATGAAGTTTTCAACCCTGTTGCAAAGATGGGAACAATCAGAACATTAATAGCAATTGGTGCTTCAAGGAGATGGCCATTATATCACTCAACATCAAAAATGCTTTTCTCAATGGAGAACTACAAGAAGAGGTATACATGAGTCAACCAGTTGGATTTGAAGATGAAAAACATTCAGACTTTGTTTGCAGGTTGAAAAAGGCACTTTATGGCTTGAAGCAAGCACCAAGAGCATGGAATCAGAGATTGATAGAATATCTAACTACGTGTAACAACCCAAGTAGTGCAGATCCTTCATTGTACATGAAGAAGGAAGAAAGTAGAGAGGTATATATTTGCATATACATCGATGACCTCATCATAACAGGAAATGATGTTACAGGGATTAAAGATATCAAAAGGAAGCTTGATAAGGAGTTTAAAATTTCAGATCTTGGAGAGCTGAAATATTTTTTAAGAGTTGAAGTTGTTTATAGAAAGAGTGGCATCTACTTGATGCAAAGGAAGTACTTGGATGTTCTTTTCACATTTGGAATGAGTGAATGCAAACCACTCACTCAACCCACACAAATACAAAGAAAATGATGGAGATCTATTGGAAGATGTAACGACATACAGAAGCATTGTAGGATCATTAATCTATGCAAACATTACAAGACCTGATTTATCTTATGTTGTTGTTGTACTTTCTCAGTTTATGCAAGCCCCGACAAGTGAACATTTAAATTCAGCCAAGAGAGTGTTGAGATACATAAAGCATACAATTAATCATGCTTTGCTTTACAATTTTGATGAAGAATTGCAGGTCAAAGGCTTTAGCGATGCTGATTGGGTAGGTTCAAAGGAAGATAGGAGATCAACCTCAGGTTATGTGTTCATGATAGGAAGCAAACCTATCACATGGAGCTCAAAGAAACAACCTACTATTGCACTTTCATCCATAGAGGCTGAATATAGAGGACTAGCATTTGCCACATGTGAAGCAATGTGGATTAAAAAGCTTTGGGCTAATCTTGAAGTGCAAGTTGGAACCATCCCTATATATGGTGATAACATGTTAAGTATTTACTTGGCAAGCAATCCTATGTTTCATGCAAGGAGCCAACACATAGAGGTCCACAACCATTATGTAAGGGAGAAGGTATTGAGCAAAGATGTGGAGATAAAGTTCATCAAAACCAAAGGGCAGGTTGCAAATATGTTTAGAAAGTTCTTGGATGCTTCTAAACTCAAAGGTTTCAAGGATGTGATAAATTTGCAGGACATGGTTGAAGATAACTTCCAAATAAGCTTGAGGGGGAGTGTTGAAGATAAATGTACAAGCTCATTTTCACATCAGCTATGCTTGGATAAATTTACCAAATATAAAGATAAAGGAAAAGAAGAGAAAAGAAAAAAGAAAAAAAAAGTCTAGTCAAAATTCATGATGAGTAAAAGATACAATATATGCCTTGTAGTGAGTGGCATGTAGTGGGCAAAGTGGTGAGTTAAGGAGGCACAAAATTCTTCACATGCTCATTGGTTATAAAAGTGGAGTGGGAGCATGTTCTAAACAAGGAGAGAAAGAAGCAAGAGCTCCCAATAGTCAGATTTGGTCATTTTGTCATTTTGTCTTCCCATAGACTCCTTTCAACCGCACATCATTTTGTACACAGCTCTGTTGTGAAGCTCATATCTCAGTGTATATGTAACCATTTCTTGCATTTAAACACTCATTGCAAAATTTTTATCTTGTTGCTTTCTTTGTCTCAAATATCTCTTTCAAAGCTTATATATTCTGTGAGATATCAGTTAAAGAGTGAAGTCCAGTTTTTCAGCATACCTATGTAGACAGGTAGTCTATTTTGGTCGGTTAAGTTTCCCAACCAAAATGTATCCAAATTTCTTGGTTTTTAGCTTGTTGGAAATCACTTTGCATGTACTTTCTCTGTCCCAAATATCTCATTTAAAGGATTTATATTATGTGAGATATCTGTCAAAGAGTGAAATCCAATTTTTTAGTATACTTGTTGTTGGAGTTAGATGTCTACGGAAGCACGTGAAGAGCACAAGGAAGAAGAAGCTTGGAGCATGTTACTCTAGCACAATGGTGAGTACCAACGTGAGAAGATTCACCTCATAATTGTCAATCCGTGGAGACGTGAGGACTAGTATGAAGACTATGAGCAAGTGAAGGCACAAGTGTGTGAGTGAGAAGCACACAAGCATGCACACACATACACACACACGCGCACACAAGGCAAGAACAAAGAGAGGAACAATGGAGTTCTTTGCATTAGTCAAAAAGTCTCTTACATAAGCTCAATTCACAAACAATCTAACCTCAAAAATGAGCTCTCTAGCTCTTTTTATAGTTTTCTAACTAGCTTTGGTCTTGTCCAGACCTAGTGTCCGGCCTAGTTAGAAATTAGCTTCTAGAGCCTATTTGAGGGCTCAAACAGAGTCTAAAAATTATGAAAATTGATATGTAGCTAGTTCTAATACTCCTCAAGGTTGAGGACTCCTCGGCTTGCACAAAATGGAGTCTATTCTACCAAAAACAGAATTTACAATGTTTGTGTAGTGATTAAAATCACTTGAGTTGTAAATGGTCCATGGAAAAAATGATTGGGCCTTGTTGCCGTATTGTGCATGACTCCTCCGTTGCGCTAGTATGCTCTTCATCTGACTTGTATGCCAACACGCCCCCCTTCCTAGCGTCCGTCGCCCCTGACAGACCTCTGTTCTATCGGGTGGTCGATATAGTATTGGATGACATTGGTGGCAAGTTCGTGTTCTCCTATCCTTAAGCCTCTTGCTAGATCAGCTTCCAATGCATCCCAATTTATTGCGCCAAGGGCCTCTGGTTGTGGGGTGGTGTAGTATTCAGAGTACATTGCTTGTTCACAAGCAAAGAGATGGAGCAGGTGTGTTGGCTTCGGTGCGAAGATCTCCGAGTGATACTCCCAGAAACCTGATCTGAACATTTCTTCGAAGGTCTGTTTGTAGCATGCAGGGAGGTATTTGATGCGTGCATGCCAGGCGTAAGCCACACGAATACTGGGGCTGGTGCTCATGTCATACACCAAATCATAATTTCCATTGGTAAACCCCGGGAGACGTACCTGTGGTGCGGCTGCATTTCTAAAAGTTTTCAAGACGGCCTGCATCATATCTAAAATTTTAAGCATCATTTGAGTTGCTACATCTGGCATGGGCTTCAATCGCGGCATCCAATGGTGAATTGTTCCCATCATGTATGCTACCGACGGTGGTCCCTGTGGTGGCGCAATGTACGGGTAGTTTAGCCATTCCTTGCATTGCGCGTTGTTCTGCACTTTGATATTGAATGCCTTCCAAGACCTGCGGCGTGGAACTGGACCGTAGCATGGATTGTATAGGAGATGTAAAGGCGCGTTGTTCCATGTGCGTAGCATTTCTGGATATGTCTCTAGAAGTTTCTGCCGCCAGGTGGGTTGACAAATTTTGCCTTTTTGCGCCTCTGGAGGAAGGTCTTCGGGTTGAAATTGGGTAGCAAAGGTAGGAATCTGACCCGTGACTCTCTGTATTTCTGCATTATAATCAGCCAGGATAATATAATAAGGCCTGTATTGGAGTTCAGATGAGAGGATAAGGCGTCTCGATGACAGGTTCTTGAAGTAAGCAGATTGTAGCACAGTTTCCTCTATGACCCTCATGGCCTGATTTTGCACTACTGTGCGCTCTTCGTGAGAACTCCCGATTTCCTCCACTTGATGTAGCCATGGAGGCCGTGGTGCCTCGAATGTGTCCTGAGCTTCTTCCGTTTGTTGGCCTCCTGGGAAGGGTTGTGGGTCGTATTCTTCTTCAAATGTCTGTTCCACAGGAATTTGTACTACTTCTTCGTCGGTGGGAGCCTCTGGAGGGGAAGGTGGTCTCTCATATTGTAGTAGACGTGCTTGCAATTCGGTGACCTGTTTCTGGAGATCTTTTAAGGCCTCTGAGTCTATGAGAAGTGAAGCCGCGGAGGAGGTGGTTTGAGAGGCTGTTGTTGTTTCTTTTTGGTGTTTCTGCTTCAGTTGACCCAGTTCCTCTGATAGCAGGTCATGTGCTTCAAGCAGCATAGCATAGTCTTCCAATATGATCTTGATATTGTCGGGGGTCACTGCTTGAAACTTTGATGGGCTGATGGGTGCCCCAGGTGTGCTTTCGATAGCTGCTTCTAGGTCTTCCTGATTTTGTAATTGCAGGTGTCGATTCTCTTCGTGAGCGGCAGCAAGATGTCTCTTGAGTAGGGCCATATTTCGTTGAAGCTTTGAATTGCGTTCCAGCTGTGTCCGTAGATGACCTTCTACCACTTGTATTGCTTCCTGATCTGTGTTCTGTAACTGTACCTCCAATATGCTATGAGCCTCTTGGAGAGTTTGGAATTGGGTGTGGAGGCGAGCATTTTCCTCCTCTAGTGCAGCAAGGCGGTGTTGTAGTGTCTCCGAGTGCTCTTGCAGGCGTTCATTCTGTTGCTGGAGCTGATTGTAATCTGTCCTTAAGTTTGATATGCAAGCTAGCATGGTGTCCAATGCATATCCTATAGATGAGGGGGTGGTGTTTACAATGGAAGATGCATGGGAAGGGAATTGGGGAAGGGGAAGAGTGAATGATGTGTCTATTGAAGACGTGTGTGTGGGTGAAATTGGTGGAGGGGGAATGGGAGGAGGTGGAAGCGTGGGGGGAGGGGGAGGTGCCGTGGGTGGTGAAATGTCCATACTTTCAGGAGTGGGTGCGAGTGTGGGGTCTACCATATACATTGGAATGGTAGGTGGTGTGTGTGTGAAAGTGGTGAATAGATGAGAAGTGGGGTGGGGAGCTGAAAATAAAGGGAATGGTTGAGACCTGGGTTGAAAAGTTCTAGCAAGGAAGTTATGGAGGGATTGGAGAAGTGGAGAGATGGAGGTCGGGGGTTGAGGTTGTAGAGTTGAGGAGGGCATGAAGGGTTGCGTGGTAGCAGGGAAACCCATGAATATGGATCTAGGGTCAGGATGACCTATGGCTGAGGGCATGGGGGATGGTTGTCCTAGGGCAGGCTCTATGAGCGATTCGGTGGATTGTGTAGTGATGGGGGTTGCTTCATAGATTGGGTTATCAGAGGTGGAGAATAAGGTTGAACTAGAGATGGGAGTATGGAAGATGAAGGTTGGTTCAGTGGGTTGAGTGGTCGAGGTGATTTCCACGGTTTCTGCTCTAGGAGGCGATGGTGGGGGTGTGGGTGGTAGTGGCTCGGTGGATTCCTCATGGGTGACTGGGTGCGCTTGGCTAGCAGTTTCGGTTGCTTGGGAGGTTGTCCTGATGGGTTCGGATGTAATAATTGGCCCTTCTACCGTTGTAATGGGGATCTGGATATTCTTACCTGAGCGTGGTCGTGTCTGGAATCTTCGTGGATCATATTGAACTGGAGACCTCCTAATGGCGGTCCGCACTGCTTCCACTACCCCATATGTTTCTACCATCAATAAGAGACCTTCACTATATTCTGAGTCAACTCCTGCTTCTTCCAACAGCTGAGTCATGAGTATTCTACTTCTCTGTTCGGTGAGCAGTTGTTGCGATCGCACTCGTTCCATAATTTGATACAGCCTTCGGAGTTCTGTTGTATAGGCTGGGGCTTCAGTGGTCTCCTCTTCATAAGCTCCTTCTTCTTCTAGGTGTCCTTGTTGTTGACCTTGCTGGGCGTCACTCCAATGTACATGGCGGTCATCTGTAGATTTTCTTCTTCTTTGTGAAGATGTGCCTTGTTCTTCTGCATCTGAATAATACTCTACATCAGAGAGTTGTGTACTTTGTAAGAATGCTTCGAAGTCCTGAGGATCCATTCCTTCAGCATCTCCAGTTGTAGCAAATTCAAATTCAGATGGAGCAGGAGGAGCTGAAGGGGTAGCTTGTGTCGTAGTTTCAGATCCAGACCTGGGTATCCTAATGGTAAAGGGAGGTACAGTGGTCTCCCTTCGTGGCGATACTTCAGGAGTAGTCAGAACTTCCCTTGTCTGGACACAAGGGATCGCACCCCTCATGCGCTTGGATTGATGTGTGGACGTCTTGAGCTTCTTAAACATTTGTAATTGTGCCCAAGTTAAGGCACGTTCAATGGGAACATCGTATGCTAGGCACCGGTAAATAATGCGTGTGATTGCACAGCAACCGTTCACCACTAATTTCCTAGAAGACCTTTTATTTGCTTCATACAATTGATCTATAATCCATACCGGCAGCTTAATTGGTAACGCACCTGCCTCCGCCAAGTAGAGAGCGAACCAGATTCTTTTGTGTGGTTGTGTGAAGCGGTCTTGGCCGGGGAAAGCAAAATGTTGCATGCACATACGGAGAGGGATGGACACGTTTGGTGTGAGTGCTGCCATGTCTTTAAGCTTCAATAGTTTCCTATCCTTCATGTTAGTAGGAACGAGAGCATCCTTCTCAGAAGGTACATGTGTGCCGTGCATATTCAAAGCAGCGCTCACCAACTCCACAGTAAGTTCAAACCTCTTTAACTTGTTGTTGCCCAACAAGGAAGGAAGAACAAATGATCCTGGTTTGTCCTTTTCTTCATTAGCTTGTAATGTGGAGACCAAATAATAGCATCGGAGGAGATCCGGTTTAGGTAGTGGTGCTTCAAAGTATTCTGCTAGCCCTGCACGTTGCCATATGGTCTGGAGATCCTCGGTGTTCTGTAGAGTCTCAAACTCCTTGGAGAAAAATTGGAATCGAACCCATGATCTGTCATACTCGCACTTAGACTCCCATATATACTTGGCCTCTCCTAATGGACTTGGCATGCCATTGAACCAATGAGAATTGGCATGGACTCTTTCTGTGATCCCTGTGGGTGGATCCGGTACCGGGATCTGCTGAAGGTGTTGCAGCTCCACAGGTCGTTCAGTTGGTGGCACATCCACAGGTAGACTATCCACATCGATTCCTGCAGTAAGTATTCCTACTTGTGAGCTCAGACCTGTCGCTTCTGCCATGTTACTTCTTGCCTTCTGATTCTGTGAGATGGCTTGGAGTACCGTTTTATAGGCAACCCGGTATGCCCAAACAGCATGGTATAGCTGTTTGTCCCAATCAGAGCGTTAATTGTTCACTAGTTTAGTCAACACATTGCATAAGATCTTATTAGTGCTCTCAGCCTGGCCATTAGCTTGTGGATGATAGGGAGCCGATTTCTTATGTATCACCAAGAATTCTTGGAGAAGGTTTTCTATGACTTCATTCAAGGAGTGTGTGCCTCTATCACTCACCAACTCTATTGGCAATCCGTACCTCGTGAATACATTTTCAAATAAGAACTTTGCTGTTGTTTGAGCATCATTTTTTGTAGTAGCTTTCGCTTCTACCCACTTGGTTAGATAGTCTGTGGCCACGATGATATATTCAGCATGTGAACCCTTAGCTGGGGGATTAATAGGACCAACAAAGTCTATTCCCCATTTAGAGAACGCACGTCCGCCCATCATAGGCTTCAGTGGCATCTCATCCTTGCGTATAGGGTACTGAGTTCTCTGACAAACATCACACCGTTTCACATAGGTATGTGCATCCATGTGAAGGGTTGGCCACCAAAAGCCTGCAAATAGTATTGCCTTGATTACCCGATCTGGTCCAAAGTGTCCCCCTGCTACACCTTGGTGAGCAGTATCCAAGATTTTGAGATATTCACTCTCATGGACACATAGTCTTAGGTAACCATCTTTACCACGCTTGTATAGATTGTCACCAATGAGTGAATAATCCTGGGCTTCTTGTTCTAAACTCCTTTGCCTAGCCAGAGTCATGTCTGGAGGGAATGTTCTCGTCCTTAAGAAGGATACTAGAGGTTCACTCCAATCTGGCACTATGGACACTTGATAAAGAGTGGCATGTTCCACAGGTGGTTTAGTGCAGCAGATTGGGCATTCCTTGCACAACTTTTGGACATCAGCCTCCATAGTCGGCCAATGCACTCCGAGTCTCCTTAGTGTCTGTAAGGTTCGTTGCTTTGAGTAGTGTTGCTCTAACGCACCTACATGTGCTAATTGCAACCATTTAGCGTACTCATCCTCTTCCACACAACAAGCCAAGATCCCTTGATCTGTGTGCTTGTACATACTTCCTGCCATGATGTGATACTTTTGGGCTTTTACTACCTCTCTATCCTGTGTGTTTATTATTGGGTGGTTAGGTCCGTATGTCAACACTGGTACCAATGGCTTAGCCCACTGCAACACCACTTCCAAATTAAACAAGTAAGCATCAGGAAGGTCATCTGACACTCCTTGTGGGGCTTCTCCCGATGTGAGCCTAAAAAGGTGATCTGCTCTCAAATGAGTCTTCCCTTTCCTTACCACAACCTCAAAATCATATTCCATTAGCAAGAGAAACCATCTTACTAATCTTCCTGTATTGCATGGCTTGTTTACGAGGTATAGCAATGCCTGATGATCAGTAAAAAATTTAAACTTATTTGCAAGAAAATAGTGTCTAAATTTCTTAACTGCATATACCATGCCTAAGCCTTCTCTCTCAGTAGTGGTATAATTTCGTTCAGCTGCATTCAATTGTCTACTAGCATAGGCAATTGGAAGATCCATATTACCTTCACCAGTAGGTTGTGCAAGCACACATCCAATGGCATAATTGGATGCATCCACATGAACATGGAAAGGCTTATTCCAATCCGGTGTGGTTAAGATTGGTGCTGAACATAATCGCCGTTTGAGCTCATTGAACGAATTCTCACATTCCTCAGTCCACTCAAAGTTTGTCAGAAGTCCGTACAGAGGCTTTGCAATGATGGCATACATGTGTATAAATCGTCGGTAATAACCACAATGCCCCATGAAATCTTGTACTTCCTTGACATTCTTTGGCCTAGGTAATTCGGCTATAGCTCTTACTTTCTCTTCATCCATAGATATGCCATTCTTTGACACTATGTGTCCTAGAATTTTGCCTTGCCTGACCATAAAAACACATTTTTCTGGGTTTAGGCAGACTTGATATTCTCTACATTTGTCAAAGATTTGTCTGAGTTCATGAATATGGGTTTGTCTAATGTTGGAATGAGCACAAAGATCATCAACATAGACTTCTAAGTTCTTCCTCAGGAACTCCTTAAATACATGGCACATCAGCCTTTGGAAGGTTGCGGGAGCATTGGTCAGACCGAATGGCATTACCCTAAAAGCGAATATACCCCACTCTGTGGCAAAAGCCGTTTTATGCTGATCTTCTGGTGCAATGGCCACTTGATTGTAGCCAGAGAACCCATCTAGGAAGCTGTACACTTCCTTGCCTGCCACCCTTTCTAATAGATGCTCAGTGATAGGAAGCGGGTAATTATCCCTGATCGTGGCTGCGTTAACCTTCTTCAAGTTAATGCATACTCGTAATTTGCCGTTCTTCTTGGGCACCACCACAATGGGGGATACCCATTCAGTGTGCTCAATTTCATAGATAAATCCAGCTTCAATCAAGCGGTCTATCTCTTCTTTGATCTTGGCAGCATAGTTGTCATTATATGTGTATGGCTTTTGTTTTGAGGGTCTGGCCTCTGTAGTCATGGGAATCGTATGTGAGCATATGTCCGGGTCCACTCCTTTCAAATCCTTGTAACTCCAAGCAAATACATCTCTGTATTCTCTCAGCAAGGCTATCAGCTCATGCTCTTCTTCCTCAGTGAGGTCATGTCCTATGTAAGTGCACCTCTCTTCTCCTTCTTCTATGACTACCACTACTTTCTTGGTGGTTTCTTTGTTATCATATGCCTCTCCCGATTGCGCCTCTCGTTTAGGCATTCTAATCATGACTCTCTTGTCATCTATCTCATACTTCTTAAAATTTTCCGGGACCTCAAACAAAGATTCTTCCTCTTCTGGTGTGACATCTCTCTTCTTTCTTTTCTTTCCTTCTTCCTTATGGGTTACATGTGTGGCTAGCCTTACATCCTTTGTAAGCTCTCCGTGCTTCTGGGGTTGAAATTCTACTTCATAGAAGTATTCCTCATCTGATGCAAAAGGTGGGTCCATAATGATTGACTCTAGATCGGAGTCACTCGCATCCTCAAATGCATCAGGGCTAGGTTCACACTCTTCTAAAACTGCCTCTCCCATGATCGGCTCTATGGAGAAGACTGAAATGTCATAGCCATCCTCATCACAGTGAGGTGTCCATTGTTCTTCATTGATGGCTACATCCATGGTTGCTAGAATTTCTGCCCAGCCGTGAGGTTCGAATTCTTCGTCTGGAAAAACTAGGTGCATAGACTGGGTCTTGGATTGATCTATGGGTTTCTTTTGCACCTATCTCCCTGACTTTTTCTCTCTTCTCTTCTTCTACTGCTACCTTACACATCCATAAGTGAGTGTCTTCATGCATCCATGAGGATCTTGATCCTAGGGAATGCACCGATTCCGTATCATCTTTGGCTCTATGGATGGGGTTCCATTGGATAGGAGGGACATCTCTATGAGAGTAATCCTTGAGATTGACTTTGGTTGTAACACCTAAGTGCTGCAAATACAAGGAATTGGTTCCCCAATCCTGTACCACTTGCAACTGCCGCATAAATGGTCTTCCCAAAATCATCTCATAGGCTTGATTTTTGCTAAAGTCACAGATAGCAAATGTGTGCTCAAACTCTACACCACAAGTAGTGAGAGTTATCCCCTCGAGTAGTCCTAAGGGTCTTTCTATGTGCCCGTCAGCCATCTGCAATTTCATTCTCGTTGGCCTGAGAGCTGGCTTGCCCCATCGTTTTCATAAGGAAGTGGTAACAATTGCAACTCCTGCACCTGAGTCCAAGATGGCCTTGGTTGTGTATCCCTGATGAGTGATGGGGAGATATGTGTTTCCCTCTTCGCCCTCACTCATGTCTCCTATCTTGTCTAAGGGTATTTCTGGCACTGTTCTCTGGGATCCTACCTGGGAATGAGGTTTTGCTATCTCGGGCACTTGATTGGCTACATGTTTCCACACTTCTGGTCTAACCTTAAGAAGCTCTTCCAAAGTGAGATTGCACTGCACTTTGGTGTTCTTCACTACCTCTGTGTTCCTAGGTATGACTGAATCTTCCTTTCTTACCATGACTGTAGGTGCTCTCATACAGGTGGACTTTGCTTCCCATGGGCCTGTGAAATGGGGTAGTTCTTGTAAAGAATTAGACTCGAAGTCTAATCTTTCTTGAGATTGGGCACTCTCCTGCTCTCCATAAATGGAAGGAAGGTCTTGTGGGAATTGATCGTGTGTGTCATCCACAAGTTCAATGGGAGGAGGAACTTCACTCTCTTTAGCCCATTTCTCTTCTTGAATATCTCGCAAGAATTCTGGTGTGTATTGATTCATAGAAGAAGGCACATAGGCTTTCTGGGTAGGAAGACCTGCTCTTTCACTAGCCTTGTCATGGTGTTGAGGGACGGGCTCCTTTTGTGATTGTGCAATTAGATTCTCTATTCTTTCTAGGGAGGGGGGTTTATCTGGTTTAGTGGAATTGGGCATATAAGCTTTCGGTGGGGGATGGGTCATGTTTTTGCTTGCTTTATCTCTTTCTTGATTTTTTTCTTCCTTGGCAGATCTTGCAATTATGCCCTCTAACTTCTCTAGAAGTCCATCCAAGTGTAATTGCGTCTTGGCTGAGCCCGAGTAATTGAAAAGGCGACTGGCTTCAAACATAGTCTGAGCCAATGCGACCATTTTCGCGCAAAGCTTGGTTCTTTCTATCTCTAGGTCAGCTCTAGGGTACCACTTGTCATGATCCGTGACATTTGGCCCTTCTTGGATTCTGGCCTGATATGCTTTAAGCATCATGTCTATGTCTTCAGGAGTGGGATCAGCTAATACTGATCCTGCTTGGGGTGGTGGGTGGGTTACGTGGGGTGTATTAGAGGGTGGAGGGATGGAGGGTGATGGGGATGGTAGCGGTGGGAATGTGTGAGAGTGCGGTTGAGATGTGATCTTTATGATTTTGGCCTTGGTTTCTCGTACACTTTCCTCAAGTTCACTCATCTTCTTTGCCCATTGCCTTTTCATACGTTCACGGCTATCTCTCCAAGCTCTTGTTCTCTTCTTATTTTGGCTCTCAGTATCGCTAGCGTCTGGGCTCTTTTCCTGTCTTACCCCTTGGTTTTGCTGCAATGCTTGAGCTCTAGTGATTACCTGCACTGGTGCAGTGGACATCACACTTCCTGTGGAGTCTACAACTAACCCAATAACATTAATGGGAGTTATTTTTGGCATATTGCTGGGATTCTTTGGACAATCTCGTAAGAGATGCTCCTTTCCACATTCCTGGCAATAGCCCTGGATCGTTACTGATTGGGTTTGGGTAGGTGCGGGCATGGGGCAGTCACGAATGAGGTGATCTCCCTGACATCTGTAGCATGGTCCTCTAGGGAATGGGGGTCTTACTTGCCTAGGTTGAGGTCTAGGGTTGGGGTTTGCATACATGACGTTTGTGTAATCTGACTCCCAACTAGGTTCATTTGGCTCTTCACTATAGTAGGACTCACCATGTTCAGGAGATTGCATGTAGTAAGCATGGGGAATATCGACATGTGTAGAATCAAAGCTATGGTCACTTGGGTCACTTTCAGAAAGCAATGATGTTACAGGGACTATAGCTCTATTCAGGTTCTCTTCTGCAGCTGCATATTTTACTGGGATCACATTAGGAGCAGGTGGTTGCTGTGCTAGCACTGGCTGGGGTCTCAGTTGGTTTTGGTAGGGTTGGTAGGTTTGTTGAGGTCTCACATACTGCTGAGGTGGGTACTGGCTCTGGTATCTACCTTGTTGAGGGAATGGCTGAGGGTAGGGTTGCCTAACCGCTTGCTTATTGTATGGGCAGTCTTGCGCGGTGTGATTGGTGTACCTTCGTTCTATGGTGCAGTACTGGCTACTAGGACTAACTTGGGGTTGAGCCATAATGGGACATACATTCGCCATGTGGTCGTCACCACAAGTATAGCATCTTTTCACAGGGGCATACCTTGGGATCTGTTTGCTAGTGACACCTAATTTCTGAGCTACTTTATCTGCAAGTTCCTCAATTGATGTGGATTGCGTGGAAGAGAGGCTAGAGGCACTATCTGAATCTTTGTATATCTTGGAAAGCTCTAACTCCTCCCCTAGGTTATCCTCGATGTCAATGCACATGCGTACACACTCTTCTATAGTCCTAGGGTCCTTCAGATACACATATGATCTCAATTCGGTACTTAGCAATCCATCCAAGAATAAAGCCACTTGCTTAGCTGGTGTGGGTAGCTCAGGGACAGGGCATCTTTCAAGATATTGCCTAAATCTTCTTCCTGCAAGTCTCACGGTCTCTTGAGGGGTTTGCTTGAAGCTGTGAATCAGCGAGGAGGTATTATGTCTTATGCCACTCTTAGAGAATTCAATAATGAAAGCCTCTAGGAGTTGGTCTATGCTCCTGAACTGCCTCTCATTTAGTGGCTGAAACCATGTCAGGGCAGTGTTCCTAAGGGTTAGACCAAAGGCATTGTACTGCGTGAATAGATCCTCCACTTGTTCAGCTCTCAAGACTTGCCTAAACTCAGCCACATGATCGTATGGATCTCCAGTGCCATCGAAGTAGTTCTTCATGGACTTAACTAGCTGAGTCAGTCTCAAAGTCCTTGTGTGCTCTCTAGGTCGTGGTAGAGGGAACTCATCCGCATTTCTTTGATTCCTGTGAGCTCTAAGTATTTCAGGTTCTACTCTATTTGTTTCCATTCTTGTTCTTTCTCTGCCCCCTGGGTTGGCAAAGCTTACTTTTGGTCTATCTCTACTTCTGTCTCTTTGAATTCCATGAGCTTGGGATGTTCCAGCTCCAGGGTGACCATAGGATACATTCGATCTTGGTTGGGGGAAAACGAATTCACCCTTCCAAGTGTAAGCATGTCTATCATGTTCTGTAACCACAAAGATCCTCTCTAAAGCGTGATCCAAGTAGGTCACTCTGCCTGGGCTATCAGGATTCTTAAACTCATAGATCATGATTGTTCCTATATCAATAGGCCGATCAGATTTATACCTCCAAAAGGCTTCGTCAGTCTCTCAATTGAGGAGCAAATCTATGCTCTTATTATCCTGGGGAATCCACTCTAGTGTGATAATCCTAGTGAGAACCGATTTGCCTCGAGGGGTTCTAGGTTTTGTACCCATGGTTCCTTGCTCTAGGTCACCTAAGTCCGCTTCTGGGATCACATTTCCAAATTCGTTCGTCCTATCCGGGTGACTGGTGACTACGTATATGGTTCCTTCTTTGTCCAAGTATGCTCCGTTTTCAAACTTGACAGCTGGGTGCTCTAATCCTATGGATTGGTTAGGGTTTTTAATTTGGACCACAGATCTTCCTAGGCCGTCCTCATAGATGCTAGCACCTAATCGGTTGGTCCTAAGGTATTCTAGCTGCGTCTTGTAAGGGCCTTCCACCCTGTGCAAGTAGGGCACTCCTGAACTTCTAGTAGGTCTCTCCATACCTTGAGACATCTCTGATTCACTAGTCTCAGAGCTAGGGTAATACGAATGATGGCTCAACTGCTGGGCCCAAGACCTCGCAGTATGATTGACACTAGCCTCTGAAGACCTAAGACTTTGTCTATCTCTCCCTAGATGTCGCCCTGATCTAAGGTTCATAAGCCTGATTGAATAACCCAAATTTGCCCAAGTACAACCTCGTTGCAGAGTCCTTTTGTATCAGTTACTTGATTCTGTTTAGTTGATTCCCGTGTTAAAATTCTTGTCTGATATCACATCGTAAGGTATATTTGAGTGTAGTTCCGCACTTAAAGTTGATCGTTCCACGTTAAGTTCTTTTCCTTTAAAGTTCTCGACAGTACGAAGATTATGTCCTTAGCTTGAACTTGAAAGTTTAGGTATGCTTCAACTTGATAATTGCCTATCGTCGCCCTGACTTACTCCTACCTCTAGTCGTTCTTAGCCTAAGCTAGGAATTGACGAAGGGGAGTTGAGAGTATTCCGACCTTTCTTGCTGATCCTTGCTCTTTAGTGCTCGAGAAGTTGATTCTCAAGCTTGCACAAAGCCCTTGCTTGGACGCTCTCAATTGCTTCTCAATAGACCTGCATCAGTCCCAAGATTAGCTCCAAGTTGATCCTTCAATTGACAGACAATTTATTTCAGACACTTTTTTAATGACCCTTGTTCCCCCTTTTGTATTGCTAAAAATTTCCTCTAGAGCTCCCTTGGTGTTCCTACCCCTCAGTATATGCCACGAGCTTTCCGACAAGCCCTAGAGCTCAAAAAATGGATTTCGTATGAAAAAGTTATGGCCGTTCAGGGTTTAGGGGGTTAACCAGACAAACAGAACCTTTCAGGGGTTTTAATGCATTTTTCTAAGGCCTTTGCAAGTGTGTGAGTATTTGAGAGTGAAAATATGCCCAAAATTTAGCCTAAATTTCCAAAAAAATTACCCCTTAATTTTTGCCGAAAATGTCTGTCTATCACGATAGACAGTGTCTGTCGCGATAGACACAAACTATCGTGGGGGCTGTCTGTCGCGATAGACGGTGTCAGTCGTCTGTCGTGATTTGGTCTGTCGCGATAGACGGTGTCTGTCGCGATAGACTGGATCTGTCGTGGAATTTTGGTCTGTCGCGATAGACAGGTGTCTGTCGCGATAGACGGGGTCTATCGTGGGTCTTTGTCTGTCACGATAGACGGTGTCTGTCGTGATAGACGGTGTCTGTCATCTGTCGTGATTTGGTCTATCGCGATAGACGGTGTCTGTCGCGATAGACTGGATCTGTCGTGGAATTTTGGTCTGTCGCGATAGACAGGTGTCTGTCGCGATAGACGGGGTCTATCGTGGGTCTCTGTCTGTCGCGATAGACGGTGTCTGTCGTCTGTCCTGATTTGGTCTGTCGCGATAGACGGTGTCTGTCACGATAGACTGGATCTATCGTGGAATTTTGGTCTGTCGCGATAGATGGTGTCTGTCGCGATAGACGGTGTCTGTCGCGATAGACTGAAAAAACGCAAATTTTTGAGAAACTTCTAGTGATTTGGAGTGCTCTAATGGTGTAGGTTACCGTGCCAAACACACATTCACAAAATATTAAGTTTTTCTGTCTGTCGCGACAGACAGAGGTCGTCGTCCCGGGACCTGTGCAGAGTCTGTCGTACCTGCGCACACTGCTGGAGAAGGTGGTACAGCTAGTTCCTGCAACAAAAGCTAAAAAACACACCAAAAACAGATAGCATGCAAGCTCTCTCTCGTTCTCTCTCACAATGAAATGAGGGAAATGAGGTGGGGAGTGTAATATGACCAAAAACTGAAATTTTTTGTGGAGATGGAGATGGAGGTGGGAGATGTTGGGGATGATGATGGTGATGCGAAAGTAAGGAAAAAAATGAAGAAAAATAAAGAGAAGGAAGGATATTACCTATAACTCCAATGTCTCAACTCGACGTCTTACCATCACACGCTCGTCCTCGAAGCTCTCTCCCCGGCAACGGCGCCAAATTTGGTGTTACTCTAGCACAATGGTGAGTACCAACGTGAGAAGATTCACCTCATAATTGTCAATCCGTGGAGACGTGAGGACTAGTATGAAGACTATGAGCAAGTGAAGGCACAAGTGTGTGAGTGAGAAGCACACAAGCATGCACACACATACACACACACGCGCACACAAGGCAAGAACAAGGAGAGAAACAATGGAGTTCTTTGCATTAGTCAAAAAGTCTCTTACATAAGCTCAATTCACAAACAATTTAACCTCAAAAATGAGCTCTCTAGCTCTTTTTATAGTTTTCTAACTAGCTTTGGTCTTGTCCAGACCTAGTGTCCGGCCTAGTTAAAAATTAGGTTCTAGAGCCTATTTGAGGGCTCAAACAGAGTCTAAAAATTATGAAAATTGATATGTAGCTAGTTCTAATACTCCTCAAGCTCGAGGACTCCTCGGCTTGCACAAAATGGAGTCTATTCTACCAAAAACGGAATTTACAATGTTTGTGTAGTGATTAAAATCACTTGAGTTGTAAATGGTCCATGGAAAAAATGATTGGGCCTTGTTGCCGTATTGTGCATGACTCCTTCGTTGCGCTAGTATGCTCTTCATCTTACTTGTATGCCAACAGAGCACAACACAATACTGAATGTATTACCAATAAAATGTACAAAAGATGAGTAGCCCGTTAGGGCAATAGGCGAATATACAAGCCGGGGGAAAAAACCTCAATCGTAAACCTATCTCCATAGGAGTTGCAATAGGATTACAATCTTCAAGGCCAAAACACTGCAATAATGTGTCAATATATTTCGTTTGACACAAAGCCATTGCATAAATTGAATGCCCAAATAGTGATGCAAATGCCCCAAATCAGACATCTCAAATGAGGCATGCAAATCAGCCTTAAAATCAGCAATATGCATGTCATGAGGACCAGTGAGCAACACATCATCAACATAACCACAATGATCAAAAGTACATCATTGGCATGCTTAAAATATAAGGTGCTTTCATTTGGAATGTTCTCAAAACCATGTGCAATTAGATAGGCATGTATCTTTTCATACCAAGCACATGGTGCTTGCTTTAAACCATATAATGCCTTCATTAACCTACACACCTAGTTTTCATGCCCTTTCTGCACAAAGTCATGGGGCTGAAAAACATACACTTCTTCATGCAAGTCACCATTCAGAAATGTTGTTTTAATGTCCAACTGATGTACATTCCAACCATGATGAGATGCAAGTGCACAGATGCAACAAACAATAGTCATTCGGCAAGTAGGAGCAAAGGTTTCATCAAAATCAATGCCTCTTTCCTGCACATAACCCTTTGCAACAAGTCTAGCCTTATACCTGTCAATTGTTCCATCAGATTTATGCTTCAACTTGTATACCCACTTAGTGCCAATGGCCTTCTTGCCAGGAGGCAAGTCACATAAAGACCAGGTACCATTTTTCATGATAGCATCATATTCAGATTTTCATTGCAACCATCCAATGTTCATAATTTTGTGCTTCATCAAAGGAAACACGTTCAATCTCATCACAGAGACTAGAGGCAGCCATAGCATAGCAATCCGATGCAAAGGAGGCACTATGAGAGCCTGATCGAGTACGATATGATTGAGGTGCATCTAATTTGCTGTCACGCAAGGTTTTGCACCAACCATTTTGGCATAGTTTTTGCCTTCTCAATATCAGCTCTCTCATCAACAAGTGCATCATGTAAATCTGCATCAGAAATGGAATGATCTGCATCATCATATGAAGCCTGCAAAGGATGAGAAGTTGCCTCATTAGGATGAGCACTAGACTATCCACCTGTAAAAAGAGGCAGCAAAGTATAATACATGTCTTTGGAGCTAACAGATGTCTCCTTAGTACATGAAAGCAATGGCTGAATAGCATCTTCCACAAAAACAACATCACTGCTAACCAGAATCTGTTTAGTCTGTGGATGATATAGATGATATCCTTTACTTTCAGAGCTACACCCAACAAAAATACATTTTACTACTTTATCATCCAATTTTCGGTGATGTTGTTCAGGCACTAATACATATGTCAAACAACCAAAAACACATAGATGAGCAATAGATGGCTTGCGATCATGCCAAGCCTCATACGGAGTGATAGATTGCAGTGCTTTGCTGGGACACCTATTAAGTACATATGCTGCACACATGACAGCCTCAAGCCAGAAACTATATGGTAAAGTGAAGTGAATAAACTATGATGCGAGATGATATATTCGGTTGCCCCACTATCAAAGTACCAAACATCTGAGTCTATTGCAAACATGCACTACTCATGAGAAGATGGGTCAAAACTGCAAACATTAGTTAACACCCATTCTTCTTCCTGCACAAGATTAGCAGACTCTGTTTTTGGTGTAGAGGCCTCTGCAACAACCATTCCAGCCTCTTTCTTCTTTGCCTCTTTAGCAGCCAGTTTTGGATAGTTCTTTATGATATGATTATTTCCTTTACATTACTTGCAAAACAATTTTTTCTTTTCTGATTTCTTTTCATCTTTGTCTTCCCTCTTTGATTGTGCAGAATTAGCAGATTTCTGCTTACTAATTGAAGAGCTCCATTTGCCTTTGCCCTTCTAACTAGCTAGGAAAGCTTGATCTGCAACATGCATAATGGACTTGTTCTGCCTGGACTGATCTTCCTACAACAGAACAGAGACTAACTCCTCAAATGACAAGGCATTTGAATTTCCTTTCATCATCAAATGGAAGACCATTCAGAACGGTCTGCACAAGTGAGCTATCTGGTATAACCTCATCGGCAAAAAACAAATGTTCCTTCAAGTCTTTGATCTTTGTTAGAAAACTGTCCATAGAATCACCTTCATTCATATGATCACTCTCCAACTGTTTTCGGAGATAAGCAACACGAGTCTCATTCCTAGCTTGGTATAATGTGATAAGTGTATCCCAAGCATCCTTAGCTATTCTGCAAGAGTGTATGTGAGAAATAATGGCACGTTTGATAGACAAAGCTATCAATACATGTGTGTGGGCATCTCTACCTTCCCAATAAATTTGCTCTATAGTAGATGCAATAGAAACTGTAGCACGAACAGGAATATGAAGAATATCATCATCTTCGACACCTTTTGCAGCAGCTTTAGTACCTACAGTTGTAATAGTTGCAGATGTGATAGGACATTTTTCGACACCCTGCACAATGTTCCACAATCCTTTTGCAACCAATACATGTCACATCATTTAAACCCATAATGGGTAGTTGCTACCATCCAACTTATCCTCAACAACCAGCATACAGAATACATCACTGCTTTCAGCCATGGCTGATGACTAAAATACCTTGATGCAAAAAATTGATTGTATCTCAAAAGTTGAACAAAACTGCCCAGACGAATTCTGCTAGACCTATAGCAGATTTCGTGATGCTTATATTGGCGAACCAAAATTGGTATATAGCTTTGGCACAAAAAGTTTAAATAGCCTACATAAGCACTATGATAGTGCATTTGGAGGCCGAAACGAGCTCAGATCTTGATTTTGGCACCATAGAGTGAAGTTGTTTTGATCTCGAAAATAGGCTGAGTATGCTCACCAAAATTCGTGCGATCTGGACTACAATCGGAGAAGTGTAGAAAACACCTTAGATGAAGTGATGACCTGCTTTGATACCAATTGTTGGAGTTAGACATCTACAAAAGCACGAAACAACACAAGGAAGAAGAAGAAGCTTGGAGCACAACACAATACTGAATGTATTACCACTAGAATGTACAAAAGATGAGTAGCTTGTTAGGGCAATAGGCGTATATACAAGCCCGAGGAAAACCTTCTAAAGAGGGAAAAAAGTGCCCCGATGGTCCTAGTGTGTTCACACACATCACTACTGTTGAAGCTGAAGGTCAAGGACAAAGCATAGGAACACATCTAAGAGGTGGACACACAAGAAGAAGGAGCAAGTAGGGAGCTCCAAGAAGTACATGTCAACTTTTCAGAAGAATTCCCTACAAAAATAGTGATTTCCATCACTAAAACCATTGTAAATACCATTTTCTATTTTTGTAGCTCCATTTTGTGCAAGCCGAGGATTCCTCGAGCTTGAGGAGCATTAGAAGTATCATCCTACCAATTTTCATAATTTTTAGACTCCGTTTGAGCCCTCAAATAAGCCCTGGAACCTAATCTTTAACTAGGTCGGACACTAGGTCTGGACAGGGCCAAAACTAGCCAAAAAACTATAAAAAGAGTTAGAGAGCTCATTTTTGAGGTTAGCTTGTTGAGAGAATAGAGCTTTGTAAGAGAACTCTTTTGCAATCGAAGCTTTCCATTGTTCCTCTCTTTGATCTTACCTTGTGCGTGTGTGTGTGTGTATGTGTGTGCATGTTTGTGTGCTTTCACTCATGCACTCGTGCCTTCACTTGCTCGTGGTCTTCATACCGGTCCTCATGTCTCCGTGGATTGACAAGTAAAGGAGGTGGTGCTTACGCTTGAGCTACACCAAATTTTGGCGCCGTTGCCGGGGGGAGAGCTTCGAGGACGAGCGTTGTGATGGTAAGATCGTAGATTTACGACGTTGGAAGGTAAAAACAAAAACTGTCATTTTTGTTCATTTTCTGATTTTTCTTCTTCATCTTCTTCATCATCATCATCTCCACCTTCTTCCATCTTCTTCTTCATAGAAAATTCTTGTTTTTTAGTGCATTTTCACCATTTTCATACCATTTTTCATGCATTATTGTGTGGGAAGGAGTTAGGAAGTGCAAGGGAGAACAAGCGCCTGTGTTTTTCATGATTTTCTGCTCATATGGAGCTCGCCATTGCTCGGCGCTCAAAAATTTGAAGTTCCTACCAAAAAACGCGATTCTGTGATGAAAATTGCGATTCTGTAAAAATTCAAATTTTTTGAAAATCGCGATTTTCTGTTTTCCCGCCTAAAAGTTGGCTGAAAGAATCACGATTCTGTGCTCAAAATCGCGATTCTCTAAAATTTTTGAAAACCACGATTCTCTGAGACAAAATCGCGATTTTCATGTAAAAAAAACACGATTCTGAGAAACACGATTCTGAGAAACACGATTTTGTGAAAAACACGATTCTCTTAGACAAAATCGCGATTTTCATGTCATAAAAACACGATTCTGAGAACCACGATTTTGTGAAAAACACAATTCTCTGGGACAAAATCGCGATTTTCATGTAAAAAAAACACGATTCTGAAAAACACGATTTTATAAAAACACGATTCTCTGCTCAAAATCGCGATTCTCACCAATCACGATTTTCAGCAAAAACACGATTTTCAGCAAAAACGCGATTTTCAGCAAAAACACGATTTTGTGCTCAACATCGCAATTCTTTGACTTCACAGCATCGCGATTCTCTGATTTCAGAATCGCAATTCTCTTGAAGTTCACAAAATCGCGAAGTTTTCCAAAAGGTCCTGTTTGCCTGTTTTGACCCCCAGGAGCCTGAATTGGCATAACTTTTTCATCCAAAGTCCATTTTTTGAGCTCTATAGCTCGTTGGAAAGCTCGTTGATTTTCAGATAGGATATTTTGAAGTTGACCCTCAGGTAGGGACCAGGAACCCAAGGGGACTCCAAAGGATTTTTGAACCATACCAAGGATCTTCTCATATCAAGGATTTTTGAACCATACCAAGGACTCCAAAGGATCTTCTCAGTCCAGTGTCAACCATACAGCTAAGTCTTGGGCACAACAACTAAGTGGTCATCCTTATGGACTAAGTTCAGACACAAGTGACTCAGAAATGTCTTTTAGCATGGGGAAACCTGCAAGTGGCTCAGGGACTACCCATCTACAAACACCAGAAGGTCCCTATAAGACACAGTTGGAATATATTTGGACCAACCGATTAGGTGCTTGCATCTATGAGGATGGCCTGAGGCGATCAGTGGTCCAACTCAAAAATCCAGATCAACCCTTTGGACTGGAACACCCGGTGGTCAAGTTCGAAGAGGGTTCATACATTGATAAGGAAGGAACCATCTATGTGGTCACCAACCTACCAGATAGGACCGATGAGTTTGGAAATGTCATTCATGAGAATGAGATAGGAGACCTAGAACAAGGAAATGTACGACAAGGACCCCAGACTCCTAGAGGTAAGTCAGTTCTGACCAGAGTGATCACACCAGATTGGATCCCTCAAGACAACAAAAGCATAGAACTCTTCTTGAATAGAGAAACAGAGGAAGCCTTTTGGAGATTCAAGCCAGATCAACCTAGCCAATTGGGCATAGTCATCATCTATGAATTCAAAGATCTTGAGATACCAGGCAAAGCTGTCTACCTAGATAACACATCAGAGAAGATATTCTTGGTAACAGAACATGATAGACATGCATATACTTGGAAGAGTGAATTGATTTTCCCTCCACCAAGATCCAATGTTTCCCATGGCCTCCAAGGAGTAGGATCATCCCACGCTTATGAAGCCCAGAGAGAAAGAACTAGAGAGAGACCTGAGGTAAGTTTTGCACACATCGTGGGCAGGAATAGGTTAGGATTTGAAAATGAAAGACCTGAAAGAGAGAGACATCAAGCACATAGGCAACAAAGAGATGAACAGGATTTTCCATTGCCTAGACCCCGAGAGCACCCAAGAACCCTTAGACCCACTCAAGTGATCAAGGCAATGAAGAATTATTTTGACGGGTCAGGAGATCTTTATGATCATGTGGCCGAGTTCAAACAAGTGTTAAGAGCTGAACAGGTTGAGGATTTGTTCACCCAGTACGAGGCATTTGGTCTGACTCTTAAGGGCACTGCCTTAGCTTGGTTTCAACCACTGAGTAGTCGCAACTATCGCGATATAGGTCAACTGCTAGACGAATTCATTGTAGAATTTTCCAAGAGTGGTATCAGGCATAACACTTCATCTTTGATCCACAGCTTCAAGCAGACACCCCAAGAAACAGTGCGACTAGCAGGTAAAAGGTTTAGATAGTACCTAGAAAGATGCCCTGCTCCAGAGCTACCCACACCAGCCAAACAAGTGGCTTTGTTCTTAGATGGCTTATTGAGCACAAAGTCAAGATCATATGTATACTTGAAAGAGCCTAGATACATAGAAGAGTGCGTGCGGACATGCATTGACATAGAAGATAACTTGGGTGAGGAGTTAGGATTATCCAAACTCTATAAGGATTCAGATAGTTCTACTAGTCATACTTCAAAAATCTCCACGGAAATAGAGGACATAGCTGAGCAAGTTGCCAAGAAGCTGGGAGTCCAAAATAAACAAACACAAAGAGTCACTCCATTGAATCGGTGTTATACTTGCGGAGGCGACCACATGGCTAATGTATGCCCATTGCACAACCAGATCATGAGAGAAAGGAATGCTCCATATTGCACTATTGAGAGAAAATATACTAACCACACGGCTCAAGATTGTCCCTATAATAGGCAGGCTGTTAGGCAAAATTATCAACAACCTTACCAACCAGGTAGGTATCAAAACCAATACCAACAACCATATTATAGACCACAACAGCAATATCAGGCACAATATAGGCCACAACCAGTCTTGGAAAACCAACCACCAGCTCCTGCCAATGTGATTCCAGTCAAATATGCTATGGGAGAGGAAAATCCAACTAGAGCATTGGTGCCACTAACCCCATTGATACCAGATAATGACTCTCATGCTCATAGTTCAGACTATTCCTATGAAGGTAGTCCACATGCTTATTACACAGAGTCACCTGAACATAGTGAGATTTACTCGTATCAATATGAGGCACCACCTATGGAGCAAAATTGGGAGCCAGAATACTCCAATGTCATGTACACAAATCCTAACCCTAGGCCCCAATTGAGACAAATGAGACCACAGGACCCTAGAGGATCTTGTTTCAGATGTCAAGGTAACCATTTCATTCGTGACTGTCCCCACCCACCATCTCCGAGTCAAGGACAGGCTATCACAATACAGGCTTTTTGTCCTGATTGTGGCAAAGACCATCTCCCCAGAGATTGTCCAAGAAACCCCTCCAATGCACCCAAGATTACACCCATTAATGTGGTAGGCTTAGTGGTAAATTCAAGTTCAAGTAGTAGCAATGTGGCTCCTATACAAGCTGTCACTAGAGCACAAGCCTTAAAACATGATAAACTAGCAGAACAATCAGAGTCGAGTGAATCAGGAGAGCCTAGTAAGAGGAAAACAAGAACATGGAAGGATACCAGAGAGAAGGCCAATCGTAAGTGGAATAAAAAGTTATCGGAACTAGAAGAAAGCTTAAAACAAGCGAAAACAAAAATAGAAGACATTGCATCTCAAAGCCCCTCGCATGCCGAAACTCCATCCACTCCACCTCATCCCACCCCACCTCCCATTGTAAATAGACTGCAACGAGGGTCTGTTATTGCAGATTCAACCCCAGAAGGCTTGGACATGATGTTCAATGCCTACCAGGCTCGACTTCAAGAAGGGCCTACAGCTACAAACCTAGACAAGAGTTACCCTAGAGCAGATTTAGAGATTGAACGGATGAAAATGTGCATGAAAATGGTAGAACAAGCTCAAGCTATACTCGAGACTAGTCAAAAGTTCAATCAGACAAACTCTGTCAAACCGGATTTGCATTTCCAAGGCTTACTAGAAAGATTAGAGCAATTGGTAAACAAACCACAAGTTTCTTTACCTCCACAAGCTCAACCAGTTATTGAAAGAGGAAGCTCACCGCCAATGGGAGCTTATGTTCCTAATTCCACAGATGCTGGAATACCTCCTTCAATTCAATAGTACTCTCAAGAGTTCTTGCGGGAAATACAAGAAGAGAAATGGGCCAAGGAGAAGGGTAATTCCCCTCCTATTCCTGAGATTGATGATCTTCATGATCAATTTCCCCAAGACATTCCATCTATTTACGGAGATGAAGCAGAACAACAAGAAGATGAAAGATTAGATTTTGAATCTAATACCCTAGAAGAACTGCCTCAATTTCCAGGTCCATGGGAATCTGAATCTCTCAAGATTAGAGCTCCCACAATACTGGTAAGAAATGAGGACTCAGTGGTTCCAAGGAACACTGATGTCGTGAAGAACACTAAGGTTCAGTGTCACCTCACTGTAGAAGAGCTGCTCAAAGCAAAACCTGAGCTATGGAATCATGTGAAGGATCAGGTTCCAGAACTTGAGTCCAATATGCCAAAAACAGGCTCTAAGCAAAAAGTACCAAAGATACCTCTAGACAAAATAGGGGACATGTGTGAGGGTGAAGAAGGTAATACTTATCTTCCAATCACCTACCAAGGTTACACAACCAAAGCAATCATAGATTCAGGTGCTGGTGTTGCTATTGCGACCACCTCCTTGTGGAAGCAATGGGGCAAGCCCACATTAAGACCAACTAGAATGAAGCTTCAAATGGCTGATGGTCATTTTGAAAGACCTCTAGGATTGCTAGAAGGGATAACTCTAACCACTTGTGGTGTGGAGTTTGAACATACATTTGCTATATGTGACTTTGAGAAAAATAATGTTTATGAGATGATCCTAGGAAGACCCTTCCTACGACAATTGCAAATAGTACAGGATTGGGGAACTAACTCCTTGTACTTACAGCACTTAGCGGTCACCACCAAGGTCAATTTGCAGGATTACACCTTCAGAGATGTACCACCCCTACAGTGGATTCTATCCACAAAGCGAAAGAAGATTCCATCTCTGTGCATTCTGAAAGTTCACCTGATCCATCATGGTTGCATGAAGATACTCATTTGTGGATGTGCAAGGTCGCAGAGGAAGTGGAAAAACATTTAAAGGCAAGAGAAGAAGGAACTTCGCCAGGAGATAGACCAATTAAAGACCCAACCTATACACCGATGATCTTTCTAGATGAGGAATTTGAGCCTCATGGCTGGCCAGAAATCTTAGGCACCATGGACATTGCTGTCAATGAAGAACAATGGACACCTCATTGTGATGAGGAGGGTTATGATATCTCAGTGTTCATGTGTCAGCCCTTGCTAGAAGAATGTGACCCTAGTGATGTCATAGAAGAAGAAGAGAATGACGATGATATAGAGTCCATTGTGATGGATAGTTGCTTTAACTCAGAGCACCACTATCTAGAAGATATAGGAGTGTTCACCCAGAAAGAAGAAGAACCTCTCACAAGTATTAAAACGGTAAATTTGAAGGATGGAAGCGCGAGCAGTCAAAAGAAAAAGAAAAGAAAAGCAGTGAAACAAGAAGAGGAGGAATCATTGTTTGAAGTACCAGAAAACTTCAAGAAATATGAAGTTGACGACCGCAAAATTTTGGTATGAATGCCTAAGAGAGAGAGGCCATCATAGGAGAATCATATGATAATAAAGAAAAGACCAAGAAGATTGTAGTGACCATCGAAGAGAACGAAGAGAGATGCACATATATAGGAGATGACCTAAGTGCAAGAGAAGAAATGGAGCTTGTAGCTCTATTAAGGGAATATAGGGATGTGTTTGTGTGGCACTATAGAGACTTGAAAGGGGTAGATCCAAGAATTTTCTCTCATACTATCCCCACGACTGCTGATGCCAAGCCCACCAAACAGAAGCCCTACACATATAATGATACCTATGCAGCCAAAATAAAAGAAGAAATTGATAGGCTGATTGAGGCTGGATTCATCTATGAGATTGAGCATACTGAATGGGTGTCCCCCATTGTAGTGGTACCCAAGAAGAACGGGAAGTTGCGAGTGTGTATTAACCTTAAAAAAGTTAATGCCGCTACGATCAGAGATAGTTATCCACTTCCAATCACAGAACACCTATTGGAGCATGTTGCAGGCAAGGAAGTTTATAGCTTCCTTGATGGATTTTCAGGTTACAATCAAGTAGCCATTGCCCCAGACGATCAACACAAAACAACTTTTGCTACAGAGTGGGGAATCTTTGCATTTCGTGTTATGCCATTCGGGCTCACAAATGCACCTGCAACATTCCAACGGCTCATGTGTCATGTCTTCAAAGAGTTCTTGCGAAAGAGCTTAGAAGTATATGTGGATGATTTATGTGCTCATTCCTAAGAAAGAAGATTTCACATCCCTGAACTCAGACAAATCTTTAACAAGTGTAGAGAATATCGAGTGTGTCTGAACCCAGAAAAGTGTGTGTTCATGGTGCGTCAAGGTAAAATCTTAGGTCATATTGTTTCTAAGAATGGAATCTCAACAGATGAAGATAAGGTACGAGCCATAGCAGAGCTGTCACGGCCAAGGAATGTTAAAGAGGTACAAGCCTTTATGGGCCATTGTGGATATTACCGTAGGTTTATCCACATGCATGCAATCATAGCTAGACCCCTTTATGCCTTGTTGTCTAATTTTGAGTGGAACGACGAATGCGAGAATTTTTCAATGAACTGAAGAAACGTTTGTGCACAGCACCAATACTGACCACTCCTGATTGGAATAAACCATTCCATGTCCATGTGGATGCATCCAATCATGCCATAGGATGTGTGCTAGCACAACCCACAGGTGAAGGGAATTTAGATTTGCCCATAGCATATGCTAGTAGACAACTAAACCCAGCCGAAAGATTATACCACAACCGAGCAAGAAGGGTTAGGCATGGTATATGCTGTGAAGAAGTTTAGACACTATTTATTGGCCAACAAGTTCAAGTTTTTCACTGATCATCAAGCTTTGTTATATTTGGCCAATAAACCTTGCAATACTGGACGCTTAGTAAGATGGTTTCTCTTACTAATGGAGTATGACTTTGAAGTTGTTGTCAGGAAAGGTAGAACCCACCTTCGGGCAGATCACCTTTCTCGCATCATTTCAGGAGAGTCACCGCAAGGAGTGTCTGACGAATTACCCGATGCTTATCTGTTCAATTTATAAGTTGTTCCTAAATGGGCAAATAAGTTGGTACCAGTCCTAACCTTCGGCCCTGCAAATAAGAATGTGAAAACATCACAAGAAGAAATTGTAAAATCACAAAAATATCACATATTAGCAGGAAGCATGTACAAACAAGATACTGAGGGTGTATTATCTTGTTCTGTTGAGGACGATGAACATAGTAGTTGGTTGCAACAAGCCCATGAAGGAATGCTAGGAAATCACTATTCTAAACAACGAGCATTGCAGAATTTGAAACGTTTAGGAGTGTATTGGCCTAGCATGGACAAAGCAATACATGAGTGGATCAAGAATTGTCCAATGTGCAGAGAGAGACCACCAGTGGAGCATGCGACCCTTTATCAAGTATCATTAATTCCAGATTGGAGTGCTCCATTGGTAGAGTTTATGAGATTGGGAAGATTACCCAAAGAGGCTAGTCTAGCAAGAAGACGAAGCATGGAGCAAGAGGCTCAAGGCTATGCCTTAGTAGGAGAGAACCTATACCGAAGAGGCAAAGATGGTTACTTAAGGCTGTGCGTTCATGAATCAGACTATTTAAAGGTCTTAGAGACTGCACACAGTGGTGTTGCAGGTGGACATTTTGGTCCTGACCGAGTGATCAAGACCATTCTATTCTCAGGACTTTGGTGGCCCACTCTTCATATGGATGCACATACCTATGTGAAGAAATGTGACACATGCCAACGTGCACAATATCCAGTTAGAAAAGACGAGATGCCTTTGAGGCCAATGATGGGAGGGCGTGCATTTTCGAAGTGGGGCATAGACTTCATAGGTCCTATTAGCCCCCCAGCTAGAAACTCCCATGCAGAATATATTATTGTAGCCACAGATTACCTTACAAAGTGGGTAGAAGTGAAAGCCACAACAAAGAATGATGCTCAGACTACGGCTAAGTTCTTATTCAAGAATGTGTTCACGAGATATGGACTACCAATAGAGTTGGTGAGCGATAGAGGCACACACTTCTTGAATGAAGTCATTGAAAATATTCTCCAAGAATTCTTCGTGATACATAAGAAGTCTGCCCCCTATCACCCACAAGCTAACGGACAAGCCGAGAGTACCAATAAGATCCTTTGTAACGTATTGACAAAATTGGTAAATAATAAACGCTCTGATTGGGACAAACAACTTCATCATGCTGTTTGGGCTTACCGAGTTGCCTACAAAACGGTACTCAATGCCACCCCATTTTAGATGGTCTTTGGACAGAATGTGGTGCTACCACTGGATTTCTTAATCCCTGCTTTAAAAGTAGCACAAGAGCATGAGTGGAATGGACATGAATTGTCATCTAGGATCTTTGATCTAGAACGCTTAGGTGAGACAAGGCTACGAGCGGCTGCAGGCATCTACGCTGCAAAGAAAAGGCAAAAGGCATACTTCGATGCACACATTAAGGATAAGGGACTGAAAGAGGGAGATCTAGTGTTGTTTTACACACTAAAACAACATGCCTGTAAGTTGGAAAAAAGAGGATACGGACCCATGATCATTAATAGAATTTCCACTAGTGGTGCAGTTCAGTTGGCCACTCTAGAAGGAGATATCTTGCCAAACTATATTAGTGGATGTAGAGTCAAGGTATATCAAGAACCTCTTACAGAGGACATGCTAATGAGACTCAAAACTACTAAAAAACGAAAAGAAGAAGAGTTAAGAGTGAGAGAAGAAGCACAGGCAGAGGCGAGAGAGCGTATTAGGCGAAATAAGTTAAGGCGATTAGGCCTAGATGTCAACTCAAACGCCCCAAAATATCACATGGATATGTGCCAAAAATCAGGCATAGCGATTCTCCAGTTATTGACCGATGTCCCTTTGTGACCATAAAGATAGGACAAGGAAAGGGTGCAAGGACTGTAAAAGCATTGATTGACTCAGGTGCAGCAAGTAGTGCAGTTCGACTTTCCTACTGCCAAGACTTGCAGTTGAACATCAATCCCATAGAAGCTTATCTCATAGGATTGGGAGGTGTGGAAACCCCTTGTTTGGGCGAGGTGGAACTTCCCATCTACCTGCAAGATGTTCCAATGAAAGTCAAAGTGCTAGTGTGTCAAGATGAGAACCTTACAGAACCACTTGTCAAATTCTTCAAGTTTGGGTACATGAACAATGCATTACATTAGAATTAGAGAACTGCATGCTCCCAGATCATGGCACCACACACTCTCTTAGCTCTTCTAAGACTAATCATATGGAAGAAGATGTTGTATGTGTCAAAAGCTCTATGATGCAGAAGGAGTCAATCATGGAAGAACAGGTTCGAAGGCGGGTGGATCTTTCTTCTTCTCCAAAGAATCAAGTAGCCACACTACTTAGTCCACCACAGAGGCAAACACAACCGATCACGACAATTGCTACATCAAATAGAAAGACACCATTTGATAAGAAAGCAGTTCCGAGCATGACGCAGATTTGGGTACGCAAAGGAGAGAAACCACCAGCCTTGCCCCCACAAATCCCATCCAGGCAAGCCAACCAGGCCAGAAGACGAAGGAAGCAGCTCGGACAAGCTCAATCACAAGGTATCCAACAAGTTTGGGTGCCTAAGAAGTTAGTTGCAGCTCAACAAGGGCAATTACAGATGTGGGTACCTAAGAAGCTCCTACATCCACAACAACCTATGTTCTCCCACATGCGAAAGATCTCAACAAAGAAGCCAAAAAGAGAAAAGGGTAAGAACCACGTACAGAGACCAAAGGAAGATCAAATCAGCTCTTCAACATTAGTAGGAAGACATGCAAAAAGGATATGGGTTTGGAAGCCAAAAGTACAAGTAGCCTCCACCAAACCAAAGCGCCAACCACACTGGATACCACAGTTCAGAAAGCATCCAAAGAGGAAGACGCCTGAAGTAATCTCTACAGTGCCAAATGCTATTCTAAAATGGGTCCCTATCAAGAGGAAGGATCAGTGGTCATCTCGAGATCCAATGGATACCTCCAACAAAGATGACATCAACATCGGCAGGTGACATCAGGCCTCGACGAGCGACAACCATGTGCTCCTTGCACAACCCTGTCTTTTGCACCATTCAAGTCATGCATTTCCAAAGTATGCATTATATAGGGTGTTGAAGCTCAAGATCAAGGACAAAGAATGGAAGTGCATCAAGGAAGTGGAGACACAAGAAGAAGGAGCAAGTAGGGAGCTCCAAGAAGCACCTGTCAAATTTTTAGAAGAAATCCCTACAAAAATAGTGATTTTTATCACTAAAAACCATTGTAAATACCATTTTCCATTTTTGTAACTCCATTTTGTTCAAGCCGAGGAGTCCTCGAGCTTGAGGAGTATTAGAACTACCATCCTACCAATTTTCATAATTTTTAGACTCCGCTTGAGCCCCCAAATAAGCCCTGGAACCTATTTTTTAACTAGGCCGGACACTAGGTCTGGACAGGGCCAAAACCACTCAAAAACTATAAAAAGGGCTGGAGAGCTCATTTTTGAGGGTGGCTTATTGTAGATTTCAGTTTGGTAAGAGAGCTCTTGTATAATCGAAGCTTTCCATTGTTCCACTCTTTGCTCTTACGTTGTGCGCGTGTGTGTGTATGTGTGTGCATGCTTGTGTGCTTTCACTCACGCACTTGTGCCATCACTTGCTCACGGTCTTCATACCGGTCCTCACGTCTCCACGGATTGACATTTATGAGGTGTATCTCCTCACGTTGGTACTCACCATTGTGCTAGAGTGACACCAAATTTGGCGCCGTTGCCGGGGAGAGAGCTTGGAGGACGAGCGTGTGACGGTAAGACGTAGAGTAGCGACGTTGGAAGGTAAAAAAATCATCATTTTCAGTTCAGTTTTTGAATTTTCCTTCTTCTTCATCTTCATCACCATCACCATCACCATCTCCAGCAAGTTCAGCAGGTACAAAATTCTTCTGCACAGTCCCCGAGGCGTCGAGCTCGAGCTATCGCGACACTCCGAAAACTTCGACTAATCGCGTTTCTGAGTGCACCACGACACTGCGCAGGCTGAGAGCTCCTAGGATCTTTAGACAGAACTAAAAAATTCACCATATCCCGAGCTATCGCGACACCTCGCGACCTATCGCGACACCTCGACCTATCGCGACACCTCACGACCTATCGCGACACTTCGACCTATCGCGACACCTCACGAGCTATCGCGACACCTCGCGACCTATCGCGACACCTCGACCTATCGCGACACCTCGCGACCTATCGCGACACCTCGACCTATCGCGACACCTCACGACCTATCGCGACACCTCACGAGCTATCGCGACACCTCACGAGCTATCGCGACACCTCGACCTATCGCGACACCTCGCGACCTATCGCGACACCTCGACCTATCGCGACACCTCACGACCTATCGCGACACCTCACGAGCTATCGCGACACCTCGACCTATCGCGACACCTCACGACCTATCGCGACACCTCACGAGCTATCGCGACACCTCGCGACCTATCGCGACACCTCCCACCTATCGCGACACCTCGCGACCTATCGCGACACCTCCCACCTATCGCGACACCTCGACCCATCGCGACACCTCGACCCGACCTATCGCGATACATGGGCTTAACGCATTAAAATTTAGAGTAATTTAATTGACTGAATTAAGGTATCCTTGGGCTTAATCGTGGACACATTGGGAGGATATAAGAGCCTTGGAAGTGGGCAAAAGACCCAGAAACCAGGGAGGAATTTCCTGAACCCTGAGAGCCTGTTTGGACCCCTAAGTGCCTGAATGGTCATAACTTCACCATACGAACTCCGATTAGGTGAAACTAGGTGGTCCTAAGATTCAGGGGGTACGGTGAGTTACTCCAGGGGGGGCTGAAAATATTGATGTATGTCTTTCAAATACTTGTGATAATAGAGCTATACTGACTGATGAGCTTTTGCAGGAACATTGTGTGCACTCAAGGCAATCCAAAGCAAGCTAGCAAGGGTGAGTACCAAGCTTGGGAGAAGGACTTCTTGGGCTTGTGTAGCAGTTTGGTCAACCAGCTAATTAAGGTTGGAAGATCTCTCAACCCTCCTTTGTCAATTCCTAGCCTAGGCTAAGTACGACTTAGGTGTGGTAATTAATTAGGGCAACGTTAGGCACGAATCAAGTCCAAGAGTATTAAGCAACCAAGTGCAAGAATTAAGTAGGTCTTAAGTGCGAAAACTCTAAGGGACAAAAGGTAAACTGGAGTCGATCACTCATCAAGTGCGGAAATTCACTTAAGTACTCCTGACGACGCGATTTCAGACAAGACCATAAACATAATATTCAACTCAAAAGAACAAAGTGATTGGTGCAAATTAACCTGCAACGAGAGTGTGCTTAGGTCCAAGGAGGTAGATAAATCAGGCATATGAACCTTAGATCAGGCAGACACTTGGGCCGAGACAGACAAAGCCTCAGATCTTCTGAAGCTAGTGTCAATCACACTGCCAAGTCTTGGGCTCAACAGCTTAGTGGTTATCCTTACACATGAAGTTCAGAAACCAGTGACTCGGAAATGTCTTTTAGCATGGAAAGACCCACACGTGGCTCAGGCACTGCCTATTTCCAGACACCAGAAGGTCCCTATAAGACCCAATTGGAGTATATCAGGACCAACCATTTAGGTGCTCGCATCTATGAGGATGGTCTAAGACGATCAGTGGTTCAACTCAAGAATCCTGACCAACCCTTTGGACTTGAACACCCAGTGGTCAAGTTTGAAGAGGGTGCTTACATTGATAAGGAAGGAACCATATATGTGGTTACCAACTTACCAGATAGGACAGATGAGTTTGGAAATATCATTCCTGAGAATGAAATAGGAGACCTAGAGCAAGGAGACCTTGGAGGAGAACCCAAGACCCCTAGAGGTAAGTCAGTCTTAACCAGAGTGCTCACTCCAGAATGGATTCCTCAAGATAATAAAAGCATAGAACTATTCGTGAATAGAGAAACGGAGGAAGCCTTTTGGAGATTTAGGCCAGATCAACCCAGCCCAGTAGTCACCATCTATGAATTCAAGGATCCAGAGACACCAGGGAAAGTTGTCTATCTAGATCACACATCTCAAAAATTATTCTTGGTATCAGATCATGACAGACATGCTTACACCTGGCAAGGTGAATCAATTTTCCCTCCACCAAGATCTAATGTTTCCCAGGGCCTTCAAGGAGCCGGATCATCCAAGGCTCATGAAACCCAGAGGGAAAGAACTAGAGAGAGACCGGAGGTAAGCTTTGCAGACACTGTAGGCAGAGACAGATCAGGAAATGGAACGGAAAGACCTGAAAGGGGGAGACATAGAGTTTATAGGCATCAAAGAGATGATCATGATTTCCCATTGCCTAGACCACAAGAGCACTCAAGAACCCTTAGACCCTCTCAAGTGGTTAAGACAATGAAGAACTACTTTGATGGATTTGGAGATCCTTATGATCATGTGGCGGAGTTCAAACAAGTGCTAAGAGCTGAACAGGTTGAAGACTTATTCACCCAGTTCGAGGCATTTGGTTTGACTCTTAAGGGTACTGCCTTAGCTTGGTTTCAACCTCTAAACAGTCGCAACTATAGAGAGATAGGTCAGCTGCTAGAAGAATTCATTGTGGAATTTTCCAAAAGTGGTATCAGACATAACACATCATCCTTGATCCACAGCTTCAAGCAGACACCCCAAGAAACAGTGCGACTTGCAGGAAGAAGGTTTAGACAGTACTTGGAAAGATGCCCTGCACCAGAATTACCCACATCAGCCAAACAGGTGGCACTATTTTTAGATGGCCTATTGAGCACAAAATTAAGGTCATACGTATACTTGAAAGAGCCTAGATCCATAGAAGAGTGTGTACGGATATGCATTGACATAGAAGACAACTTGGCTGAGGAGTTAGGACTATCCAAACTCTATAAGGACTCTGATAGTTCTACAAGTAATACCTCTAGAACCTCCACTGAGATAGATGAGATAGTTGAGCAAGTGGTCAAAAAGCTAGGAGTTCAAAATAGACAAATGCCAAGGGTCACTTCAGTGAAGCGATGTTATACATGCGGAGGAGATCACATGGCTAATGTTTGCCCGTTAACGACTCAACCCCAAGGAAACCCTAATGCTCTATATTGCACCATTGAGAGGAAATATACAAATCATACGACCCAAGATTGTCCCTATAACAGGCAGGCTGTTAGACAAAATTATCAGCAACCTTACCAGCAGGGTAGGTATCAGAATCAGTACCAACAGCCATATTATAGGCCACAACAATATCAACCTCAATACCAGCAGCAATATCAAACACCATATAGGCCGCAACCAGTCCTAGGAAACCAACCGCTAGCTCCTGCCAATGTGATCCCAGTTAAATATACAATGGCGGAGGAGAACCCTAATAGAGCATTGGTGCCACTAACCCCAATGGTCTCAGGAAATGATTCTCACGCTCATGGTTCAGACTACTTCCATGAAGATAGTCCACATGCTTATTATATAGAGTCACCTGAGCAAAGTGAGATTTCTCAGTGTCAATATGAGACACCACCTATGGAACAAAACTGGGAGCCCGAATACTCCAACGTCATGTATACGAATCCAAATCCTAGGCCCCAATTGAGACAAGTAAGACCACAAGCCCCTAGAGGATCATGCTTTAGATGTCAGGGCGACCATTTCATTCATGAATGCCCCCACCAACCAGCTCTGGGACAAGGGCAAAACATTACGATACAAGGCTTTTGTCCTGAGTGCGGCAAGGAACATCTTCCTAGAGAGTGTCCCAGAAATCCCTCTAGTGCACCCAAGGTCACACCCATCAACGTGGTAGGCTTAGTGGCAGATTCAAGTTCAAGTGGCAGTAATGTGGCTCCTGTATAGGCAGTTACTAGGGCACAGGCTGCACAACAAGCAAAACCATCCGAGCAATCGGAGTCAAGTGAGCCAGGAGAACCTAGTAAGAGGAAACCAAGAACATGGAAGGATACCAGAGAGAAGGCTAATCGCAAGTGGAACAGAAAGATATCTGAAATAGAAGAAAGTCTAAAAGATGCCAAAACAAAAATAGAAGACATTGCATCTCAAAGCCCCTCACATACCAAAGCTCCAGCCACTCCACCTCATTTCACCCCACCACCCATTGTAAATAACCCACAACCAGGGTCGGTTCTTGCAGATCCAACCCCAGAAGGCTTGGACATGATGTTCAAGGCCTACCAGGCTCGTCTTCAAGAAGGGCCAACAGTTGCAACCCTAGACAAGAGTTACCCTAGAGCAGATTTAGAGATTGAACGGATGAAAATGTGCATGAAAATGGTAGAACAAGCTCAAGCTATACTTGAGACTAGTCAAAAGTTCAATCAGACAACCTCTGTCAAACCGGATTTGCATTTCCAAGGCTTACTAGAAAGATTAGAGCAGTTGGTAAACAAACCACAAGTTTCTTTACCTCCACAGGCTCAACCAGTTATTGAAAGAGGAAGCCCTCCACCAATGGGAGCTTATGTTCCTAATTCCACGGATGCTGGAACACCTCCTTCAATTCAACAGTACTCTCAAGAGTTCTTGCGGGAAATACAAGAAGAGAAATGGGCCAAGGAGAAGGGTAATTCCCCTCCTATTCCTGAGATTGATGATCTTCATGATCAATTTCCCCAAGACATTCCATCTATTTATGGAGATGAAGCAGAACAACAAGAAGATGAAAGATTAGATTTTGAATCTAATACCCTAGAAGAACTGCCTCAATTTCCAGGCCCATGGGAATCTGAATCTATCCAGATCAGAGCTCCCACAATATTGGTAAGAAATGAAGACTCAGTGATTCCAAGAAACACTGATGTCGTGAAGAACACTAAGGTTCAATGTCATCTCACGGTGGAAGAGCTGCTCAAAGCAAAACCTAAGCTCTGGAATCATGTGAAGGATCAGGTTCCAGAACTCGATTCCAATATGCCAAAAGTAGGCTCTAAGCAGAAAGTACCAGAGATACCTCTAGACAAAATCGGGGACGTGAGTGAAGGTGAAGAAGGTAATACTTATCTTCCAATCACCTATCAAGGTTACACAACCAAAGCAATCATAGATTCAGGTGCTGGTGTTGCTATTGCGACCACCTCCTTGTGGAAGCGATGGGGCAAACCCACATTAAGACCGACTAGAATGAAACTTCAAATGGCAGATGGTCATTTTGAAAGACCTCTAGGATTGCTTGAAGGGATAACTCTAACCACTTGTGGTGTAGAGTTTGAACATACATTTGCTATATGTGACTTTGAGAAAAATAATGTCTACGAGATGATCTTAGGAAGACCCTTCCTACGACAGTTGCAAATAGTACAGGATTGGGGAACCAACTCCTTGTACTTACAGCACTTAGGGGTCACCACCAAAGTCAATCTGAAGGATTACACCTTCAGAGATGTACCACCCCTACAGTGGAATCCTATCCACAAAGCGAAAGAAGAGTCTATCTCTGTGCATTCTGGGAGTTCACCTGATCCATCCTGGCTGCATGAAGATACTCACTTGTGGATGTGCAAGGTCGCAGAGGAAGAGGAAAAGCGTCTAAAAGCAAGAGAAGATGGAACTTCCCCAGGAGATAGACCAATAAAAGACCCAGCCTATACACCGATGATATTTCCAGATGAGGAATTTGAGCCTCATGGTTGGGCAGAAATCTTAGCCACCATGGACATTGCAGTCAATGAAGAACAATGGACACCTCATTGTGATGAGGAGGGTTACGATATTTCAGTGTTCATGTGTCAGCCCCTGTTGGAAGAGTGTGATCCTAGTGAGTCCATAGAAGAAGAAGAGAATGACGATGATCTAGAATCCATTGTGATGGATACTTACTTTGACTCAGAGGAACACTATTTAGAAGACATAGGAGTGTTAACCCAAAAAGAAGAAGAACCCCTCACGAGTATTAAAACGATAAATTCAAAGGAAGGAAGTGAAGGAGGTCAAAAGAAAAAGAAAAGAAAAGCGGTGAAACAAGAAGAGGAAGAATCATTGTTTGAAGTACCAGAAAATTTCAAGAAATATGAAGTGGAAGACCGAAAAATTTTGGTACGGATGCCTAAGAGAGAGGCCATTATAGGAGAAACATATGACAATAAAGAAAGGACCAAAAAAATTGTAGTGACCATTGAAGGGAACGAAGAACGATGTACGTACATAGGAGATGACCTAAGTGCAGAAGAAGAAGCAGAGCTTGTAGCTCTATTAAGGGAATATAGGGATGTGTTCGCATGGCACTATAGAGACTTGAAAGGAGTAGATCCAGAGATTTGCTCTCATACGATTCCTATGACCGCTGATGCCAAGCCCACCAAACAAAAGCCCTACACATATAATGACAATTATGCAGCCAAAATAAAAGAGGAAATTGACAGGCTGATTGAAGCTGGATTCATCTATGAGATTGAGCACACTGAATGGGTGTCCCCCATTGTGGTGGTGCCAAAGAAGAATGGGAAATTGCGAGTGTGCATTAACCTTAAAAAAGTTAATGCCGCTACAATCAGAGATAGTTATCCACTTCCAATCACCGAACATCTATTGGAGCGTGTTGCAGGCAAGGAAGTTTATAGCTTCCTTGATGGATTTTCAGGTTACAACCAAGTAGCCATTGCCCCCGAAGATCAACACAAAACAGCATTTGCCACAGAATGGGGAATCTTTGCATTTCGTGTGATGCCATTTGGGCTCACCAATGCACCTGCAACATTCCAAAGGCTCATGTGTCATGTCTTCAAAGAGTTCTTGCGGAAGAGCTTAGAAGTATATGTGGATGATTTATGCGCTCATTCCCAAGAAAGAAGTTACCACATCCCTGAGCTCAGACAAATCTTCAACAAGTGTAGAGATTATCGAGTTTGTCTGAACCCAGAGAAGTGTGTGTTCATGGTACGACAAGGTAAAATCTTAGGTCACATTGTCTCTAAGAATGGAATTTCAACAGATGAGGACAAAGTAAGAGCAATAGCAGAGCTGCCCAGGCCAAGGAATGTTAAAGAGGTACAAGCCTTTATGGGCCATTGTGGATATTACCGTAGGTTTATCCACATGTATGCCATCATAGCTAAACCTCTTTATGGCCTGTTAACAAATTTTGAGTGGAACGAGGAATGCGAGAAGTCCTTCAACGAGCTGAAAAGACGTTTGTGCACTGCACCAATATTGACTACTCCGGATTGGAGCAAACCCTTTCATGTCCATGTAGATGCTTCCAATCATGCAATAGGATGTGTGCTAGCACAACCCACAGGTGAAGGAAACCTAGATTTGCCGATAGCATATGCTAGTAGGCAATTAAATGCAGCTGAACGAAATTACACCACAACGGAAAGAGAAGGCTTAGGCATGGTATATGCTGTGAAGAAGTTTAGACACTATTTATTGGCCAATAAGTTCAAATTTTTTACTGATCATCAAGCTTTACTATATTTGGTCAATAAACCTTGCAATACAGGCCGCTTAGTGAGATGGTTCCTCTTACTAATGGAATACGACTTTGAAGTTGTTGTCAGGAAAGGTAGAACCCATCTTAGGGCAGACCATCTTTCTCGCATCACTTCAGGAGAGCCACCGCAAGGAGTGTCTGATGAATTGCCCGATGCTTATCTGTTCAATTTAGAAGTTATTCCTAAATGGGCAAATAAGTTGGTACCAGTCCTAACCTTCGGACCTGCAAATAAAAATGTGAAGGCAAGCAAAGAAGAAATTGTAAAATCACAAAAGTATCAAATATTGGCAGGAAGTGTGTACAAGCAAGATACCGAGGGCATATTAGCTTGTTGTGTCGAGGACGATGAACATACTAGTTGGTTGCAACAAGCCCATGAGGGACTGCTAGGAAATCACTACCCTAAACAACGAACATTGCAGAATCTAAAACGTTTAGGAGTGTATTGGCCTAGCATGGACAAAGAAATACAGGAGTGGATCCAGAATTGTCCAGGGTGCCAGAAGAGACCCCCAGTGGAGCATGCCACTCTTTATCATGTGTCATTGATCCCAGATTGGAGTGCTCCATTGGTTGAGTTCATGAGATCGGGAACATTACCCAATCAAGCTAGTCTTGCAAGAAAACGGAGCATGGAGCAAGAGGCTCAAGATTATACCTTAGTAGGAGACAACCTATATCGAAGAGGCAAGGATGGTTACCTAAGACTGTGCGTTCATGAATCAGACTATTTGAAAGTCTTAGAAACTGCACACAGCGGTGCTGCAGGTGGACACTTTGGGCCTGACAGAGTAGTTAAGACCATTCTATTCTCAGGGCTTTGGTGGCCCACTCTTCATATGGATGCACATACTTATGTGAAGAAATGTGACACATGCCAACGTGCCCAATATCCGATAAGAAAAGACGAGATGCCTTTAAGGCCAATGATGGGAGGACGTGCATTTTCAAAGTGGGGTATAGACTTTGTAGGTCCCATCAACCCCCCAGCTAGAAACTCCCATGCAGAATACATTATTGTAGCCACAGATTACCTTACAAAGTGGGTGGAAGTAAAAGCCACGACAAAGAATGATGCTCAAACGACGGCTAAGTTCTTATTCGAAAATGTGTTCACTAGATATGGGTTACCAATAGAGTTGGTTAGTGATAGAGGTACGCACTTCTTGAATGAGGTCATTGAACATCTCCTTCAAGAATTCATGGTGATACACAAGAAGTCTGCCCCTTATCACCCACAAGCCAATGGACAAGCCGAGAGCACGAATAAGATCCTATGTAACGTATTAACAAAACTGGTGAATAATAAACGCTCTGATTGGGACAAACAACTTCATCATGCTGTTTGGGCATACCGAGTGGCCTACAAAACGGTACTCAATGCTACCCCATTTCAGCTGGTCTTTGGACAGAATGCCGTGCTACCATTGGACTTCCTAATCCTAGCCTTAAAAGTAGCACAAGAGCATGAGTGGAATGGACACGAGTTGTCCTCCAGGATCTTTGATCTAGAACGCTTAGGTGAGACGAGGCTACGGGCAGCAGCAGGCATTTATGCTGCAAAGAAAAGGCAAAAGGCATACTTTGATGCCCATGTAAAGGATAAAGGATTGAAGGAAGGAGATCTAGTGCTGGTTTATACGCTAAAGCAACATGCCCGCAAATTGGAGAAACGAGGATATGGACCCATGATCATTAATAGAATCTCCACTAGCGGTGCGGTTCAATTGGCCACTTTAGAAGGTGATATCCTACCAAACTATATTAGTGGATGCCGAGTCAAGTTATATCAAGAACCTCTTATAGAGGAAATGCTCATGAGACTCAACACTGCTAAAAAGAGAAAAGAAGAGGAGTTAAGGGTTAGAGAAGAAGCACAAGCAGAGGCTAGAGAGCGCATCAGAAGAAATAAGCTACGGCGGCTAGGCCTAGATGGCAACACAAAAGCTCCAAAATATCACATGGACATGTGCCAAAAATCGGGCATAACTACTTCTCAAATAATTGATCGACGCCCCTTTGTGACCATAGAAGTAGGACAAGGAAAGAGTGTAAGGACTGTAAGAGCATTGGTTGACTCAGGAGCAGCAACTAGTGCAGTTAGACTTTCATACTGCCAAGACCTGCAATTGAACATCGAGCCCATAGAAGCTTATCTCATAGGTTTAGGAGGCGTGGAAACCCCTTGTTTGGGAGAGGTGGAACTTCCCATCTACCTTCAAGATGTTCCAATAAAAGTCAAAATGCTAGTGTGTCATGATGACGACCTCACAGAGCCACTTGTCTTGGGTCAAGATTGGATTTACGATCATGCTGTCAATTTGAACCTAAGAAGTCAACTTCTTCAAGTGTGGGTATATAATCACTGCATTACCTTAGAATTGGAGAATCGCATGCCCACTGACACTGACACCACACACTCTCCTTGTTTCTCTAAGGCTAATCTTCTCGAACAAGATGTTGTAGATGTCAAAAGCTCTATGATCCAGACGGACGCAATCACGGAAGGACAGTCGCAGAGGCAAGATGAACCTTCTTCTTGTTTTTCAAAGAGTAAAGCATCCACAGTAGTTCAACCTCAGAAGCAAGCAAAACAGTGCAAGACAGACAGTCTATCAAATAGACAAAGAGCCTTCAAGAGGAAAGAAGTGTTGGGTATGACACAGATCTGGGTAAAGAAAGGAGTACAACCATCGACGTTGCCTCAAAGATTCCCACCCAACCAGATCGACCATGAAAACAGAAGGACCAAGCACCTACGACAGGCTCAAGCACGAAGAATCCAACAAATTTGGGTACCGAAGCTACCAAAGAAGGTCGACCACGATCAGGTACAAATTTGGGTGCCTAAAAAATTAGCTACAGCTCAACATGGGCGATTACAGATGTGGGTGCCCAAGAAGCTCTTACATACACAACGACCTATACTCCCCACCATGCAAAAGGTCTCAACAAAGAAGCCAAGGAAAAGAAAGGGTAAGAACAAAACACAAAGAACAAACGAAGATAAACTCACCCCTTCTGCAAAAGTAAGCAGGCAATCATCAAGGATATGGGTTTGGAAGCCAAAAGCATCAACAACAACCACAGAACCAAAAGGCCAACCACACTGGATACCAAAGTTTGGACAGCATCCAAAGAAGAACTGGCCTGAGGTGATCTCTACAGGACCAAATACCATTCGGAAGTGGGTTCCCATTAGGAGGATTACATCATTTCGAGATCCAATCGACACCTCCAAACAAAGAATGCATCAACTATGCGAGTAACATCAAAAGCCTCGACGTGCAGTAACCATGTGCCTTTGGCATAACCTTGTCTTTTGCACCATACAGGTCATGCATCTCCAAAGTCTGCATCAATATAGGGCCACCTTACATGGCCGTGCATAGACACAATTGAGAAATCCCAGGCACATGAGACACAATTTTCACATGCAAAATATGTTATTGATACTAACATCTTTCTTCTTGTTTGATGCCATTGTTCCAAAAAAAAAAAAAAAAAAAAAAAAAAAAAAAAAGAGAGAAGAAGACTATGTGCTTGAAGATGCTCATCAGCGAACTTCCAGCAAGGACATCCATCAACAAAAAGGACAAGACAAGGGTCAAACACCATGCTGGAACCACAACACGAAGAGATGAAGATCAACGGACCCTTCACCATGGTAAGTTGTGTATGCTTCAACAACACTATAACCATGATCGATTAAGAAACCTCTTCGTCAGCATACCCTTGAGCACTTAGCTCAAGACCCAATCTCTTGCACCATACTTCTTGCCATGCATTTTCCAAGTACGCATACGTAGGGCCACATTACAAGGCCATGCACAAGGCACATAATTTGTTCAACCCATGCACTAATGCACTTAACCATCATACATTATGGGTTACAAGTACGTGGCATGAAAACTATGAAAGCCATCATTGGAAGAATCAGAGGACATCACGGTGACCACTACAAGAGCAAGGAAGCCATCCACGATAGAGAGTTGCTCATAATCAACATTGATCACCTCCTTTGAGCAACTAGTCGTTTTGGACAGATCGCAAATGCACCATCAAGATAGAATACAAGGAAGAGATAAATACAAAGGAACTACAAACTGCAAGATCTAGCAGTGGCAAAGTAAGGAACTGGACAAACGACCAGGCTACATTGGGAAAATGGATCACCCCTGGTGGACGCAAAGGACGCTACCTCTCAACGTACTACATGAAACAACCACTACAACAAGGGTCTGTCAGGGACGACAGACTCAAGAGGGGGGGGAGTGTTGAAGCTCAAGATCAAGGACAAAGAATGGAAGTGCATCAAGGAAGTGGAGACACAAGAAGAAGGAGCAAGTAGGGAGCTCCAAGAAGCACCTGTCAAATTTTTAGAAGAAATCCCTACAAAAATAGTGATTTTTATCACTAAAAACCATTGTAAATACCATTTTCCATTTTTGTAACTCCATTTTGTTCAAGCCGAGGAGTCCTCGAGCTTGAGGAGTATTAGAACTACCATCCTACCAATTTTCATAATTTTTAGACTCCGCTTGAGCCCCCAAATAAGCCCTGGAACCTATTTTTTAACTAGGCCGGACACTAGGTCTGGACAGGGCCAAAACCACTCAAAAACTATAAAAAGGGCTGGAGAGCTCATTTTTGAGGGTGGCTTATTGTAGATTTCAGTTTGGTAAGAGAGCTCTTGTATAATCGAAGCTTTCCATTGTTCCACTCTTTGCTCTTACGTTGTGCGCGTGTGTGTGTATGTGTGTGCATGCTTGTGTGCTTTCACTCACGCACTTGTGCCATCACTTGCTCACGGTCTTCATACCGGTCCTCACGTCTCCACGGATTGACATTTATGAGGTGTATCTCCTCACGTTGGTACTCACCATTGTGCTAGAGTGACATAGGGCCACATTACATGGCCGTGCATAGACACAACTGAGAGTCCCATGCACTAGAGCACATTGACACATGTAAACCACTTTTTGATACTAAACTTTGCCTTCTTGTTTTGTGACATTCCTCCAAAAAAAAAAAAGAGAGGGAAAGAACTTGTTCCTAGGTTTTGCTCATGGAACATGAATGAGTCATGCTTAGTTGAAGATTGAACCATCGATTCTTGGGCATTTATCAGTTTGGATAGAAGTGTGTCTCGGCTAGCAGATGATGTAATTGCTGCCTTATCTGGTAGATGTCAAGAACTTGGCATAAACATGGCATCCACAACTATGGTTTCCTCTTACTATGGTAGGAGTGAAGAGCTTGAAGGTCCGCAACTTGAGTGATGCTTAACTACTGCATGTACGAGAGCATCCAGGGAGATATCTGCAAGGGGTAGTTCTGGTACCCCGAAAATCCTTGTTTGTATACTAGATGAGCAGACTCCTGCTTATGGTGAACTAAAGAGAATATGTGAAACTAAGCTTGGTGTAGTTGCCCAATGTTGTTTGTCAAAGAATATAAAGAAATTCAATTCTCAGTATTTGGCAAACGTTGCTTTGAAAAGAGGAGACAGAACCAGGCACTCAAAAAAATTTTTCGGTGGACCAGTAACATGGACATTCATCGACAATTTTCCATCACAAATGCCAGGTATACAACATGAAGAGATAGACATCAATCAACCCTTCACCATGGTAAGTATCTTTACTCTGGCAACACCATAACCATGATAGATTAGGAAACCTCTTCGTCAGCATACCCTTGAGCACTTAGCTCAAGACCCACAATTTTTGCACCATACTTCTTCCAATGCATTTTCCAAGTAAGCATGCGTAGGGCTACATTACAAGGCCGTGCACAAGGCACATACTTTTTTCAACCCATGCACATACACACTTACCCATCATTCACTATGGGTTATGAGTACTTGGCATGACTACTCTGAACATCATCTTTAGAAGCGCTAAAGGACATCCTGGGCCAACATCAATACCTAGGAAGCAATTCGAAGCTAGCAGTTGCTCCAACTCAATCTTGATATGCATTCATGTGGGAATCCACGGAAGAAGCACATACCAAGGGACTACGACTTGCAAAGGCGTGCAGTGACAAATGAAGGACCGGACAACCAACACTGCCAAATTTGGAAGATAGACGGCTCTTGTTCATACAGAATGGATACTACCTCCCAAGCACTACATGGAACAACCACTACAACAAGGGTCTGTCAGGGACGACAGACTCGAGAGGGGGGGGAGTGTTGAAGCTGAAGGTCAAGGACAAAGCATAGGAACACATCTAAGAGGTGGACACACAAGAAGAAGGAGCAAGTAGGGAGCTCCAAGAAGTACATGTCAACTTTTCAGAAGAATTCCCTACAAAAATAGTGATTTCCATCACTAAAACCATTGTAAATACCATTTTCTATTTTTGTAGCTCCATTTTGTGCAAGCCGAGGAGTCCTCGAGCTTGAGGAGCATTAGAAGTATCATCCTACCAATTTTCATAATTTTTAGACTCCGTTTGAGCCCTCAAATAAGCCCTGGAACCTAATTTTTAACTAGGCCGGACAGTAGGTCTGGACAGGGCCAAAACTAGCCAAAAAACTATATAAAGAGCTAGAGAGCTCATTTTTGAGGTTAGCTTGTTGAGAGAATAGAGCTTTGTAAGAGAACTCTTTTGCAATCGAAGCTTTCCATTGTTCCTCTCTTTGATCTTACCTTGTGCACGTGTGTGTGTATGTGTGTGCATGTTTGTGTGCTTTCACTCACGCACTTGTGCCTTCACTTGCTCGTGGTCTTCATACCGGTCCTCACGTCTCCGCGGATTGACAAGTAAAGGAGGTGGTGCTTACGCTTGAGCTACAACTACCAAAATATATTAACACTTGTGTGCACAGGTGCTCTATTTTGGTTAGTTGAATTTCCTGAAGAAAACTCATCTAAGTTACTTGATTTTTAGCTTGTTGGAAAGCTATTTGTATTTACTTTCTCTCTATCAAATATCTTCCTCAAAGGATATATATTCAGGGAGCTATCAGTCCGAGAGTGAAGTTCAATTCTTCAGCATACTTGTGTGGACAGGTAGTTCATCTTTGTCAGTTGTGTTTCCTAATCAAAACTTGTCCAAATTAAGTCATTTATAGATTGTTAGAAAGCTCTCTTTATCTACTTTGATTGACTAAAGGCACATGTCCATTTGAGTTTTTTATTGAGAGCAGCAAGCTATATAAGGTGCAACTATTTGTCCAAGTGTTGGACATACAAGGGTTCATTACATGTGTTTGTTGCGCATAGGAGAACTCATTCTCCACATGCATGAGGTAGGAAATGACTTGCAAAGAGGAAGGAATGTTGTGTAGCAAGAGGATAAGTAGGTAGCAAGGTCAATTGATCTTCAAGGTGCAGCATTGCGATCTAGACTGCATTTCGAGCATTATCCAATCATCGAGCGAATCTACTTGCACATGCTACAACACAGAGAGTGTGAACCAGCACCAACTCACTTCAGCAATAGAGAGGTTGAATGCAAAACGCATCGCAAAAAAAGAGAAGCATTAAAAGACTCAACTCAGCATAGTAAGGGGTAACTCCTCAAGAGAGAAAGAGCAAAAGAGAGCATGACCCTTGCATTGCCTTTTCTTTGACAAAGAGAATAGAGCCACCAAGGGATATAGAAGTTCTCTCAGCTCGATGTTCACAAACAAGTTGATTGAAGGCCTCAACTCACCAAGCATCTCAGCTAGGGACTCGACCTGTGCATATTTCTCTAAGGCTTTAGCCTTAGCACTTGCACCTACCTTAGCAGTTGTGCCTCCCTTAGAGACTGAGCATAGCACATACTCAACAGGAAATACATGCACCATCCTTGCAGATTGTGGTTCAATTAGGAGCGTTGTGCCACATGATAATACAAGCAACCAAAGCATGATATTGCAACAACCATGTGGATAGTCGCCTAATCACTATTAATGCATTCACAATCTTTGACGGGCAACTGAGAGAGAGAACATGGAAAACAGAGCCCCAAATATAGATGGAGCACCATGGATCTGAACACGTGAATATTTGAATTGGGTTTGGCTCATGATTGATGACAGGTCGAATAGCATCAATTATGATGTATTATCTATATATTGTGTCTCTTCACATGCCTCATTCTATATTTAGCCACTTTGATTGATTATATGATGTCAACATACTTTCTAGATTTGTAAAGAGAGATGAACCTGCACCTAAATTTGTAACTATGTAAAGGGAGATGAACCTGTGCCTACTCTCTTGGCCAATGTTATGCAATTTTTAAAATCACAAGACTTTAATTATTGGAAAACATTGTTTATCGCTTCCTCAGATCTGAATACAACCCTTATTTAAAGCCTTAATCTAAATGGTTTCACACTATCCAAATATTTTTCACTCATAATCATTGGCTACATGTGAAAAATTATTGTGACTTACAATGGCACTCAATTTGGCACACCTCAAAAGGGCCTCTTTGTATTATTGTAAAAGGTTTCCTTGTATTATCATCTTCAAGCACACCCTTTGGCATTAAGTGCCCTCCTCACTTTGTAACACCAAGAAATAATAGAAAGACTTGTGGGTTTGTGTGTGTGCCTTGGGAGGCTACTCTAAGCCCCTAAGTGTGACTTGCTCTATGTGCAACAGGCTACTCTTAGCCCTCCTCTTGCATTGAGTCATCTCGATTTTGTGCAAGTGTAGGGCTATTCTAAGTCCTCCCTCTCCAAGGAATCTTTCTCTCATCAAAAGTGTAGGGCTATTCTAAGCCCCCCTCCAAGGAATCTTTCTTGCATTATAAAATGTAGTGCTATTCTAAGCCCCTCCTCTCCAAGGTGTCTACCTTGTTTTTGTGCAAGTGTAGGGCTAATCTAAGCCCCGCATCCCTACCCCAACTCAATTTTGTGAGTCAATTTCTTTTCATCTTTGCACATGTGGTGACTTCATTTAAACGGGGATAATGTCAACAATTTCAAATGCAACATCCTCAAATCAATTGTATTTACCCTCCTTTATGCCAATCTTCATGTCCAAAGATGAAAGACTCAATGCCATGAGTTACAACCTATGGAAGGACACCATTAGGGCATACCTCTATACAAGCCTGTTGTACGAGGTAGTTGAAGCAACAAAAGGAGAGCTTGATGAGGAAAGAAATATAGGAGCTTGGAATGTATGGAACATCAAAGATAAAAGGGAATTAGGCCAACTTCTCCTTGTATGTAATGAATCGACAAAGGGTCACATCACTGCATGTAAGACTTCAAAAAAAGCTTGGGATACTCTAGCAAGCTCAATTTGAATACTGGCAACACAAGTTAGCACTTTGTGGATGCAAGATCTCAAGTGAAGGCATAGCCATTAGGTTAATCAACAAGCCTCCTGGGTCTTATGAGACTTTTGTGACCACTCTATACAATAGAGGTCAAGAAATCACTTGGTGTGTACCTAAGTATCGACTTAGGGACTTGAGGAGAAAGAGACTGTACCCCAATTCCCTACAAGTGCATATAGTGGGGATTCATGCTTTAATTATCAATCCAAGAAGTATCATAACCTAACCAAGTGTATGAGGACATGCATTCAAATGACGGTCAATGAAAATGTGAACTAACAAAGGTGCAACCCAGTGTAAACTATCACATTCAAAGCTTTCATGGTCGGCTATGGTGTCGTGATACCTAGAGCAGTAACCAACACCAAATCGAGCTTTTCTCTCAGCTCCACACTTGGAATATAGGAAATAGCGGGTTCATTTTGAAGCTCTCAAGAAGACGCATCCAATGCTCATATTTGCACTCGATTTTGACACTTATGCTTCAAGCTATCAGCAAAATATTGAGCCATGGGAATGACCTACCTATGCTTCAGCACTTCCTACACTTCGCACACACATTACCAACAGCAAACAAGCACTACCATGGATAGAAAACACTTCAAAGCACTCTTTTCAAGCCACATACATGCATGCAAACTCACAAGGAAGATGATACAGAGAGGAGAAGACACAAATTCAAAATTTTGTGCTCTTGATTCTCAAAATGGCAAACAGTCTTTACAAAGAGTCCCAAAATGACTTATATACTTGTGCCCTAAAAATGGTCCTTTCACACAAGAGATCGGCACTTTATTGACTAAAAGATTAATTCCCTACTAGTTTACAAGGGTAATGATACAGATCTCTATGGATATGCATCTAGAGGACTCCTCTAGTGCATTTACATCGAAAAATATATTACAAGGTGACTATGTTACAACAAAAAAGTGACCAAATTGAAAACATTTTGGGGCCCTTCTTTTTCTCTGCATCTCTTCTCTTCTTTGCTCGGCAACACTCTCCCCCTTGTTAAAAGTGCTTTCGATCAAGCCCTTTTAATCTCGTTTCTGGGTTCTTGGGATGGACAGGGGTCTGACAGTACAGAGGCCCTTTTTAATTTTCCCAATTTAATCAGTCAATTACCAACTAATTACTTCCGATTCAACAGTTATCACTACGCAATGCGTCTATCAGGCATATAAACGTTGACGAATTCGCACAGAATGGTTAAGGTTAATCGTAGTATTATGATAATTAAAGATTAATGACTGAACTTAATAATCACACAGTACTCAGAGTTACTCAAATTCTGCAACACAGCATCTCTAGCGCTATCGCCCAGACAGACAGTTTGGCGATTCCTCTCCGCCCGAAGAATACCGTGCTTTCCTTTTCATTACTCAATAGAAGGTTACATCTTTTCGCTACGCCTTTTCGGTGCATGCGAATATAAAAAATAAAATTACATGGAGATCCAATCTGCCGGCTATCACTGGCACGCACGGTGGACTCGAACCCAAAACTGAAAATTACAATCAAGGCTCATCAATTATGCCCTGGATATACAAAGCTCTGGCTAATTTAAAGGTTTGGGTAATTATCTGTTTTAGAGAATCTAGCATATCTTTCAAAATATCTGGCTCAATCAGTTGTGCATCAGTTCAAACCGAACTAGCAGCAACGACTTGACTCATCAACAATTCCGTCTGCATCTGCAAAAATGTTTCTTGAAGGTAGAACTCGTTAGCGAGGGCAGCATCTCTTCGCATCTTCATATTAGCTATCTGTGCATCAATGCAAGACAGTCTCTCTGCCTGAAATCCCAACTGCTTTTCTCGTCGTTCCAGCTCCTCAGTTTGAAACTGCATCGTCTTATAATAAGCTTCTTGCTCCCGTTTAAGCACTTCCATCTCTTTCTTTAATTGTATAGTCCGGCCAATTTCTTCAGTGAACTCTTGATCGCGTTGGAATAATCTTTCAGTGACATTATGCAGGTCAGCTTCGGCTTTAAGTACGTTGGCAACAAGAGACTACGAGGCTTCCTCTAAAACACTGAATGCATCTCGCGTATTGTGGAGCTCATTACCCAAGGCGGTCATAGCATCTGTTTTGTCAGTAAGTTCTTGCTTCAGCCCAGTGATTTCGGTGTCTTGTTGAGCAATCAGGTTATCCTTTTTCGCTAATTGTTGTTGAAGTTGCTGAATTTGATCATGCAATGAATGAATCTTTGCTTTGGCGGCCAGAACTTCTTCTTGGAGGGGGGAAATATCGGCTTCAAGCAAGTCCACCTGACTCTGCAATTGTTGCTGAATATTCTGAGTTGCGGTCTTTATCTGGAGGGGTAATTGCTGGGAGAACTGGATGCGAAGTTGACCCATGGATGCTAGTTCTGCAAACATCACTTCTGGGGGAGGAAGAGAAGGAGGGGGTTGTGATGTGAGGCGGAGAACAGATGAGGGGAGTGTTGAAAGTTTTTCAAGCTCAAGAGTGTGGGAACATGCACCAAATTGAACCTTCCACATCATCCACAATCAAAGGAGGCTGATTTCCACGAGTTGGAGGCATCCAATTATGCCCATAATGGAAAGAAGTTGATTAGAGAAGATTTAGCTCACCTCTTGATGTGATTGGACCTCACTTTTGACATGTATATGCTTTTGATTGGTTAAAGAGGTTAGTATGTGGTCTTTAAAACCTCTAATGAGTTGTATTATGACTTAGAGTCGTGGAAATACGTGCCCAAGCTACCCCCTTGCTTAAGCACACCCCCTACTAGCTGTTCTCTGCATATTTTGCAGAAATTTCACTTTTACACACTCTATCTATCTAGATGTTTTTGGCAGACCCCCCGGTCTTGTAATTGTTGTTTCTCCTTCATCCGGAATCCATTTGCAATGATTTTTGTCTTGTTGGAAAGCTTATAAGTTCTAATTTGTCTGGTATAAGTCTCAGATTCAGTGCCTGCACATGTGCAGAGAAATGTCCAGAACAATGTTTGTCTAGTTAGCTCATACTTTGTGAAGAGATCAAGTTGTCTGTTTTGTTGCAGCTGGTTGAGGCATCATCCAGTATCCAAATGGAGTTATTTTACTCTCCTTTGAAAGCTCTTAAAGTCTAGTTTATGCCTGCAAAATTTCCTTTTCAGTCTCTACATATACTCAGAGAAAATCAGAAAATACAGAGCCTATGTCTGAAAAATTTCAGGATCCTATGAGGGTTCATTTGCTTTTGTTGTGCACATATGAGTGTTTATCCTCCAACAGTGGTATCAGAGCTATAAGTGGAGTATCAAAGAGAGAAGAAGGAGCTACTGAAGTGAAGTAAAGACTTCATCAAAGTTTGAAGGAAGGAAGCAAAGAACGGGCACGTCAACAACAAGGGGAAGCAAATACATCATCAAATCAAAGATGAAGCTTCATCAAGAGGAGTAGCTCTGTTTTTTGAGGTAAAAGCCATCCTTTTCAACTTCATTGCATCAAGGGGGAGTTCAAAAGAGTTGGGAGGCACCATGGCTGATCTCAATGCTCAGATTGAGAAGCTCGAAAAAGGAAACTACCAATCGTGGCGATTTAGAATAAGCAATTTTTTGATGGGGAAAGGTTTGTGGGGACTTGTGAGTGGTGGAGAGCCAAAACCCTACATAGATGAGGTAAATCCAACCAATGACCAGAGAAGAGCAGTAAGAGAGTGGGATGAAAGGGACAAAAGGTTCATTTTCATTTTTATCTTAGCATATTAGCAACTCTATGGTAGGGCATATTCAAGATTTGGATACATCGAAGAAGGTGTGGGAGTGCTTGGAGAGATTGTATTCAACCTCCACAAAAGCTAGACAAATTCATCTCAAGAATGAGCTAAATAATCTTAGGAAAAGCCCCTCTCAAGGTGCTAATGATTACATATTAAAGGTTAAAGAGCTTGCAGATGCACTAGGGTCAATCGGTTGTGCCCTAGATGATGACGATCTTGTCGCCCACACCCTAAATGGACTTAGGGATGATGAAAAATGGAGGGCTTTCACAACTTCAGTGTATGTAAGGGACTCTCTTCCTGATTTTGATCAACTTATCACTCTCATGGTGACAAAGGAGATGAACCTTGGTGGTCATAATGCCAAGGATAGCCAAGGGCAATTGTTGTATGCAGGTAGAGGAAGAGGAAGACACAACCGAGGTGCTTCAAGAGGAAGAGGAAGATATCAATGCAACCAAGGAGGTCAAGGACAACAAGAAAATGCAGGTCAAAGAGGTGGAAGAGCCACAAATAGAGGAAGAGGTGGAAGATTTGGTGGAAGAGGACAAGCCACTTCAAATGGATGCTTTGTATGCGGTAAGCCGAGTCATTTGCAAATGAATGCTATCATAGAGCTCAAAGACAAGGGAAACAAATCAACAACAACAATTATAGAGGGGAAGGTAATTATGCAAACACATCATCCATCCAAGGGAATGATTATTTACTTGCCATGAGGTATGGTGAATATACAACTCAAGCTAGTGAAGATGTATGGTATGTAGACAGTGGATGTAGCAATCACATGTCATGTCGAAAGGATTTTTTTAGTAATTTGCAAGTCCCAAAGCATCAAGGGCATGTGGAAACAGGTGATAACTCAGAGCATATCATTCAACATGTGGGAGATATCAGTTTGGAAGGAAATCAAAGAGCAAAGTGCTTATCAGAGGTATTACATGTCCCTACTATTACCAAAAACTTGATTTCTATAGGCCAAATGGTAGAAAAAGGCTATCAAGTTAGGTTCAATGAAAGAGGATGTTTTGTTGAGGATCCAAGGGCAGGTTTCAAGCTCATAGCAAAAGGAAAAAAGCAAGGGAGAATGTTCACAATGGACATAAATCAGCCACACCATTCAATGTATGTCACATATGGAGACAAGAGGATAGTAGATTTGGATCTATGGCATAAATGAATAGGTCACATCAACCTACAAAAGCTCAAGGACATGCAAAGGAGGAGCTTAGTAAGAGGCCTACCAAATTTTACATCTAAAATGCTGCATGAAATTTGTGTAGCTTGCCAACAAGGAAAACAATCAAGGCTGCCCTTCAAGAAGAGTACCTATTTAAGTGCAAATGTTTTAGACCTCATTCACACGGATGTTTGGGGTCCAACAAGAGAAGCATCCCTTGCTGGAAATAGCTAGATATAAGGTATGTGAACACTAAAATGCAGGTTGCAGACATGATGACAAAGTTTCTTGAAGGTACAAAGCTTGGAGGATTCAAGGAAGCTATCAACATAAGAGACATAGGCTGAAGCAACAAAGGAAAAGACTTGAGCTTGAGGGGGAGTGTTGAAAGTTTTTCAAGCTCAAGAGTGTGGGAACATGCACCAAATTGAACCTTCCACATCATCCACAATCAAAGGAGGCTGATTTCCACGAGTTGGAGGCATCCAATTATGCCCATAATGGAAAGAAGTTGATTAGAGAAGATTTAGCTCACCTCTTGATGTGATTGGACCTCACTTTTGACATGTATATGCTTTTGATTGGTTAAAGAGGTTAGTATGTGGTCTTTAAAACCTCTAATGAGTTGTATTATGACTTAGAGTCGTGGAAATACGTGCCCAAGCTACCCCCTTGCTTAAGCACACCCCCTACTAGCTGTTCTCTGCATATTTTGCAGAAATTTCACTTTTACACACTCTATCTATCTAGATGTTTTTGGCAGACCCCCCGGTCTTGTAATTGTTGTTTCTCCTTCATCCGGAATCCATTTGCAATGAGTTTTGTCTTCTTGGAAAGCTTATAAGTTCTACTTTGTGTGGTATAAGTCTCAGGTTCAGTGCCTGCACATGTGCAGAGAAATGTCCAGAACAATGTCTGTCTAGTAAGCTCATACTCTGTGAAGAGATCAAGTTGTCTGTTTTGTTGCAGCTCGTGGAGGCATCATCCAGTATCCAAATGGAGAGATTTTACTCTCATTTGAAAGCTCTTAAAGCCTAGTTTAGGTCTGCAAAATTTCATTTTCAGTCTCTGCATATACTCAGAGAAACTCAGAAAATACAGAGCCTATGTCTGAAAAATTTCAGGATCCTAGGAGGGTTTATTTGCTTTTCTTGTGCACATATGAGTGTTTATCCTCCAACAGTGGTATCAGAGCTATAAGTGGAGTATCAAAGAGAGAAGAAGAAGCTACTGAATTGAAGTAAAGACTTCATCAAAGTTTGAAGGAAGGAAGCAAAGAACGGGCACATCAACAACAAGGGGAAGCAAATACATCATCAAATCAAAGATGAAGCTTCATCAAGAGGAGTAGCTCTGTTTTTTGAGGTAAAAGCCATCCTTTTCAACTTCATTGCATCAAGGGGGAGGTTCAAAAGAGTTAGGAGGCACCATGGCTGATCTCAATGCTCAGATTGAGAAGCTCGAAAAAGGAAACTACCAACCGTGGCGATTTAGAATAAGCAATTTTTTGATGGGGAAAGGTTTGTGGGGACTTGTGAGTGGTGGAGAGCCAAAACCCTACATAGATGAGGTAAATCCAACCAATGACCAGAGAAGAGCAGTAAAAGAGTGGGATGAAAGGGACAAAAGGTTCATTTTCATTTTATCTCAGCATATTAGCAACTCTATGGTAGGGCATATTCAAGATTTGGATACATCGAAGAAGGTGTGGGAGTGCTTGGAGAGATTGTATTCAACCTCCACAAAAGCTAGAAAAATTCAGCTCAAGAATGAGCTAAATAATCTTAGGAAAAGCCCCTCTCAAGGTGCTAATGATTACATATTAAAGGTTAAAGAGCTTGCAGATGCACTAGGGTCAATCCGTTGTGCCCTAGATGATGACGATCTTGTCACCCACACCCTAAATGGACTTAGGGATGATGAAAAATGGAGGGCTTTCACAACTTCAGTGTATGTAAGGGACTCTCTTCCTGATTTTGATCAACTAATCACTCTCATGGTGACAGAGGAGATGAACCTTGGAGATCATAATGCCAAGGATAGCCAAGGGCAATTGTTGTATGCAGGTAGAGGAAGAGGAAGACACAACCGAGGTGCTTCAAGAGGAAGAGGAAGATATCAAAGCAACCAAGGAGGTCAAGGACAACAAGAAAATGCAGGTCAAAGAGGTGGAAGAGCCACAAATAGAGGAAGAGGTGGAAGATTTGGTGGAAGAGGACAAGCCACTTCAAATGGATGCTTTGTATGCGGTAAGCCCGGTCATTTGCAAATGAATGCTATCATAGAGCTCAAAGACAAGGGAATCAAATCAACAACAACAATTATAGAGGGAAAGGTAATTATGCAAACACATCATCCAGCCAAGGGAATGATTATTTACTTGCCATGAGGTATGGTGAAGATACAACTCAAGCTAGTGAAGATGTATGGTATGTAGACAGTGGATGTAGCAATCATATGTCATGTCGAAAGGATTTTTTTAGTAATTTGCAAGTCCCAAAGCATCAAGGGCATGTGGAAACAGGTGATAACTCAGAGCATATCATTCAACATGTGGGAGATATCAGTTTGGAAGGAAATCAAAGAGCAAAGTGCTTATCAGAGGTATTACATGTCCTTACTATTACCAAAAACTTGATTTCTATAGGCCAAATGGTAGAAAAAGGCTATCAAGTTAGGTTCAGAGAAAGAGGATGTTTTGTTGAGGATCCAAGGGCAGGTTTCAAGCTCATAGCAAAAGGAAAAAAGCAAGGGAGAATGTTCACAATGGACATAAATCAGCCACACCATTCAATGTATGTCACATATGGAGACAAGAGGATAGCAGATTTGGATCTATGGCATAAACCAATAGGTCACATCAACCTACAAAAGCTCAAGGACATGCAAAGGAGGAGCTTAGTAAGAGGCCTACCAAATTTTACATCTAAAATGTTGCATGAAATTTGTGTAGCTTGCCAACAAGGAAAACAATCAAGGCTGCCCTTCAAGAAGAGTACCTATTTAAGTGCAAATGTTTTAGACCTCATTCACACGGATGTTTGGGGTCCAACAAGAGAAGCATCCCTTGCTGGAAATAGGTATTTTGTAACCTTCATTGATGACTTTTCAAGAAAAGTGTGGTTGTATTGCATTAGAAACAAATCAGATGTGTTCCACTACTTCAAGAAATTCAAAGCACAGGTGGAGAAGGAATCTGGCAAGTTTATCAAAACTTTGAGATCCGATGGAGGGGGAGAGTACTTCTCCCATGAATTTTCTGAATTTTTGCAGGTCAATGGCATCAAAAGACAATTTACATGCAGGTATACCCCTCAACAAAATGGGGTAGCAGAGAGAAAGAACAGGCACATAACAGAGGTAGCAAGGTAGCAAGCATCAAGGGCATGTGGAAACAGGTGATAACTCAGAGCATATCATTCAATATGTGGGAGATATCAGTTTGGAAGGAAATCAAAGAGCAAAGTGCTTATCAGAGGTAGTAGAGAGAAAGAACAGGCACATAACAGAGGTAGCAAGGTAACAAGGCACATAACAGTGGGTTTACAAAATTAAAAGAAATTCAGATGGTTCCATTGCTAGGTTCAAAGCAAGGTTGGTGGCGAAAGGCTTCTCCCAAAGCTACGGGATAGATTATGATGAAACTTTCAGCCCCGTAGCCAAGATGCCAACAATTAGGACTTTGATTGCAGTAGCCACATCAAGGAAATGGAGCTTATATCAGTTGGATGTGAAGAATGCCTTCCTGAATGGAGAGCTTGAGGAAGTAGTCTACATGAGCCAACCTCAAGGATTTGCTAGTATGAGGTACCCAAATCATGTTTGCAAGCTAAGGAAAGCATTATATGGACTAAAGCAAGCCCCAAGGGCCTGGAATCAGAGGTTAGTGGATTATTTATCAAGTTGTGGATACAAACAAAGTGTTGCAGATCCATCACATTACATGAAGAAGCAAGGAGACAAGACGGTATACATATGCATCTATGTGGTTGATTTGATCATCACAGGAAGTGATACTGCAGGTATTAAAGATATCAAATCAAAGCTAGGAAAGGAGTTCAAGATATCTGATCTTGGAACACTAAAGTACTTCTTGGGAATAGAGGTAATCTATGCACACAATGGCATCTTCTTGATTCAAAGAAAATACTTGTTGGATGTGCTATACAGGTTTGGTATGAGTGGTTGTAAGCCACTTTCTCAGCCCATGGAGCCCAATACAAAGTTGGTTGCAGGTCAAGGAGAGGCTATACAAGATATTACACTATATAGAAGCATAATTGGTGCATTAATTTATGCTACATTCACTAGACCTGATCTTGCATATGTAGTAGGTGTTCTCTCTCAATTTTTGCATGCACCTACTCATGATCATCTTATGGCGGCAAGAAAGGTGCTTCGTTACATCAATAACACAATCAACCAAGGTCTATTTTACTCATATGATGCTGATCTAAGTGTCAAAGGATATAGTGATGCTGATTGGGCAGGTAGCAAGGATGATCGAAGGAGTACATCGGGTTATGTTTTCATGATAGGTACAAAAGTGATCTCTTGGAGCTCTAAGAAGCAACCCACTGTTGCTCTTTCATCCACAAAGGCTGAGTACAGAGGTTTAGCATTGGCTATATGTGAGCTATTATGGCTTAAGAAGCTACTTAAGGACTTGGAAGTGGAAGTGGAGGAGTTTCCTCTTTATGGAGACAACATTTCAAGCATCTATCTAGCTAACAATCCCATGTTTCATGCAAGGAGCAAGCACATAGAGGTTCATTACCACTTCGTTAGAGAAAAGGTGATGGCAAAAGAGCTAGATATAAGGTATGTGAACACTAAAATGCAGGTTGCAGACATGATGACAAAGTTTCTTGAAGGTACAAAGCTTGGAGGATTCAAGGAAGCTATCAACATAAGAGACATAGGCTGAAGCAACAAAGGAAAAGACTTGAGCTTGAGGGGGAGTGTTGAAAGTTTTTCAAGCTCAAGCGTGTGGGAACATGCACCAAATTGAACCTTCCACATCATCCACAATCAAAGGAGGCTGGTTTCCACGAGTTGGAGGCATCCAATTATGCCCATAATGGAAAGAAGTTGATTAGAGAAGATTTAGCTCACCTCTTGATGTGATTGGACCTCACTTTTGACATGTATATGCTTTTGATTGGTTAAAGAGGTTAGTATGTGGTCTTTAAAACCTCTAATGAGTTGTATTATGACTTAGAGTCGTGGAAATACGTGCCCAAGCTGCCCCCTTGCTTAAGCACACCCCCTACTAGCTGTTCTCTGCATATTTTGCAGACATTTCACTTTTACACACTCTATCTATCTAGATGTTTTTGGCAGACCCCCCGGTCTTGTAATTGTTGTTTCGCCTTCATCCAGAATCCATTTGCAATGATTTTTGTCGTGTTATAAAGCTTATAAGTTCTACTTTGTGTGGTATAAGTCTCAGGTTCAGTGCCTGCACATGTGCAGAGAAATGTCCAGAACAATGTCTGTCTAGTTAGCTCATACTCTGTGAAGAGATCAAGTTGTCTGTTTTGTTGCAGCTGGTTGAGGCATCATCCAGTATCCAAATGGAGTGATTTTACTCTCATCTGGAAGCTCTTGAAGCCTAGTTTAGGCGTGCAAACTTTCATTTTCAGTCTCTGCATATACTCAGAGAAACTTTGAAAATACAGAGCCTATGTCTGAAAACTTTCAGGATCCTAGGAGGGTTCATTTGCTTTTGTTGTGCACATATGAGTGTTTATCCTCCAACAGTGGTATCAGAGCTATAAGTGGAGTATCAAAGAGAGAAGAAGGAGCTACTGAAGTGAAGTAAAGACTTCATCAAAGTTTGAAGGAAGGAAGCAAAGAACGGGCACATCAACAACAAGGGGAAGCAAATACATCATCAAATCAAAGATGAAGCTTCATCAAGAGGAGTAGCTCTGTTTTTTGAGGTAAAAGCCATCCTTTTCAACTTCATTGCATCAAGGGGGAGGTTCAAAAGAGTTAGGAGGCACCATGGCTGATCTCAATGCTCAGATTGAGAAGCTCGAAAAAGGAAACTACCAACCGTGGCGAATTTAGAATAAACAATTTTTTGATGGGGAAAGGTTTGTGGGGACTTGTGAGTGGTGGAGAGCCAAAACCCTACATAGATGAGGTAAATCCAACCAATGACCAGAGAAGAGCAGTAAGAGAGTGGGATGAAAGGGACAAAAGGTTCATTTTCATTTTATCTCAGCATATTAGCAACTCTATGGTAGGGCATATTCAAGATTTGGATACATCGAAGAAGGTGTGGGAGTGCTTGGAGAGATTGTATTCAACCTCCACAAAAGCTAGAAAAATTCAGCTCAAGAATGAGCTAAATAATCTTAGGAAAAGCCCCTCTCAAGGTGCTAATGATTACATATTAAAGGTTAAAGAGCTTGCAGATGCACTAGGGTCAATCCGTTGTGCCCTAGATGATGACGATCTTGTCACCCACACCCTAAATGGACTTAGGGATGATGAAAAATGGAGGGCTTTCACAACTTCAGTGTATGTAAGGGACTCTCTTCCTGATTTTGATCAACTAATCACTCTCATGGTGACAGAGGAGATGAACCTTGGTGGTCATAATGCCAAGGATAGCCAAGGGCAATTGTTGTATGCAGGTAGAGGAAGAGGAAGACACAACCGAGGTGCTTCAAGAGGAAGAGGAAGATATCAAAGCAACCAAGGAGGTCAAGGACAACAAGAAAATGCAGGTCAAAGAGGTGGAAGAGCCACAAATAGAGGAAGAGGTGGAAGATTTGGTGGAAGAGGACAAGCCACTTCAAATGGATGCTTTGTATGCGGTAAGCCCGGTCATTTGCAAATGAATGCTATCATAGAGCTCAAAGACAAGGGAATCAAATCAACAACAACAATTATAGAGGGAAAGGTAATTATGCAAACACATCATCCAGCCAAGGGAATGATTATTTACTTGCCATGAGGTATGGTGAAGATACAACTCAAGCTAGTGAAGATGTATGGTATGTAGACAGTGGATGTAGCAATCATATGTCATGTCGAAAGGATTTTTTTAGTAATTTGCAAGTCCCAAAGCATCAAGGGCATGTAGAAACAGGTGATAACTCAGAGCATATCATTCAACATGTGGGAGATATCAGTTTGGAAGGAAATCAAAGAGCAAAGTGCTTATCAGAGGTATTACATGTCCCTACTATTACCAAAAACTTGATTTCTATAGGCCAAATGGTAGAAAAAGGCTATCAAGTTAGGTTCAATGAAAGAGGATGTTTTGTTGAGGATCCAAGGGCAGGTTTCAAGCTCATAGCAAAAGGAAAAAAGCAAGGGAGAATGTTCACAATGGACATAAATCAGCCACACCATTCAATGTATGTCACATATGGAGACAAGAGGATAGCAGATTTGGATCTATGGCATAAACGAATAGGTCACATCAACCTACAAAAGCTCAAGGACATGCAAAGGAGGACCTTAGTAAGAGGCCTACCAAATTTTACATCTAAAATGTTGCATGAAATTTGTGTAGCTTGCCAACAAGGAAAACAATCAAGGCTGCCCTTCAAGAAGAGTACCTATTTAAGTGCAAATGTTTTAGACCTCATTCACACGGATGTTTGGGGTCCAAGAAGAGAAGCATCCCTTGCTGGAAATAGGTATTTTGTAACCTTCATTGATGACTTTTCAAGAAAAGTGTGGTTGTATTGCATTAGAAACAAATCAGATGTGTTCCACTACTTCAAGAAAATCAAAGCACAGGTGGAGAAGGAATCTCGCAAGTTTATCAAAACTTTGAGATCCGATGGAGGGGGAGAGTACTTCTCCCATGAATTTTCTGAATTTTTGCAGGTCAATGGCATCAAAAGACAATTTACATGCAGGTATACCCCTCAACAAAATGGGGTAGCAGAGAGAAAGAACAGGCACATAGCAGAGGTAGCAAGGTGTATGCTCAATGAAATGAATATGCCGCATTGTTATTGGGGAGAGGCTACATATACAGCCACATACATCATGAATAGATGTTCTACATCAGGTATACATCAGCTAACCCCTGAGGAAGCATGGAGTGGAAGAAAACCTTGCATTTCACATCTTAGAGTCTTTGGTTGTATATGCTATGTACATGTACCTCAAGAGTTGAGGTCAAAGTTAGATGCCAAATCTGAAAGATGTATTTTTTTGGGATATTCTATGGAACAAAAGGGGTATAAATGCTATAACCCCATCACCAAGGAGCTGAAGGTAAGTAGGGATGTTGTCTTTGATGAGTTGAAGCCTTGGTATGCATGCACGAGTCCATTGCAGGTTGAAGACATAGGTGAGACATATTTGAAGAATGATGATAGAGTTCAAGAAAGCATGGATTGAAGTGGTCCAAGCAACTCATGCAACACAAGGACACCCTCACCATGGAGTGGAAGGCTTAGGGAAAGAGAGACCAGCTCTGAAGAAAGCAAATTCAACGGCAAAGAGAAGATTTCAGTTGAAGAAGGAAGCTATGTGGACGAGAGCATGTTGGAAGATGAAGAGATAGAAGAAGTTCAAACTCCAGGAGTGGCCAAACAAAGAAAGAAGATGGCAACCACACCTAAAGGAAGTGAAAGAAGATCTTCAAGAGTAAGATATCCAGTACAAAGTTTAACATATGATAATTTCATTGCAAAGCATTATGCATACATGACTCAGGTAATCAAGGACAAAGAACCAACTAGTTATGAAGAAGCTAAGGATTGCAAGGAATGGCAAGAGGCAATGAAGGAAGAGCTCAAAGCACTTGATGAGAACCATACTTGGAGCTTGGTACCAGCTCAAGAAGGCATGAAGGTGATAGGTAATAAGTGGGTTTACAAAATTAAAAGAAATTCAGATGGTTCCATTGCTAGGTTCAAAGCAAGGTTGGTGGCGAAAGGCTTCTCCCAACGCTACGGGATAGATTATGATGAAACTTTCAGCCCCGTAGCCAAGATGCCAACAATTAGGACTTTGATTGCAGTGGCCACATCAAGGAAATGGAGCTTATATCAGTTGGGTGTGAACTATGCCTTCCTCAATGGAGAGCTTGAGGAAGTAGTCTACATGAGCCAACCTCAAGGATTTGCTAGTATGAGGTACCCAAATCATGTTTGCAAGCTAAGGAAAGCATTATATGGACTAAAGCAAGCCCCAAGGGCCTGGAATCAGATGTTAGTGGATTATTTATCAAGTTGTGGATACAAACAAAGTGTTGCAGAGAGATATTACACTATATAGAAGCATAATTGATGCATTAATTTATGCTACATTCACTAGACCTGATCTTGCATATGTAGTAGGTGTTCTCTCTCAATTTTTGCATGCACCTACTCATGATCATCTTATGGCGGCAAGAAAGGTGCTTCGTTACATCAAGAACACCATCAACCAAGGTCTATTTTACTCATATGATGCTGATCTAAGTGTCAAAGGATATAGTGATGCTGATTGGGCAGGTAGCAAGGATGATCGAAGGAGTACATCGGGTTATGTTTTCATGATAGGTACAAAAGTGATCTCTTGGAGCTCTAAGAAGTCGTGGAAATACGTGCCCAAGCTGCCCCCTTGCTTAAGCACACCCCCTACTAGCTGTTCTCTGCATATTCTGCAGAAATTTCACTTTTACATACTCTATCTATCTAGATGCTTTTGGCAGACCCCCCGGTCTTGTAATTGTTGTTTCTCTTTCATCCGGAATTCATTTGCAATGATTTTTGTCTTGTTGGAAAGCTTATAAGTTCTACTTTGTGTGGTATAAGTCTCACGTTCAGTGCCTGCACATGTGCAGAGAAATGTCCAGAACAATGTCTGTCTAGTTAGCTCATACTCTGTGAAGAGATCAAGTTGTCTGTTGTGTTGCAGCTGGTTGAGGCATCATCCAGTATCCAAATGGAGTGATTTTACGCTCATTTGAAAGCTCGTAAAGCCTAGTTTAGGCCTGCAAAATTTCATTTTCAGTCTCTGCATATACTCAGAGAAACGCAGAAAATACAGAGCCTATGTCTGAAACATTTCAGGATCCTAGGAGGGTTCATTTGCTTTTGTTGTGCACATATGAGTGTTTATCCTCCAACACTGGTATCAAAGCTATAACTGGAGTATCAAAGAGAGAAGAAGGAGCTACTGAAGTGAATTAAAGACTTCATCAAAGGTTGAAGGAAGGAAGCAAAGAACGGGCACATCAACAACAAGGGGAAGCAAATACATCATCAAATCAAAGATGAAGCTTCGTCAAGAGGAGTAGCTCTGTTTTTTGAGGTAAAAGCCATCCTTTTCAACTTCATTGAATCAAGGGGGAGGTTCAAAAGAGTTAGGAGGCACCATGGCTGATCTCAATGCTCAGATTGAGAAGCTCGAAAAAGGAAACTACCAACCGTGACGATAAAGAATAAGCACTTTTTTGATGGGGAAAGGTTTGTGGGGACTTGTGAGTGGTGGAGAGCCAAAACCCTACATAGATTAGGTAAATCCAACCAATGACCAGAGAAGAGCAGTAAGAGAGTGGGATGAAAGGGACAAAAGGTTCATTTTCATTTTATCTCAGCATATTAGCAACTCTATGGTAGGGCATATTCAAGATTTGGATACATCGAAGAAGGTGTGGGAGTGCTTGGAGAGATTGTATTCAACCTCCACAAAAGCTAGAAAAATTCAGCTCAAGAATGAGCTAAATAATCTTAGGAAAAGCCCCTCTCAAGGTGCTAATGATTACATATTAAAGGTTAAAGAGCTTGCAGATGGCTTAGGGTCAATCGGTTGTGCCCTAAATGATGACGATCTTGTCGCCCACACACTAAATGGACTTAGGGATGATGAAAAATGGAGGGCTTTCACAACTTCAGTGTATGTAAGGGACTCTCTTCCTGATTTTGATCAATTAATCACTGTCATGGTGACAGAGGAGATGAACCTTGGTGGTCATAATGCCAAGGATAGCCAAGGGCAATTGTTGTATGCAGGTAGAGGAAGAGGAAGACACAACCGAGGTGCTTCAAGAGGAAGAGGAAGATATCAAAGCAACCAAGGAGGTCAAGGACAACAAGAAAATGCAGGTCAAAGAGGTGGAAGAGCCACAAATAGAGGAAGAGGTGGAAGATTTGGTGGAAGAGGACAAGCCACTTCAAATGGATGCTTTGTATGCGGTAAGCCCGGTCATTTGCAAATGAATGCTATCATAGAGCTCAAAGACAAGGGAATCAAATCAACAACAACAATTATAGAGGGAAAGGTAATTATGCAAACACATCATCCAGCCAAGGGAATGATTATTTACTTGCCATGAGGTATGGTGAAGATACAACTCAAGCTAGTGAAGATGTATGGTATGTAGACAGTGGATGTAGCAATCATATGTCATGTCGAAAGGATTTTTTTAGTAATTTGCAAGTCCCAAAGCATCAAGGGCATGTAGAAACAGGTGATAACTCAGAGCATATCATTCAACATGTGGGAGATATCAGTTTGGAAGGAAATCAAAGAGCAAAGTGCTTATCAGAGGTATTACATGTTCCTACGATTACCAAAAACTTGATTTCTATAGGCCAAATGGTAGAAAAAGGCTATCAAGTTAGGTTCAATGAAAGAGGATGTTTTGTTGAGGATCCAAGGGCAGGTTTCAAGCTCATAGCAAAAGGAAAAAAGCAAGGGAGAATGTTCACAATGGACATAAATCAGCCACACCATTCAATGTATGTCACATATGGAGACAAAAGGATAGCAGATTTGGATCTATGGCATAAACGAATATGTCACATCAACCTACAAAAGCTCAAGGACATGCAAAGGAGGATCTTAGTAAGAGGCCTACCAAATTTTACATCTAAAATGTTGCATGAAATTTGTGTAGCTTGCCAACAAGGAAAACAATCAAGGCTTCCCTTCAAGAAGAGTACCTATTTAAGTGCAAATGTTTTAGACCTCATTCACACGGATGTTTGGGGTCCAACAAGAGAAGCATCCCTTGCTGGAAATAGGTATTTTGTAACCTTCGTTGATGACGTTTCAAGAAAAGTGTGGTTGTATTGCATTAGAAACAAATCAGATGTGTTCCACTACTTCAAGAAATTCAAAGCACAGGTGGAGAAGGAATCTGGCAAGTTTATCAAAACTTTGAGATCCGATGGAGGGGGAGAGTAATTCTCCCATGAATTTTCTGAATTTTTGCAGGTCAATGGCATCAAAAGACAATTTACATGCAGGTATACCCCCCAAAAAAATGGGGTAGTAGAGAGAAAGAACAGGCACATAGCAGAGGTAGCAAGGTGTATGCTCAACGAAATGAATATGCCGCATTGTTATTGGGGAGAGGCTACATATACAGCCACATACATCATGAATAGATGTCCTATATCAGGTATACATCAGCTAACCCCTGAGGAAGCATGGAGTGGAAGAAAACCTTGCATTTCACATCTTAGAGTCTTTGGTTGTATATGCTATGTACATGTACCTCAAGAGTTGAGGTCAAAGTTAGATGCCAAATCTGAAAGATGTATTTTTTTGGGATATTCTATGGAACAAAAGGGGTATAAATGCTATAACCCCATCACCAAGGAGCTGAAGGTAAGTAGGGATGTTTTCTTTGATGAGTTGAAGCCTTGGTATGCATGCACGAGTCCATTGCAGGTTGAAGACATAGGTGAGACATATTTGAAGAATGATGATAGAGTTCAAGAAAGCATGGATTGGAGTGGTCCAAGCAACTCATGCAACACAAGGACACCCTCACCATGGAGTGGAAGGCTTAGGGAAAGAGAGACCAGCTCTGAAGAAAGCAAAGTCAAAGGCAAAGAGAAGATTTCAGTTGAAGAAGGAAGCTATGTGGACGAGAGCATGTTGGAAGATGAAGAGATAGAAGAAGTTCAAACTCCAGGAGTGGCCAAACAAAGAAAGAAGATGGCAACCACACCTAAAGGAAGTGAAAGAAGATCTTCAAGAGTAAGATATCCAGTACAAAGTTTAACATATGATAATTTCATTGCAAAGCATTATGCATACATGACTCAGGTAATCAAGGACAAAGAACCAACTAGTTATGAAGAAGCTAAGGATTGCAAGGAATGGCAAGAGGCAATGAAGGAAGAGCTCAAAGCACTTGATGAGAACCATACTTGGAGCTTGGTACCAGCTCAAGAAGGCATGAAGGTGATAGGTAATAAGTGGGTTTACAAAATTAAAAGAAATTCAGATGGTTCCATTGCTAGGTTCAAAGCAAGGTTGGTGGCGAAAGGCTTCTCCCAAAGCTACGGGATAGATTATGATGAAACTTTCAGCCCCGTAGCCAAGATGCCAACAATTAAGACTTTGATTGCAGTGGCCACATCAAGGAAATGGAGCTTATATCAGTTGGATGTGAAGAATGCCTTCCTCAATGGAGAGCTTGAAGAAGTAGTCTACATGAGCCAACCTCAAGGATTTGCTAGTATGAGGTTCCCAAATCATGTTTGCAAGCTAAGGAAAGCATTATATGGACTAAAGCAAGCCCCAAGGGCCTGGAATCAGAGGTTAGTGGATTATTTATCAAGTTGTGGATACAAACAAAGTGTTGCAGATCCATCACTTTACATGAAGAAGCAAGGAGACAAGACGGTATACATATGCATCTATGTGGATGATTTGATCATCACAGGAAGTGATATTGCAGGTATTAAAGATATCAAATCAAAGCTAGGAAAGGAGTTCAAGATATCTGATCTTGGAACACTAAAGTACTTCTTGGGAATAGAGGTAATCTATGCACACAATGGCATCTTCTTGATTCAAAGAAAATACTTGTTGGATGTGCTATACAGGTTTGGTATGAGTGGTTGTAAGCCACTTTCTCAGCCCATGGAGCCCAATACAAAGTTGGTTGCAGGTCAAGGAGAGGCTATACAAGATATTACACTATATAGAAGCATAATTGGTGCATTAATTTATGCTACATTCACTAGACCTAATCTTGCATATGTAGTAGGTGTTCTCTCTCAATTTTTGCATGCACCTACTCATGATCATCTTATGGCGGCAAGAAAGGTGCTTCGTTACATCAAGAACACCATCAACCAAGGTCTATTTTACTCATATGATGTTGATCTAAGTGTCAAAGGATATAGTGATGCTGATTGGGCAGGTAGCAAGGATGATCGAAGGAGTACATCGGGTTATGTTTTCATGATAGGTACAAAAGTGATCTCTTGGAGCTCTAAGAAGCAACCCACTGTTGCTCTTTCCTCCACAAAGGCTGAGTACAGAGGTTTAGCATTGGCTATATGTGAGCTATTATGGCTTAAGAAGCTACTTAAGGACTTGGAAGTGGAAGTGGAGGAGTTTCCTCTTTATGGAGACAACATTTCAAGCATCTATCTAGCTAACAATCCCATGTTTCATGCAAGGAGCAAGCACATAGAGGTTCATTACCACTTCGTTAGAGAAAAGGTGATGGCAAAAGAGCTAGATATGAGGTATGTGAACACTAAAATGCAGGTTGCAGACATGATGACAAAGTTTCTTGAAGGTACAAAGCTTGGATTCAAGGAAGCTATCAACATAAGAGACATAGGCTGAAGCAACAAAGGAAAAGACTTGAGCTTGAGGGGGAGTGTTGAAAGTTTTTCAAGCTCAAGAGTGTGGGAACATGCACCAAATTGAACCTTCCACATCATCCACAATCAAAGGTGGCTGATTTCCATGAGTTGGAGGCATCCAATTATGCCCATAATGGAAAGAAGTTGATTAGAGAAGATTTAGCTCACCTCTTGATGTGATTGGACCTCACTTTTGACATGTATATGCTTTTGATTGGTTAAAGAGGTTAGTATGTGGTCTTTAAAACCTCTAATGAGTTGTATTATGACTTAGAGTCATGGAAATACGTGCCCAAGCTGCCCCCTTGCTTAAGCACACCCCCTACTAGCTGGTCTCTGCATATTTTGCAGAAATTTCACTTTTACACACTCTATCTATCTAGATGTTTTTGGCAGACCCCCCGGTCTTGTAATTGTTGTTTCTCCTTCATCCGGAATCCATTTGCAATGATTTTTGTCTTGTTGGAAAGCTTATAACTTCTACTTTGTGTGGTATAAGTCTCAGGTTCATTGCTTGCACATGTGCAGAGAAATGTCCAGAACAATGTCTGTCTAGTTAGCTCATACTCTGTGAAGAGATCAAGTTGTCTGTTTTGTTGCAGCTGGTTGAGGCATCATCCAGTATCCAAATGGAGTGATTTTACTCTCATTTGAAAGCTCTTAAAGTCTAGTTTAGGCTTGCAAAATTACATTTTCAGTCTCTGCATATACTCAGAGAAACGCAGAAAATACAGAGCCTATGTCTGAAAACTTTCAGGATCCTAGGAGGGTTCATTTGCTTTTGTTGTGCACATATGAGTGTTTATCCTCCAATAGGGAGGGTGGTGGAGAATAATCGCATAACTGATGTGTTGATATGTCACGAATGGCAGTGGAGGGTGCACCAGAACTGCAACAGGCTCAGAACTGGTAGTTGGCGGAGGAAGAGGGATAAGGGCAGTTGGGACTAAATCTATTCCGGCCTCAATCGGGTTATCTTCCACACCAGCTTTGGAAATAGCCTCAGCATTGCCAGTCAACTGCTTGACTGCATCTGCTTGGACCGTGACTGCATTTGCTTGGACATCAGCATTTGGTGACAAAGGAGATTGACAGGTCGTACCTCCAGTAGCTTCTTCTATCTCCTTCACAGCCGCAGCATCCGTTTGGTGAGATTCCTCCCGCAATGAGACTTCGGCTACATCTTCCATGATCGCATCTTGATCCGGCTGCTTGAGAGAAGAAGATGGGACAGACTCTACCTGTAAGGAGGTGGTAGTGTCGTGGAAAACTTCAGCTTCTTGTCTTGCATTGGAGCCTTGTACCTCGCTTTCAGATGGACTAACGTGTCTGCGTTTGTGGTGAAAAAAAAGAAGCAGGTCTTCATCGTCGTCATCTTCGCCCATCCGTGTAGATTCTTCATGCAACAACATAGTATTGGGTGGGGGTTGCGAGGCTTGTACCACCGAAAGGAGAAGAGTAAGGAGATGGGGTAAACGAGTACGAAGGATATCATGCTTGGCTAATTGTTTTGTAACCGCTACGCATTCACGGTGAATGCGCCTAAAGAAATAAGAGGTGAAATTGACGGGTTCACGGGAGGCAGTGTCGATCATGGAGTAAAAAGGTCGGGAAATACCATAGGTGCGTTTTTGCAAGTTTAACGTAGCGACAAGGAATTGCAGAGTAGTACGCTCTGGTTCAGGTCGGCAAAGGATGACAAACTCATTAACTGAGTGCCGGGGAAACAATTCCTTCATGGTGGCGAGAGGAAGAAGCGGTCCATTTTCCAACCCTTCATGAGGGAGGCGGAATCCCTCAGCAACCGTGGTGAGCATCACTATGACACGAGGGTTTAAACATGTTATTGGCCAACACTGCTCAGCAGCAGGTGTGGCAACGATGGCAAAAATAATCTGCGCATGGAAAGGGTGACACTCCACTGAATGCCAAGGCAATTCAGCGAAGGCCAACAATCCACGAGCATGCAAGTACTCACTCACATCTGGAGTGAGACCCGCACAGAAGGTTGCTATGTGATCCAGAGCTTCCATGGTGCGCGCAGAGAGCAACAAAGGCACATAATACACAGTGGTAGTAAACACACAAACACAATAGTGATTAACAGTGAAAGAAACAAGATTAAGTAAGAGCACGGGGAAATCTAGGCGGCAAAAACCCTAATCATAACGCAATATTGGAAATATATCCTTCATAATCGTGACATGCCTTGCACCTCCTAACTCCTTCCCACACAATAATGCATGAAAAATGGTATGAAAATGGTGAAAATGCACTAAAAAACAAGAAACTTCTATGAAGACGAAGATGGAAGATGGTGGAGATGATGATGATGAAGAAGATGAAGAAGAAAAATCAAAAAATGAACAAAAATGACAGTTTTTTTACCTTCCAACATCGCAAATCTACGATCTTACCATCACAACGCTCGTCCTCGAAGCTCTCTCCCCGACAACGGCGCCAAAATTTGGTGTAGCTCAAGCGTAAGCACCACCTCCTTTACTTGTCAATCCGCGGAGACGTGAGGACCGGTATGAAGACCACGAGCAAGTGAAAGCACCAGTGCGTGATTGAAAGCACACAAACATGCACACACATACACACACACGCGCATAAGGTGAGATCAAAGAGAGGAACAATGGAAAGCTTCGTTTGCAAAAGTGTTCTCTTACAAAGCTCTATTCTCTAAACAAGCTAACCCCAAAAATGAGCTTTCTAGCTCTTTTTATAGTTTTTTGAGTAGTTTTGGCCCTGTCCAGACCTAGTGTCTGGCCTAGTTAAAAATTAGGTTCCATGGCTTATTTGAGGGCTCAAACGAAGTCTACAAATTATGAAAATTGGTACGATGGTAATTCTAATACTCCTCAAGCTCGAGGACTCCTCGGCTTGAACAAAATGGAGTTACTAAAAATAGAAAATGGTATTTACAATGGTTTTTAATGATGAAAATCACTATTGTTGTAGGGGATTCTTCTGAAAATTTGACATACACTTCTTGGAGCTCCCTACTTGCTCCCTTTCCTTGTGTGTCCACCTTTTGATGTGCTTCCATGCTCTGTCCTTGACTTTGAGCTTCAACAGAGGGCATCCACCAAGTGGTACTTCTCTGTTCCCACTCCTAGGTTCAATTAAGGTTGTCACAATTGATGTCCTAGGGTTTTTGATGCTCTAAAATTATCCATTGGGATGGACTCCTCTCCTAGCCAATATCTTTTATCCCTCTCTCTCATCCATTATTTTTGTTTCCTTATTCGTTCTAGGGCTTCATGTCGTGCTTCCTCGTATATTTTTTCGTCTTCTTCTCATCTACTCCTTGCTGCTAGAAGTCTTCACAACATCTCCTCTGTCAATGGCTCTAAATACTTCTTCACTCGACAACCACTTATATAGTTTGGTAGTACTTCTCCATCTAGGGTTGCTAGATTGATGGCTCTGCTAGTTGAAATGCAATTGATTACCAAGGGACCATATCCTCTTTTTTGCAGCTTCTTTGCATGTTGCTTTAAAGTATATATCAGGACGAAATTTCCTTCTTTCAAACCTTTACTCTTGATATGAGCATCAAAGTATGCTTTTTGTCACCTTTTTGCAGCATAAATTCCTGCTACCACTTGTAATCTAGTTTCATGTAGCTTCTCGATTTGGTCCAATTGATTGGACAACTCATGTCCCATCCATTTGTAGTTCGAGGCCACTCTAAGAGTAGGAACTAGGAAATCAATTGGTAAAATGGCATTCTGGCCATACACTAGATTAAAAGGAGTAGTTCCTATGGTTGTTTTGTATGCTACTTTGAATGCCCATAAAGCATGGTGCAACTGCTTATCCCAATCAGATCTTCCATTATTAATGATTTTCGTAAGCATTATACATAAGATCTTATTAGAACTTTTAGCTTGTCCATTCGCTTGTGGGTGATAGGGAGCTGATTTTTTGTGAATCATCAATAATTCATTCATCAAGGCTTCTATTACTTCATTGATGAAGTGTGTGCCTCTATCGCTCACTATTTCTATAGGCAATCCAAATCTAGTGAATATGTTCTCAAAGAGAAACTTAGTCGTGGTCCTTGCATCGTTCTTCTTTGTTGCCTTGGCTTCTTCCCATTTGTTCAAATAATCAGTTGCGATAATTATATACTCGGCATGAGAACCTTTAGCTAGTGGGCTAATAGGTCTGACAAAATCTATTCCCCATTTGGTAAATGCTCTGGCACTTATCATAGGTCTTACTGGCATTTCATCTCTTTTAATAGGATACTTTGTTCGTTGGCAAGTGTCACACCTTTGGACATATGTGGCTGCATCTCGATATAGAGTTGGCCACCACATTCCAACAAAGAAAATCATTTTTGTCATTTTATCTGCAGAAAAATGTCCTTCGGTAGCTCTTGTATGAGCCATTTCCAAGACTGAATATACTCGTCTTCATGGATGCACAATCTTAATTGTTTGTCCCTCCCTCTTTTAAAACGTTGTTTGCCTACGAGGACATAATCTTTGCTTTGTTCCTCAAGGGCACGTTTTCTTACCAAACTAGCTCCTTCTGGGTACTCTTGTGTTTTCAATAATTTCACTAGAGGCATACTCCACCTAGGTGCTACTGTAGAGTAACATAAAGTAGAGTTGTCTTTGGGTGTTCTTTCGTGACAAATGGGACATGCTGAGACATAAACATGTGTAGCTTTCTGCATATCTGGCCAATACACTCCTAATCTCTTAAGCTCTTGCCAGGTTCCATTAACACTTCGATGGGTTGTCCATTGATTCACGTGTGCTTTTTGAAGCCACATCTCTTGCTCATCTTCCTCTATACATCTCATAAGTAGTCCACTTGACTCTTAGTGATATAAGCTTCCAGCTATAATATGGAGATTTTTGGTTTTCCATAGCTCCTGGCGCTTGTTTAAGTTGATCCTATGTTGAGGTTCATGTGTGAGTATAGGAATCATTTTCTCAGCCCATTGTGGAGATACTTCTAGGTTGAAAAGATAACTATCCGAAAAAACATCTGGCGCTCCTGTAGGAGGTTCTCCATGTGTCATTCTTGATAGGTGATCGGCACGGATGTGTGTATTTCCTTTTTTGACTACCACTTCAAAATCAAATTCCATTAACAATAGAAACCATCGTACTAATCATCCGGTATTACAAGGCTTATTGACTAGATACAATAGAGCCTGATGATCAATGAAGAATTTGAATTTGTTTGCCAATAAGTAGTGTCTAAATTTCTTCACTATGTATACCATCCCTAATCCGTCTCATTCAGTAGTGGTATAATTATGCTCCACTTGGTTTAATTGTCTACTAGCATAGGCTATAGGGTGGTCTAGCTTTCCTGTATCTGTTGGTTGTGCTAAGATGCAAACAATGGTGAACTTGGAGCCATCCACATGAATATGAAATGGTTTATTCCAATCTGGTACTTTCAAAATTGGTGTTGAACTTAAATGACTCTTTAATTCGTTGAACGCCTTTTCACATTCTTCTGTCCAGGTAAACTAAGTCAGCAATCCATAAAGAGGCTTCGCGATTATGGCATATATGTGAATGAATCTACAATAATATCCACAATGTCCTGTAAATGCTTGCACTTCTTTAGTGGTCTTTGGTCTTGGAGAATCCAGAATTACTTTGATTTTGTCTTCATCAGTGGAAATTCCATTCTTAGAGACAATGTGTCCTAAGATCTTTCCTTGTTGCACCATGAAGGCACATTTTTCCAGATTAAGGCATACTCTATACTGACAACATTTAGCAAATATTTTTCTTAGTTATGGGATCTGCCCTAGTCTTATAGTTGAATAAGTGCATAAATCATCCACGTATACCTCCATACTCTTTCTCAGAAATTCCTTGAACACATGGCACATCAATCTTTGGAAAGTGGATGGGGCGTTAGTTAGACCAAATGGCATAACCCTAAAAGCATAAACTCCCCATTCAGTTGCAAAGGTTGTCTTGTGTTGGTCTTGAGGAGCAATGGCTACCTTATTATATCCTGAAAAGTCATCAAGGAAGCTATAGACTTCCTTGCCTGCAACCCTTTCCAACAGATGATCTGTGATGGGTAATTGGTAGCTATCACATATGGTGGTGGCATTCACCTTTTTAAGATTAATGCACACCCTTGATTTTCCATTCTTTGTCAATACTACCACTAAAGGGGATACCCATTCCGTGTGTTCAATTTCAAGATCTACACCTTTTAAATCCTTATAAGTCCATGCAAAGACATCTCAATACTCTCTTATAAGTTGTATTAATTCTTGTTCTTCCTCAAGCAAGACATCTTGTCCTATGAGAGTGAATCTCTCTTCTCCTTCTTCAATAGCTACTACAATCTTCTTGGTCTTCTCTTTATTGTCATATGCTATCCTTGGTTGTGCTTCTCGTTTTGGCATCTGAATAGCAATCTTTCTTTCTTCTACTTCACATTTCTTGAAATGTTCAGGTACCTCGAATTGATCTGAGGTGTGCTATCTTCTTTTTCTTTTTCCATGTCCGGTTCATCTATTACAGGTTGTAGCATGTCTTGATTCAAATCTAGACTAGTTTCAATCTCTTCCTTCCTTTTCCTTTCTTCCTCAATAGGTTCCAGTTGCATTTCTATACTGTCGTAATCTTCATTCCATTCTTTTTCAATTAACTCTCCTTCATCTGCTTCTTGGAGGACAACCATGTATAGATTTACATCATATCCTTCCTCATCTATGCATTCATTCATAGTTATTACTTCTTCATTTATGCATATGTCAAGAGTGGTTGAAATCTCCATCCAACCATGGGGTTCAAATTCTTCATCTAAGAATATTTGAGGCATGTAGGTAGGATCTTCTATAGGTTTATACACTCCTTGTCCTAGCTGCCATCTTTGTCTCCTTTCTTCTTCACTTTTAGCTGCCTTACACATCTGTTAAACTTTATTGTTTAATCTTTAAACGATTCTGGGTTCTTGGGATGGTTAGGGGTCTGTAAAACAGAGGCCCTGTTGTATTTTCCCACTTCTATAGATTCATGTATATACTACTCCTTTTATTAATCAAAGGTTACAACTATTGTGCTATGCCCTTTCGAAATGCGTGAGACTTTATAGGATCATATTACATTCTGACGGCTCACACTGGCACTGTTAGGCCATCGGATTGGCACAATGTAACTTATATATTTTCATATACCGCACGCACCAAAAGGGCGTAGCGAAGTGATGTAACCCTTTTTATTCCTTAATGAAGAGACATTACGTGGTTCTCCGGTGAGAGAGGAGACGGGATCGCCAGACTGTCTGTCTGGGCAATTTGCGACCTTGCAGAGACGTCCTATTGCAGAGTTTGCATATATCTGAGTATGGTTAAGTCTGTTCTTATTGAATTGCTATAAACTAATACTACACAATATTACTGTCATAACATGATTAGATATGTTCGATTATATAATTGAACAACTGTGCGATAAGTTAATGTGTGATGATACGATAATTGGAAGATTATATTGTGTAACAGAAGTAATGCATGAGTGTATAATTACTGTTTGGGTAATTAGTTAATTGGGAAAATCAGAAAAAGGGCCTCTGCATTGTCAGACCCCTACCATCCCCAAGAACCCAAAAGAGATTAAAAGCGGATCTATTGATAGTCGCTTTTAACATTGGCGTCGTCTATCCCGAGAAGTTTCTTCTCGGGAGGATTCTCATCTGCAGAATCAAGATTTGGTGAAGGATATTGTTGTTGACATTCTTAATGACGTGATTGCTATGATTGACGTCGTCATCGACAAGGTGGAGGCATCAAAGCAGAATACCACCGGCCTCATTTTGACAAAAATTATTCCACATCCTCCACCCATGAACACTGTAGAGCCCATTGTCCCAGTCGAGCCTGTTGCTACTTCCTCGTCTTCTCCCAATTACTCTCCACCACCTTCCCCTCACCTATTATCCGCCTCTTCATCCCAGCCACTTCCTCCTCTTACTCTCCGGCTCCAATGTTTCATGAACTTGAATCGATGGGTCGACTCTTAATCCAATTTTCTCAACAGTTACCTATGCAAATGAAGCAGGCAACCGATAATATTCGACATGAATTACAGCACAAAGTGGATATTTTACAAACCAATATTGCCCCATTACAGGAAGAAGCAAATGCAGTTAAGGCAGAAAACCATGCTTTGCAGGTTCAACTTCAGCAACTTCAAGCTCGACTTACAGAGCAGGATAATCTTATTGCTCAAAGAGATGCAGCATTGGCTGAGTTAAAAGCTAAGGATGTTTTGTTAACTGCTCGTGATGAAGAAATCAAGCAATTAACTCAGTTGGTACAGGATAAGGAGGATGCTCAGATTGCTCTCGGCAATCTTTTAGAAGAAACTCACGTTGAGCTTGATGAGGTCGTGCAGAGAGGACAAGAAATGGCTAATTTGGCTAAGCAGACTACTGCCGAATTACAGACAGCTTCTGCCGATCTTTTCCAGGCGAATACTGCTCTCAAAGCACATACGAGTCTGACCATTCAACTTAAGAAGGAACTAGCAGGGATTATGAGAGAAAGGGATGCATATTATAGGACAATTCAATATCAAGCTCAGGAATTGGAACGCAGAGAGAAGCAACTAGGAGCTCAAGCCAAAAGGTTGTCTCGAATTGATGCCGGATTGGCACAATGTAACTTATATATTTTCATATGCCGCATGCACCGAAAGTGCGTAGCGAAGTGATGTAACCCTTTTTATTCATTAATGAAGAGACATTACATGGTTCTCCGATGAGAGAGGAGACGGGATCGCCAGACTGTCTGTCTGGGCGATTTGCGACCTTGCAGAGACGTCGTATTGCAGAGTTTGCATATATCTGAGTATGGTTAAGTCTGTTCTTATTGAATTGCTATAAACTAATACTACACAGTATAACTGTCGTAACATGAATAGATCTGTTCGATTATATAATTGAACAACTGTGCGATAAGTTAATGTGTGATGATACCGTAATTGGAAGATTATACTGTGTAACAGAAGTAATGCCTCTGCGTATAATTACTGTTTGGGTAATTAGTTAATTGGGAAAATCAAAAAAAGGGACTCTGCATTGTCAGACCCCTACCATCCCCAAGAACCCGAAAGAGATTAAAAGCAGATCTATTGATAATCCCTTTTAATAGCACGCACAGTGGACTCGAACCCGAAAAGGAAAAATACAAAGGTTAAGATTCATCTATGATACCCTGTACATACATGGATCGGGCTAGCTTAAAGGTGCGGGTGATCTTCTGCTTCAAGGAATCTAGCATATCCTTCAAAATTTGAGGCTCAACTAAATGGGCATCAGTTCTAACCGAACTGGCAGCTATTACTTGACTTATTAAAGACTTCATTTGAGTCTGCAAAAATGCTTCCTGTAAATAGAAGTCATTGCGAGAGCAGCATCTCTGCGCAACTTCATTTCAGTGATCTCTGCACCAATTCTTGACAACCTGTCAGCTTGAACATCGAGCTGCTTTTCTCTGCGCTCTGAGATTGAAATTGCATTGTCTTGTAGAAATCTTCTCGCTCCTTTTTAATGGCTTCCATCTCCTTCTTTAATTTGATATTTAGGCCAATCTCTTCTTCCAAGCACGACTTTTGTGGAACAGCTCGTCTGTAGCCTGCTTGAGTTCTTTCTCAGCGTTTATTACATTCATAGCGAGCGTCAGAGAAGCTTCCTCTAATATACTGAACTTATTCTTTGTTGTATGCAGCTCGTTCCCTAACACAGTCATGGCATCCTTCTTATCTGCAACCTCTTGCTTTAATCCATCAATTTCGGTGTCCTTGGTGGCAATAATCAGATCCTTCTCTGTCAATTGTTACTGTAGTCACTGGATTTAGACTTGTGGGGAGTGAATATCGATTTTGGCTTCGAGTAATTCTTCTTGAAAGGGCGCGATATCAGCTTCTAAGAGGTCTACTTTGCTCTGCAGCTCCTGTTGAATGGTCTGTGTTGCCGTCTTCAATTGAAGAGATAATTGTTGAGATAATTGAATTAACATCTGGCCCATGGATGCCAATTCAGTGAACATATCTGGGGTGGGAAGAGAAGGTACAGGATGCGATGGTTGGGAAGACAAGAGATGTGGAGATGAGGGTGGAGAGTAGTCGGGAGAAGAAGGAATTTTGGGTGAGCTTCCCGGATTGCAATTGGAGGTGAGGAGGGCGAAGGATCACCAGCAGCAATAAGTGTGGTTGGAGGAGGAAGGGGAACGAAGGTTGTCGGCACTAGTACGATACTTGTTTCATTTTGAGGCAAAGATGAAATAGTGGCAACGTCAATAACAGCCTCTTCGACACTGTGTGGTTGCTTAGTCGTGTCGGCTTGATCATCTGCTACTAGTGAAGAAGATGAATGACAAACCACGGCAGTGCTATCAGCCCTTGTATCCTTCACAGCCATGTCGTCCAAAGCTTGTGCTTCATCCCATTGAGAAGATTCAACCACATCTTCCATGCTAATATCGGGATCCTGTTGGTTAAGTGAAGAAGTTTGGGCAGATGCTACCTGTAATGACATTGCAGTGTCATGAAAAATTTCAACCTCTTGTACAGCAGTTGATGCCTGTGCCTGACTTTGAGATGGGCTTGTTCGACTGCGTTTGCGCCTGAAGAAATGGAGAAGATCTTCATCATCATCAACCTCCAGCATCTATGTAGACTCCTCATGTAAAAGGAGAGTATTTGGTGGGGGTGGCTGCTCGGCTTGGATTACCGGAAGGAGAAAGGTGAGAAGGTTTGGCAATCGAGTCTTAGGAAGCTCATTCTTGGCTAACTGCTTTGAAACAGCTTGGCATTCACAGTGAATGCACCGGAAAAAGAAAGACGTGAAGTTAATGGTTTTGCGGGATGGAGTGTCGATCATGGAGTAAAATGGGTGTGAAATGCCGTAAGTGCATTTTTGCAAATTCAAAGCAAAGAACAAGAACTGGAGTCCGGTGCGCTCTGGTTCAGGTCGAAAAATGGCAAACTCGTTAGATGAGTGCCTGGGGAATAGTTCTTTCATGGTCGCCATAGGAAGGAGGGGGCCATCGACCAACCCCTCCTGAGGGAGAGGAAATCCCTCATCGACGGTACTGAGTGTAACAACAACACGAGGATTCAAGCATGCCAGCGACCAGCATTGTTCTGTAGCTAGCGTAGCAGCTATGTTAGATATGATTTGAGAAACAAATGGATGACACTCCACTGAATGCCAAGGCAATTCAGCGAAGGCCAGAAGACCACGAGCGCAGAGGAACTCGCTCATGTCCGGAGCGAGGCTAGCACGGTATCGTCAAGTTGGACAAAACGAGGGGAAAGTAGGATAAAATTTCTCAAAGTGTATACAAAGTACCTTCAAAGAAATTTTTACCTCACTTAATAAGCCATTTACAATTAAGTATGAGAGAGGTATTTCTCTCGGGTCAACCTAAGGCCTTGTAAAGTCAAACCTCTTATAAAGTCGGCGCGAAAGCGATGGTCGGTGGATCAGGGCTTGGATCGGGCTCAGGTAAAGTGGGAACCTCAAAGAGCAAAATTTTAGTTGTACTGAAGATCAATCATAATTGAGTAAAACATTCGTAAGGTCGTGTCAAGTCAATGAATTCTTTCATTCGCTAAGAGAAGTTGTTGGAAGCAGTCAGAGGCACAGACGACATGGAAGCATGTAAAGACGGAGCAGGGAGCCAGTCGGATTATTTTTCAAACAAATATGTTTTTATTACCTCTTCAAACATCCAACAGTGATCTTCATCACTCTTGTAACATATGTAATATAGACAAAACCTCATTTTGTAATTCATAGCTCCATTTTGTGCAAGCCGAGGAGTCCTCGAGCTTGAGGAGCTTAGCTAGAATGCGCCTACCAATTTTCGTTAATTTTAGACATCGTTTACCCTTCCAAATAGCCTCTAGGACCTATTTTTTAACTATGCCGGTCACTAGATGTGAAACCGGTCAAAACTAGTCTAGAAACTATAAAAAGAGCTAGAGAGCTCATTTTTGAGGTTGGTTCATGTTGGCTAGTGTGAGCTTAGAGCTAGATTGAGTTTGTAATAGTGTTCTTGAGTAATAGAGTTGATTTCTCACCTTCCATTGTGTCTTGCTTGTCTCTTCGTAGTGTGTGTGTATGTGTGTGTGCATTTCTATGCTTCTCACCTTCACTTTCACTTCATCTCACATTCACGATCTTCATATCACTCCTATCTCTTCCGCGGATTGACATTAAGGAGGTGGAGCTTCTTAACGTGGTTCTCACCATTGTGCTAGAGCAACACCAAATTTGGCGCCGTTGCCGGGGATCGAGTCTAGGACGAATGTGTGATGGTAAGAGTATAGCAAGAAGTGGCGTTGGAAGGTAAAAATTTCAGTTTTCGTTGTTGTTTTTACTTAGTTTTTAGTGCTTTTCACCTTCCCCATACTCCATCTTCATCATCGCATCATCATCTCCATTTCCAAAAAAATCAGAAAATTCACCATATCTCCCCATTCACCTCATTTCCCCTCATTTGTGCATGCGAGAGAGTGAGAGAGAGTATTTGTGCTTGTGTGTGCTTGCATTTTCTTGAGTTTTCTTGCAGGTACAGAGCTTCAGAGCATCAGGAGAGCTTCCAAAAGGTAAAACATGTACTTTCTGTCAGAAATTTCCGAGTAGGGCGGACCATCGCGATGGTCTGCAACTTTCGGACTTTGAGGTAGGCGACCACACCACGAGGTAGGCGAGCCCTGCGCATACACGGAACCATTTTTGCATTTCAAAAATTCGTTGTTTGGTGGACCATCGCGATTGGCTCGGACCATCGCGATTGTGTCGCACCATCGCGATTGGCTCACGCCATCGCGACGGCTCGGCCGGACCATCGCGACGGTTCAATTTTTCGGACCATCGCGACGGTTCACTTGAGCCATCGCGACGGTCCACTCGGACCATCGCGATTGTTCAGTTGACCCCGGACCATCGCGATTGGCTCACGCCATCGCCACGACAGTGCCACGTGTCACGATAGACCATCGCGACGGTTCAATTTTTGGACCATCGCGACACTTCGAAAATTCGGACCATCGCGATTGGCTCAAGCCATCGCATCGCGGACCATCGCGACGGTTCACCTCGGACCATCGCGATTGTTCCCCGTTGACCGTTGACCCGCGCCATCGCGACGGTTCATTTTCAGGACCATCGCGACGGTCCATTTCCATGCCATCGCGATCGTTCACTTCGGGCCATCGCGACGGTTCGACCTCACGCCATCGCGACGGTTCGCCTTTTCGCACCATCGCGACTGTCCAAACTCCACGCCATCGCGACGGTTCGCTTGGACCATCGCGACGGTCCCAGACCATCGCGATTGTGCACCCCCATCGCAAATTTTGGACTTCAATTTTTGACCAATTTTGAGGGTATTTTTGAGAAATTTTTGGACCATTATACTCATAGGAGACCCCTTAGCTCATATTTAGAGAAAAACCTGTTTGTCAGTTTTTACCCCCCAGGGCCTGAACGGTCATAACTTTTTCATCCGAAGTCCGTTTTTTGAGCTTAATAGCTCATTAGAAAGCTCGTGACGAGTACTACGTGACCTCAACTGTTTTTTTCATAAAGAATACATCTAATTTTGGATAAGCTATTTTGAGGTTCACTCAGTTAGGGACTAGGAAGCCAGGGGGTACACATTGAAAATTTGGGCAAAAAAAAAAAAAAAAAAAAAAAAAAAAAGGGAAGGACTTAAATGGTATATGTACTCAAGTATTTGATCATCCTGTGAATTGGTCTAACATTGGAATTTTCCAGGTCTAGCAAAGGCAATCAAAGGCGAGCAAGCAAGGCAGTGAAGACATCAGAGCTTGGGAAGCGCGGCTTCTTGGGCAATAGGGCATCAGAGCAACAGAAAAGCCGACTCGAGGTTGGAAGATTACTCAACCCCCTCAGTCAATTCTTAGCTTAGGCTAAATGTTAGCATTGTGGATTAAAGACGATAGGAACGCCTCAAGTTCAAGATATTTAATTTTTTCAAGTCCAAGACTAAAGGTGTGTGTGACGCGAAAACCCTAAAGGAAAGAACCTAAGTCTGACGGAACGAGAACTCAAAGTTACAACGGAAAGTCGAATTCCTGACGCATACATTAAGACAAGAACTTAAAGAAATCTAAAAAGAATCAAGAAAGTAATAACAAAGAATCAGAGACGATCTAAGTGGGTAATTAAGTGAGCAAGGGAGAAAATTAATGAACCTTAGATCGGGCAAGCATATAGGTAAGTCAGACCGAAGAAGCCTTAGATCATCAGAAGCTAGTGTAAGAACTACCGCTCGATCGTGGGCTCAACAATTGAATACTAGTTACCCTTACGAGAGCTCAGATACTAGCGAATCAGAAATGGCATTTAGCACAGAAAGACCAGAAGGAGGGTCTACTGTAGCATACTTAGAAAAACCAGAAGGACCCTATAGAACGCAATTAGAGTTTCTCCGAACCAACCGATTAGGTGCTCGCATCTATGAGGATGGTTTGCGAAGGCAAGTGGTGCAACTGCACAACCCTGATCAACCCATAGGATTGGAGAGACCAGTGGTGGAATTTGAGAGAGACGCTTACATAGACAAAGAAGGCACAATGTACGTCCTAAGTACGCAGCCAAACGATACTAATGAGTTTGGCACAATTCAATTAGAGACGGAAGCGAAAGTTCAAGGAAAAGAACCGTTAGAAGAACCTAGAACACCTAGAGGGAAATCCGTATTAACAAGAGTACTCATCCCAGAGTGGATCCCTCAAGATAACCGAAGCATAGAGTTGTTTGTAAATAAAGAGACAGATGAAGCCTTTTGGAGGTACAGAAAAGAACACCCTAGTGAGGTAGGTATCATCACAATTTATGAGTTCAAGGACCCGGATACACCTGGAAAGGTCGTATACCTGGATGAGACTTCAGAAAGGGTCTTTGTGGTGCCTGACCACGCTAGAAACACATACACATGGAGAGGTGAATTGGTATTCCCTCCATCTAGAACGAACATGAATACAAGTCAACAAGGAGCAGGAACGTCATCAGCCCAAGGAAATCAAAGAGAAAAGAATAAAGAAAGACCCGAAGCAAGCTTCACTCACCCCATAGGGAGAGATAGAACAACCACGGATAGACAAAGAGATCATGGAATACCAGGTGGTAGAGATGATTTTCCTCTACCTAGACCACGTGAACACGCAAGAGTATTGAGACCCACTCAATTGGTAAAATCAATGAAAAATTATTTTGATGGGACAGGAGATCCCTATGATCATGTCGCAGAATTCAAGCAGGTACTAAGAGCCGAACAAGTTGAAGACATGTTCACGCAATACAACGCATTTGGGCTAACGTTAAAGAACACCGCTTTAACTTGGTTCCAACCTTTGCAACAAAGGAAATTTAGAGACATCCATCACTTTTTAGAGTCATTCATCACCGAATTCTCTAAAAGTGGGATTAGACATGACACGTCTTCGTTGATTCATAGCTTTAAACAAACCCCTCAGGAAACAGTTAGACTGGCAGGACGTAGGTTTAGACAATATGTTGAACGATGTCCAATGCAAGAGCTACCCTCACAAGCTAAGCAAGTGTCATTGTTCTTAGATGGCTTGTTGAGCTCTAAACTACGCTCCTACGTGTACCTAAAAGAACCCAGAACGCTAGAGGAGTGTGTGAGAATATGTATAGACATCGAGGACAACCTAGGAGATGAATTGGAACTCTCAAAGGTTTATAAGGACTCGGATTGTTCTTCTCTAGCATCCACAAAATTGTCTAACTCAATAGAGGACCTAGCAGAAAAAGTGGCCCAAAAACTAGGAGTTTCTAGTAAACCGAGGGTGCTTACAAACAAGCGTTGTTACACCTGTGGCGGTGATCATATGGCAAACGTGTGTCCAAACGCACCACAACCACAAGCCAACCCTAGTGGCCAATACTGTACAATTGAGAGAAGATACACGAATCATACGGCTCAGGACTGCAGACAGAACTATCCGCAAGCATACCAGCAGCCAGGTAGGTATCAAGGCCAATACAATGCTCAGCCTTATTACTATAGGCCTCCTCAGAACTACCCATACCAGGCTCAACAGAGACCTCAACCTGTCTTAGCTCAGCAGCCACCCCCACCAGCGAATGTCATCTCAGTCAAATATGCTGCTGCAGAAGAGAACCTAAGTAGGGCTTTAGTGCCTTCTTCACCTTTGATTACAGAAAGTGACCCGCTTATTACACGGAGTCACCAGAACATGTGGAGACATATCATTATAATAGTCCACCAATGGAACCTAGTTGGGAGCCAGACTATGCTAATATGATGTACACAAATCCAAATCCACGGCCCCAATTAAGACAACAGAGACCGCAGGGCCCTAGAGGACCATGCTTTAGGTGCCAAGGAGATCACTTTATAAAGGATTGTCCACATCCCCCAATAGCAAGGCAATCACAGTACTATAACATCCAAGGCTTTTGTGCAGATTGTGGCAAAGAGCACATAATCAAAGATTGTCCTAAGAACCCAGTTAACCCTTCGAATGTGACACCGATCAACGTGATAGGTATTGTAAATAACGCAGATGGATCTAACCCTACATACGTGCCTATCCAAGCTATAACAAGAGCCCAGGCGCTCTTACAGAACCACAAGCTTAATCAAGAGAAAGTAGCTGGAACCAGTGAAGTTGCAGAATCTAGCAGTAAAAAGACAAAATCTTGGAAAGATTCGAGAGAAAGAATTAAGAGAAAATGGAGTAAAAAGATAACTGAGTTGGAAGGAAGTTTGAAGGAATCTAGAGCCAAAATCCAAGAATTGACCTCACAGGAATTAAACCAAGAAAACCCAGCTCAAAAATCAGGATCAGTTTTAGCGGAACCCATACCAGAGAATCTAGACATGATGTTTCGTGCATATCAGGCTAGATTAAAAGAGGGACCTCAAGTAGCTGAAATGAGTAAGAACTACCCTCGAGCTGATCTGGAAATTGAGAGAACTAAACTTTGCATGAAGATGGTAGAATTAGCACAAGCTTTGTTCGAAGCCTCTAGATATCTTAATTGGAATAACATGGCAAAACCTGAATTACATTTTCAAGGACTAATGGAGAGGCTAGAATATTTGATCGAGAGCAAAGAGAAAAAGGATCAGCATAGGAACCCTATTGTCCCAGAGACACAGGAAAGGCATGCACCATCCCTGTCTCAAGTACCCAATACAGCAAGTCAAGACAATTTGTCTTCTATACATAGGTACTCTCATGAATTTTTACGGGAAATACAAGAAGAGAAATGGAGAAAAGAACAAGGAACTCATCCTCCTATTCAAGAAATAAATGATTTGCAGGAGCAATTCCCCCAAGACATTCCCTCTATTTACGATGATGTAGAGGAGGAACAACTGAGTGAACCCACTGGATTTGAATCTAATTCTTTACAAGAATTACCTCAGTTCACAGGACCTTGGGAAGCAAAGTCTATGAGTATGAGAGCACCCACGATAATAGTGAGGAATGAAGAATCAGTAATCCCTAGAAACACGGAAGTGATCAAGAATACTAAAGTACAGTGTAATCTCACTATGGAAGAATTGTTAAAGGTAAAACCAGAATTGTGGAAGCACGTAGCAAATCAATTCCCTGAGCTTGCTACCACACCCTCTCAGATAGGATCACATAAGAAGGTACCAGAGATACCCGTAGAAAAGATCGGAGATGTAAGTGAAGGAGAGGAAGGTAACACTTATCTTCCAATAACCCATCAGGGCTACACCACGAAAGCCATCTTAGATTCAGGAGCCGGAGTAGCCATCGCTACCACCGCTTTATGGAAACGTTGGGGTAAGCCAACATTAAGACCCACCAGGATGAAGCTACAAATGGCTGATGGACACATAGAAAAACCATTAGGCTTACTAGAAGGAATATCTCTCACCACTTGTGGTGTAGAATTTGAGCATACCTTTGCCATTTGTGACTTTGCAAAAAACCATGCTTATGAGATGATATTGGGACGACCCTTCATGCGTCAGTTGCAAATTGTACAAGATTGGGGAACTAATTCTTTGTACTTGCAACATTTAGGAGTGACTACCAAAGTCAATCTTAAAGACTATTCACATAGAGATGTACCCCCAATACAATGGAATACCATCCATAAGACACCAGTAGAGACGGAATCCGTGCACTCATTAGAATCAGATCCTTCTTGGTTGCATGAGGATACCCATTTATGGATGTGTAAAGTAGCCAAACAAGAGGAAGAACGACTAGAAGCAAGGACCTTAGGTGCAGAACAAAATCCACGAACCCTTCAAGATCCAGCTTACGCACCTGTAGTATTCCCTGACGAAGAGTTTGAACCCCATGGTTGGGCAGAAATCCTAGCAACCATGGATGTAGCCATCAATGAAGAACAATGGACACCCCACTGTGACGAGGATGGCTACGACATTTCAGTTTTCACGATAGAGCCAATCATGTGCGATGCAATTTTAGAAGAATGTGAACCGAACACGGATGCATTTGAGGATGCAAGCGATTTCGAGTTAGAATCAATTATCATGGACCCATCCTTTGCATCAGAGGAAGAATATTTCTACGAAGTAGAGACTCACCCTCAGAGACATGAGGAAGTTATGAATGACGTGAGAATAGCCACTCAAGTGACTAATAAAAGTGAAGGCAAGAAAAGAAAGAAGAAAGAAACCATGTCAGAAAAAGAAGAATCTTTATTTGAAGTACCAGAGAATTTCAAGAAATATGAAATTGAAGATAGAAGAATCATGGTACGAATGCCTAATAGAAAGGTGAATGATGGACAAGTATATGATAACCGAGAGAAAACCAAGAAAATAATAGTAGCCATAGAAGGAGAAGAAGAAAAATGCACATACATAGGGCATGATTTGACGACCGAAGAAGAAGAAGAGTTAGTTGCCCTATTGCGTGAATATAGAGATGTGTTCGCTTGGAGTTACAAAGATTTGAAAGGAGTAGATCCAGATATATGCTCTCATAGAATCCCTATGACTCCAGATGCAAAACCTACGAAACAGAAACCATACACGTACAATGATAACTACGCTGCGGAGATTAAAGAGGAGATAGATCGCTTGATAGAAGCAGGATTCATTTACGAAATTGAGCATACCGAATGGGTATCCCCCATTGTGGTAGTGCCCAAGAAGAATGGAAAATTGCGTGTGTGTATTAACCTTAAAAAAGTTAATGCCGCTACGATTAGAGACAGTTATCCTCTTCCTATCACAGAACATCTATTGGAAAGAGTTGCGGGCAAGGAAGTTTACAGCTTTCTTGATGGATTTTCAGGTTATAATCAAGTAGCCATTGCTCCAGAAGACCAACACAAGACGGCTTTTGCCACTGAATGGGGCATATTTGCATTTCGTGTGATGCCATTTGGCTTAACAAATGCACCCGCCACTTTCCAGCGACTCATGTGTCATGTTTTTAAGGAATTTTTACGCAAGAGCTTAGAAGTTTATGTCGATGACATATGTGCTCATTCTAATGAAAGACAGACACATATCCCAGAGTTAAGGCAAATATTTGACAAATGTCGAGAATATCAGGTTTGTTTGAACCCAGAAAAATGTGTTTTCATGGTCAGACAAGGTAAAATTCTAGGACACATTGTGTCAAAAAATGGAATCTCTACGGATGAAGAAAAGGTGAAGGTAATTGCAGAATTACCTAGACCAACTAATGTGAAAGAGGTACAGGCATTTATGGGCCATTGTGGTTATTATAGGAGATTCATACACATGTATGCAATCATAGCCAAGCCATTGTACTCTCTTTTAACCAATTTTGAATGGACAGATGAATGTGAAAATTCATTCAATGAACTTAAACGACGCTTGTGCTCAGCACCTATATTGACTACCCCAGATTGGAGTAAGCCATTCCATGTACATGTGGATGCATCCAATTATGCCATAGGATGTGTGTTAGCACAACCCATGATTGAAGGTAACATAGATCTCCCCATAGCTTACGCGAGCAGACAATTAAACGCAGCAGAAAGAAATTACACCACTACGGAACGAGAGGGATTAGGGATGATCTACGCAGTAAAGAAGTTCAGGCACTACTTGTTGGCCAACAAATTCAAGTTCTTTACCGATCATCAAGCCCTATTGTACCTAGTCAACAAACCATGTAACACGGGACGACTAATACGTTGGTTTCTATTACTCATGGAGTACGATTTTGAAGTAGTAGTCAGGAAAGGAAAGACACATCTTAGAGCTGACCACCTTTCAAGATTAACATCAGGAGAAGCTCCTCAAGGAGTAATGGATGATCTACCAGATGCATATTTGTTTAATCTTGAGATAGCACCAGAATGGGCTAAATCTATAGTCCCTATTCTCACATATGGACCCAAGAACCCTAGGATAAAGATCAACGAAGGAGAGATTACCAAATCTCAGAGATACCAAATCTTAGCAGGAAGCATATATAAACAGGATAATCAAAAGATTCTTGCTTATTGTGTAGATGAATCAGAACATGCAAATTGGTTGCATTTAGCACACATAGGTGCACTAAAGCAACATCATTCAAAACATCGAACATTACAGACTCTGCAAAGATCAGGAGTATATTGGCCTACGATGGAAGCAGATGTCTACAGATTGTGTAAGGAATGCCATGTTTGTTGTGAAAGACCACCAGTAGAGCATGCTACATTATATCATGTGTCTCTCACACCAGACTGGAGTGAACCTTTAGTGACATACTTGAGGACGAACACCTTCCCTCAAGGAATGACCTTAGCTCGACAACGCAGTCTGGAGCAGGAAGCTCAAGACTATTCACTTATTGGCGATAATCTATACAAAAGAGGACGAGATGGATATCTAAGACAATGTGTTCATGAAAGCGATTATCTGAGCATACTAGAGACTGCACACCAAGGTGTTGCAGGAGGTCATTTTGGACCCGATAGGATAATCAAAGCCATCCTCTTTGCAGGATTATGGTGGCCCACTCTTCACATGGATGCTCATACCTATGTAAAGAGATGTGACGTGTGCCAAAGAACTCAGTTTCCTACTCGCAGAGATGAAATGCCATTGAAACCCATGATGGGCGGACGTGCATTTTCAAAGTGGGGTATAGACTTTGTAGGACCCATTAACCCCCCTGCAAAAGGTACACATGCGGAATACATTATTGTTGCCACAGATTATCTTACGAAATGGGTAGAGGCCAAAGCTACGAAAAAGAATGATGCACACACAACTGCAAAATTCTTATTTGAAAATGTCTTTACAAGATATGGATTGCCTATAGAGATAGTGAGCGATCGAGGCACTCACTTTCTAAACCAAGTCATTGAATATTTGTTACAGGATTTTATGGTGATTCACAAGAAATCCGCACCATATCATCCTCAGGCCAATGGTCAGGCTGAAAGCACTAACAAGATACTTTGTGACGTACTGACGAAACTCGTGAACAACAAACGTTCAGATTGGGACAAACAGTTACACCACGCTGTTTGGGCATATCGAGTGGCCTACAAGACCGTACTCAATGCAACTCCCTTTCAGATGGTTTTTGGTCAGAATGTTGTGCTTCCTTTGGACTTCTTGATACCGACCCTTAAGGTTGCACAAGAACATCAGTGGACCGGCCATGAATTATCAACAAGAATAATGGACTTGGAACGATTAGGAGAAACCAGGCTAAAGGCAGCAGCAGGAATATATGCAGCGAAGAAGCGACAGAAAGCATATTTTGATGCACATGTGAAAGATAAAGGCCTAAAAGAAGGAGATTTAGTTCTAGTATATACGCTGAAACAGCACGCACGTAAGTTAGAAAAGCGAGGTTATGGACCTATGATCATAAACAGACTCTCAACAAGTGGATCAGTACAGTTAGCCACCTTAGAAGGAGATATAATGCCTAATTATATTAGTGGCTGTAGAGTCAAGCTATATCAGGAACCTCTTACGGAGGATATGCTTAGACGACTCACGTTGGCAAAGAAGCGTAAGGAGGAAGAAAATAGAATACGAGCGGAAGCTCAGGCAGAAGCAATAGAACGCATTAAGCGCATGAAGCTAAGAAGACAAGGACTAGGGAGAGAACATTATAACCATCTGGAAACTACACCCAGATGTCCCATGGCCATGTGTCAAGTAAAGTCAACCACTCATCCTAGTATAGTGGACAGGAGACCATTCATTACAGTTAAGCTAGAGCACGGCAACCCTTGCCAAGAGCTCAGGGCTTTAATTGACTCAGGTGTTGCGACTAGTGCGATTAGATGGTCCCACTATAAGGATTCAGGAATAGAAATGCGGCCAATTGAGGCATACCTCATAGGGCTAGGAGGCATGGAAACCCCTTGCATGGGTGAGGTGGACCTTCCTATCCTCATAAAGGGTGTGACCATGACGGCAAAGCTACTAGTGTGCCATGATGACGACCTGATAGAACCCCTAATCCTTGGCCAAGATTGGCTATACGATCACTCAGTGTACCTAAATCTTAGACAAGGCTCCTTACAGATTGGAACCTTAGAACAGAAGCGAGTGATACCGCTTGACTTCCCAAATGGCATTCCGCCTGACGGATGTGACCCTAGACCCTATGAAACGCATGCGACGGAAGACCGGAAGATCTTTAATCAGCTCAGTCACGTTACGTCTACACCAACCCCCTCGGGCTTGGCAATAGACAGTTGTCAATCAGAAGGACAACAGGAGATCTTCCCTGGGACTTCCTGCAAACTAGAAGGGGCAGTTACCCAACCGCTAGGGCAGATGGACACAATCAGCGGTCAGGTGGGTTGCATCAGCGGCCAAATGAGCACGACACCCTGCGGTGCTCATCCTTCCAAACTTGTTGCGGACTGGCCTAGATTAAAGTTAAAGAACGCATCACTTCCTAATGGGCAGGTCACGCAAGTCTTGGATCTCCCTTCTTTTCCAAAGCAGAGTGTCCATCCGACCTCTCAACCCCAGCAACAACTGAGTCAATCACGACGAAGGAACCCAGACCGACTGCAGCATCGGAGGAAACAACAAGGAAGGCAGTTCAGGCCACCCAAAGGAAGCGGCACCAGACAAATGTGGGTGCCAAAAGGACAAAAAGCACCAAAGAACTCCAACCAAGCAGAGATCAACAAGAAAGAGGCAGGGCAGAAACAGAATCGATATCCTCCATCCCCTCGACCTTCTTCTACAGGTCCGAGCATCCGACAAATGTGGATCGCCAAGAAGTACCTTACCCATAGACCCACGCCCACGCAGATTTGGGTACCCAAACCATGTATCATATCTCAACCCATAAGCCATGTTATATATAACCTCCACAACTCATTTCACCCCTCGATACCACCACACCCGACACCACCCTTTGCCCCTCAGCAGAAACCCACCACCCACTCCAAGATCCTTAGGAAATGGATACCGAAACGTGTCCAACCGTCTCCCCCTAACCCCATGTCTGATAAAACTACCCCCCCGACTAACATACAACCTTGTACTAAATCACTAACCTTTAAACCTTGTATAAATTCACCCACCATCATCACACATCACTCGTAATCTCATATCATCAAGAAATGTATGCATGATCTGAAACGTATAGGTGTCTAGAGACCTACACTAGTGCTGCAAGAAACATTGCATCCATCACATCACAGCACTTGGCTACACGGGTTACGCATCAGTTATGGAAAGGGATTGCGGTCTCACTTTAATGGGATCATAATTAATTTCCATGCTAATGTGTTAATCCTTTGTAGCAGATCTTTCTCATTAGCGCATCAGTCACCATGCAAACCGACGAAGGAACATCAGGCGCAGGCCCCAGTGTAGCGGCTGTGCCCCTCAACGTGCTACGAGCAGAGTCCCACCCGACTGCTCCACCGCCGGAATTTCAGGGATTTCCAGGGCCCATGCCTATCGACAACCCACCCATGGGCTACACCAAAAAGATACACAGGAACTCTCATTGGTTTCAGGGCCTTGCAGGACCCCTTGCGGACGCGGACTTTATATTTGAATCCTCTTTGACATTTGATGACCGCACGTGGGGAAAATACCAGTTTTTCTCCAGAGAGTTCGAAGCCCTACAGAGCACCCAGGATTTAACTCATGTTTGGGCCAGAGCAGGCTTCACAGAGTATTTCAGTGATCCTCTGCCCAAACCGGATTTTTACAGGTGCTATTACTTAATCACTACCCTACTGGCCTTAGAGAATAAGGACATCCCAGGGACCTTCATATTGCCTACTCTAGTGGATGATCCACCTTACAAAAGGTTTTACCTATCTAAGGATCTAATCAGAGCGGCCATCAAAATTCATGGCACCCACACACCCACAGATCGAGAGAGATTAATTCCAGAACCGATGAAACGTGGGGATGTCACGAAGTGGGAGGAGATTTCGGCAATTACACCTGAGCTGTCGAAGCCACTAAGGATATGCATGCAACATTTTGCATTTCCCGCTCAGGACAGATTTACCATGCCCCATAAACGAATCTGGTTCGGATTGTATTTGGCATGCACGGGACCTCAAACTGTTGATCTGGCAAGCTGGATCATAGATCAAATGTATCTGGCACAGCACAGATGGGAGCGCAAGAAAGTACTTAATGGATGTTGTGCACTCACTAGAATTGTTTACATGTGCTTGGCCTATGATTTGCCAATTGAACGCGCATTAACTGGAGAAGAGCTGAAAGCATTCAAAGGAACGACGAAGAAAGCCAGGAAGCCCAGTCGAACACGGGCAGGTAAGCGCATGAGAGGCACCATCCCTTGCCTTCAAGTGCCAGAGTCGCCATCACCACAACCCTCTCCAGAACGACCACAGACAGACGCGGCTCCCACAGTACAACCTATTCGCATAAGGTTGTCTAGACCAGTGGTTACGAAGGCCACCACTAGTACCGCTGCACCTCAGGCAGCTGCCACCACAGAACCCACCACCACAACAGCAGAAGCTCCCACCACTATTGGTGCGGAAGCCTTTTCTTTCCCAATACCACACATGGAGGCAGAACCATTAAACACAACATTCGATTTTGAGATGCCGGAGGCATTCTCAAATGAGTTCCAGTTTTCAGATACACAGATGTTCTCCCAAGAATATGAACGCCCCAGTTACCCTACCACACCGCGAGATCTGCCACAGGGACAAGTTGTGTCGAGCTCTGATGACGAAAGAACAGCCACCGACGATGACGAAGGTGATGATGAAGCCAGCTAGGGCTCACATGACGGACAGACAGATGGTCAAGGCCAACAGACTGACACACACGGCGACACCAGCACATATGAAGAAGAGACTTTCGAAGCCGCAGCGTACACGCTGGCTATAAAGAAATTATATCGTACCATGGAGAAAGTCTGGGCCCGGAAGAAGTTAACTGAAGAGGAGAGCCAGGCATTAATTGAACAGGAACTCATCTCCGGAGGATTCGAAGACGCATACATCAGAGGGTTCAGGGAGCTAGTCAAATCAGTAGGCTCCCATGAAGCACTCAGGTTTTTACAAAGAAAGCAACTACCACAGTTTGATCCCCGCCGAGTGCGACTACTTTCAAAACCCGGAGAGTATATTCGCGTACCAACAGGAGCTCAGTCTTCAGCACAAGTCAGGGAGGCACGCCTCGTCCCCGAAAGTTCATTGACCGCAGAACCCATCCTTGTAGATTCCCCACCATGTACCACTGTTGTACATACCACTACTATCTTCGAAATAACATCCACGCCCTCTACTCCTCTCTCACCTCATCTTTCACCAACCCATCCTGTATCCCCCGCACACCCACCCACTTCCCCCACATCCACACCAGTTCAAGGCAACACAACCGCACCCTTTGCCCTGCCAATTCATACTTCCATGCCCACACCCAACCCTCCGCATCCATATGTTAACCCCTTCACCCCTTCATCCTTCCCAGCGTTTCCCCCACCTCTAAGAACCCCATTCCCCTTCCTAACCCCACTAACCTTCTCACCAGTCTCACCTCCCCAACCTACCATAACCCCTATTTCCCCGTTTCACCAAGCTGCTCCAGCTATCCCCCCTGTAACTTACTCTACATTTGTAAATCCCGTCTTCACACCTGCACAACCACCCACTTACACACCGCTTTTCACAGTCACCGCACTTGACACATCCAATGGCATGGACATATCACCATCCACCTCACCACCACCCACTCCACTCACAGCACCCTCATATTTAGGCACGTCACAATTTTCCACAATCACCACTGCATCCACCTTCCCAACCCCATTCCCCATCCCCGCTGCATCTAATTCCACTGTATCTTCAATTAGCACTCCATTACTATTATCACCCGCCATAGACACCGCATTTCAACACATGTTCACATGCATGACACAAGTCCGCGATGAGTTTGCATCACTCGGCACCAACTATCAACAGCTGCAGAGAACGACGAATGAACTACAAACGCAGCTTAATTTGTTATCAATTGAGAATGTCTCACTGAACAGCCGATACCAAGATTTACGAGAGGCCTATCACAAATTAGAACTAGAAAGTGAGGAGAAAACAAAAGAGGCCACTGCGGATTTGGACAACCTCCTTCGAGCCCAAACCGTCCGCAATGCAACGCTCACTAGAAATATGGGCTTACTAAGAAGACACTTAGCCGCAGCAAAAGAGGAGAACCAGAGACTCCAAGAGCAGAATAGAGAGAATTTGGAAGCGGCTTTGGACCACCCAGACCAACCCTTAAGTCCTAGCAAATTCAAAGCAATCCCATCTGAATCGATGCGGATGTTGCTAGATGATCATGTGCGATTGCTCGAGGACTATGATCGTATGAACGAAGAGCACCAAAAGTTAAAGGAAGATCACAAGCTGCTACAGCTCAGAGAACCGGCAACACAACAAGTACAAGTAGCAGCAGAATTACCAGCACCTGTGGACTCTGCCCCTGAAATTTTAGAGGAACTCAACGCACTCCGGGCCCAGGTAACAAATCTTGAATCTAGAATCGCAGCCTATGAAGCACCACCAAGGCCAGACTCCCACCTGAGCTACCAGCTGAGGAAGAAACCGTCACTATCCCGGTGGAGGAAACATTTGAAGAGGCATACGAACCGATACCCATCCCAGGCGGACGTGTCACGGCCGAAGGCCAGATGACCTATGAATTACCTACTCCCGTGTGGATGAAGACAGTTGAAGAACTCGGAACGACACACTCGGCCAGAGTAGAGGCACAACTACATGCCATGGCCATGATTGAAGAGAGGATTTTACAGTCACCATTCTTTGCTCAATTGGCCCCGCGACGGTACATATCTGGGCACGAGCTTCAATATAAACCGTACTTCATGTTAATGGCCGAATATCAGTCAGCCATAGAGAAAGAAACAGGTATGAAACCAACGCATGCCACTCAATTCGAACCGGAAGACTTGCCACCAAGGGCGCAGAGAGGTGAAATCCTTCAACCAGACTGGCGCAAAGATCTATTGCAAAACTATCCAGAGATGATGAGCACGTGGGTGAAAGCGCCGCTGCACTTAAAATTTAACCCGTGTTGGGGACCAGTACCACGACGCCGCTCTTGGACTGCATTCGCTATTAAGGTACAAAACAATAAGCAGTGCCAAGACTGGGTGAACTATCCCTACTTCAAGCCACCAATCGAGTTACCCACAGTAGGCTACATGATGGCGACGATCCGCCACTGGCTCCCTAGGTTAAAGCATATGGATGATATTGCCGCGCACATGACTGTCAAAATCTTTGACATGATGCAGATGATCTTTAAAGTCTTCCGACGCATCAAGGCTCCCCATGTAAACACCCCGGGCTTCGAGCATGGCAACTTTGATTTAGTCTATGATATGAGCACAACGCCATCGCTACGGGTGTGTTATGCCTGGCACTGCAGGATCAAATACCTACCGGCATGCTACAAGCAGACATTCGAAGAAATGTTCACCACCGGCTTTTGGGAGTACCATTCAGAGGTATTTATAAGCAGGCCCACACACTTATTGCAATTATTCGCCTGTGAACGAATAATGTACTCCACACATTATCAGCTCCCACCACCAGACGAGCCGCAACCTATCAACTGGGAGAAACTCGAGGCTGATCTAGCCCGAGGCATTCGTATATCAGAGCACACCCTCGCTCAAGACCTCCTACAGAACTACATCCGGCAGACCGCACAACAAGGTTCTGTCGAGGACGACAGAAGCGAGAGGGAGGGGGGTGTTGGAAGCAGTCAGAGGCACAGACGACATGGAAGCATGTAAAGACGGAGCAGGGAGCCAGTCGGATTATTTTTCAAACAAATATGTTTTTATTACCTCTTCAAACATCCAACAGTGATCTTCATCACTCTTGTAACATATGTAATATAGACAAAACCTCATTTTGTAATTCATAGCTCCATTTTGTGCAAGCCGAGGAGTCCTCGAGCTTGAGGAGCTTAGGTAGAATGCGCGTACCAATTTTCGTTAATTTTAGACATCGTTTACCCTTCCAAATAGCCTCTAGGACCTATTTTTTAACTATGCCGGTCACTAGATGTGAAACCGGTCAAAACTAGTCTAGAAACTATAAAAAGAGCTAGAGAGCTCATTTTTGAGGTTGGTTCATGTTGGCTAGTGTGAGCTTAGAGCTAGATTGAGTTTGTAATAGTGTTCTTGAGTAATAGAGTTGATTTCTCACCTTCCATTGTGTCTTGCTTGTCTCTTCGTAGTGTGTGTGTATGTGTGTGTGCATTTCTATGCTTCTCACCTTCACTTTCACTTCATCTCACATTCACGATCTTCATATCACTCCTATCTCTTCCGCGGATTGACATTAAGGAGGTGGAGCTTCTTAACGTGGTTCTCACCATTGTGCTAGAGCAACAGAAGTGAAGCCTAATCATTCTTTCATTCGCTATGACACTCCTTTTATTGTTCAAACTAGTGAGCCTTAAAAAGAGTAAAATCATTAATCCTTGAATTCAATGGCACCATGATCGAACGCATCATTGCAAGGCTAAGGTCACAAAATATAAACATATCAAAGTAAAAATTCATTCTTAATTCAAAAGCAAACTTATTTGCGTAACAAAGAAAAGATTACTAGTTAAATTATCTAAATCATAGAGTATCAAGTGAAACGAATGCATGTCGAAATCAGTATCTATGTGCTTTCCTAAACCTGAAGGATCGTTGCATACCAGAGATAGAAGAATTCAATATAGCGAGTCTTCCGTTATTTGCAATACTTAGCAAACAAATGAATTCATCGGGACTTGTGATCAGTAGACAGCTCGTTCCTTAGAGATAGCGCCAGCCTGAGGCTGGTAGGACACACGAACAACGAAAAAGGGGCACTTCCGCCAGCATGTATCAATCTTCTTTGCCTAGCAGATCATATGTGTACACAATAGCTCCTCTGCATGTATGAGTCTCCGACCTCTGATGATTGGTGCGCTACAACACGGAGAAATTGACCTCTGTTACAGTGCAGCTAAAGAACGTTGTCAGATTCCGAGCACCCCCCCCGAATTTCCATCCCAGAAGTGGGCTCTCTACTGTCACAGGTAAATTTTGGTTTTCAGGATTGTGGGGCTCCCCCTGAACTTGATAGCATCTGTCTCCTTACCGTAAAACTTGCCCAAACATAAAAGCCTGCATAGAAAATTATCCTAACGAACACCAGGCATAAAACGACGATGAACATGGCCAGAAAGTAGTTCTTCACAGGGTATGCTTAACACTATGAAGAACAGATCCAGCACCCCTGCTTCTGGTCCTGACAGAATGGGCCTCCAATAATGCTTCCTTCCATTTAAGCTCAGGAGAGTTTATCGGAATGATATCTTATAAATAGTTCTCTGATAGCATCCTAAGACAGGTTAATGGCCCTGCACAATCATTCTTACAACTGCGATTCTCAAACATAATCACCATACGCATATGCAATGAGACTACAAGTTTTCCATACAATAAGACAGCGTGGTAAACATGACGAGGACCAGAGCGAAGTAAGCATAGACAATTGTGAAAATTTGTGTATATCGTCCATCCCCTATGATGATGGAGAAAATTTTTCCTCACATTAAGATGTTCCAACCGTTCTGCTCGATAGAGACCCAAAACAAAAGAACTGCATAATCATACGGTAATAGAAAAAGAAAACTACCTGAGGCTGGTAGGACACACGAACAACGAAAAAGGGGCACTTCCGCCAGCATGTATCAATCTTCTTTGCCTAGCAGATCATATGTGTACACAATAGCTCCTCTGCATGTATGAGTCTCCGACCTCTGATGATTGGTGCACTACAACACGGAGAAATTGACCTCTGTTACAGTGCAGCTGAAGAACGTTGTCAGATTCCGAGCACCCCCCCGAATTTCCATCCAGAAGTCGGCTCTCCTTTTTCACCGTCTGCCAATTACTCGCCCGCAAAATGCATGTGTCTCTCCCCCATACAATCTTCCCCTCTGACGACGATCGTCCCCATCTCATGAATGCCACCTGTACTTCATTCCAGAAGCAAACAATACATACTAAACTCACAGGTAGGTGCTTACACATGGTCATGTGCATACATCCACTCATATATGCACACACATTCATACAAATACACACAAAACACACATATAAGACCATGGTCGCACATGAACATATAAAACCATATTCAACATGATGCTCTCTATTCGCACTCGTTTTCAATTCATCACACATTTTCATAATATAAATGAGTCTCGATACACACATTCACATGGTGTGTGCGCATGTAATCACACTATATGCAGATATGCATGATACAGAAATATCAATAGATTGTGATGTCCGTTCATAAATTAAACTTAACTTTATCTTCACAATAATACTCATTTGATTTCCGAGCATGGACTTTGAATCTCCACCACTGATTTGGAATCATTATATTGATTCGAAATTTCATAATGGTTCATAAGCCCGGATGCCGATTCTCGACCACAACGGAAGGTGACAATATTTGCCAGGGCTTCCATAGTGCACGCAGAGACACACAATAGCACAGGGAATACATAGGTCGCAAGCACACAAGGATGCAATAGCGAATAACAACGTGAAGAGTAGGATTAAGTAGCAACACTGGAAGAATCATACGAAAAGAAGCCTAATCATCACATAGTGTTGGAAATATACAGGTATAATGGCAATATGCACGCATTAACAGAATCAGAGTCACCAAAGGCAACTGCTAATCATGGTTAGTTAAGAAAAATAAAAGATTACGGTCAATCAATCAACCGGAAGTACATAAAGAGAACAGGAACGTCGAGGTAGAACAGGGAGAAAAAAAGGAGTAAAAATACCGATCACGCATCATGAGGATATAGGCGGTGGATGATAGGGATGAAGCTTCGATCCATTAATCGCTTTAGGAAGAAGGGTACCGATTAAGGTGGATAACCAAAAAGTTGCTGGTCCCACTTGTTCGGCAATGCAATATGGATCGAACCAGCGCAATTTAAACTTTTTGACGGATCGGTTAGATTTAGTGTTATAAAAGAGCACTAATTGGTTGATGGTAAACATAGGGGTTTTAAGGAAGCGATCGTGAGTTCTTGCTTGTCTGAGCTGAACTTCCTGCAACACCAGAAAACTCTCAATGCGTTGTTCATCCAAAGACTGTAAAGCCTCCAATCGGAAAGGGAAAGATTCTTTTGGTAGTAATTTCTACTCCAATACCACGCGCAAACTAGGAACCACCAGTTCCATAGGAGCAATCACCTCCAAACCATAAGCCAACTTGAAGGGAGTTGTTCCGATTGCCACTTTATATGTTGCACGGTAAGCCCATAGTATGGCAGGTAGAAATTGGTCCCATCTCTCCAGACAATCTAATACCAGTCTCTTTAAGATGTTCAATAGAGATTTGTTGGTGCTCTCAGCGAGTCCATTTGCTCGAGGATAGTAGGGAGAACTGAATTTATGCACAATCTAGAAGGTTTTAGTAAGTACTTGGAGCATTTCGCAAACCAAACCACATCATTGTACATGCATAAATGCCCCAATTGGTTATAAATGCTATCTTTGGAATGTCCTGCTCTGCCATTCGTACTTGATTATAACCGTTATATCCATCCAAAAAGGAATACATCTCGCAACCTGCCACATCATCGAGCATTGTGTCCAAAAATGGTAGAGGGAATGGATCAGGTACGATTGTTGCATTTACTTCCGGTAGTCCACACATATCCGTAATTGCTTATTCTTCTTAGGGACTATGACAATAGGGGAAATCCATTCCGCATGCTCGATTGGACAATAAACCCAGCCTTCAGCAATCGATCCAGTTCTGCTTTGACCTAGGACACATAGTTAGGATTCATCCTATAGCATGGTTGTTTAATAGGCCGAGCATCTGGTTTCAACATAACCCTGTGTTGATAGATACGCGGGTCCAACCCCTTCATATCCCGGTAATCCCATGCAAACACATCAGATTATTCACGTAGCAACTGCAGCAAGTTAGCTTGGAAAGTCTTTGATAGTCCTGCCTTGATCTTCACTGGCCGTGGATTAGTTTCATCACCTAAATTACATGTAACCAATTGGTATTTCGATACGTAGAGCTATCAAGGCATGGCAAAGTCGTCACCTGATTGAAACAATTATTGTAGCATCATATCATCCAAGGTCTGTGCTACACTTGCTTCGGGTTCACCGGTCAATGGTACTACCGTACAAGCTGCCGGACTCCAGTTATCGGCCACCATTTGTAAGTCCACAGTTTTGAGTGCCATCAGATCCTTGTTGGCTTTAAGAAAAGCTTCCTCTTCATCATCTGAAAGACCATCCAGCATGTGTACAAGTTCGGCTACATATGGTCGTGCATGCAAGTCTCAAGGCTTCATGTCGTCTATGGGAACAACATATTTACGGTGGTTATTTTTAAAAATCAATTCATGGGCTGACCAATCTTGAACTACCTTAGCTTGTTTTAAACATGGTTGTTGGGGGTTTCTTGGACAAGAAGGAGTTTGAGGGTTTGTAGGAGAAAGAAGATAATGAAAGTGGAATAACCTTGAAAACCTCTGCAGAGGAGTACGCAATGGAAACCTTGAAGGTTGATTATATCGAACAATTACAAAGACCAATACAATCCAAGTCAATAACTAAATACAACCTACAGAGAATGCTTAGTTACAGAAGACCAATTATCTCAAGTCTTCTGGCAGCGGCCTCTTCTGCACCAGTCCTTCGCTTGCTTCCACGCTTCCCTTGTGCACACCTTGCACTAAAGCTCCCACCAAGCTGAGGAATGGATACCTTCGCGGCACACACACAGACCTTGAGACTCTTGGAATATCCCTTCACCTTCTCTGCACACCTCCTTAGCTACACTTCTTTCACTCTTCACTTTTCACTTCCTGGGGTTGTCACACACCAGTGATTCTTCACTCTCTTCTTGCTCCCTCTTTCCTCTCTGCCTCCTCCTTTGAATAGTCTTTGCTTCTCTCTTGAAGTGTGTTGATCCGGTACGCGCCTAACTGCATTGGACCTCTTTGCCTTCCCTTGTCCCAAGATTGTCCTCTTCCACGACAGCCAACCACTAACTGTTTTGTATTGTAGTAACTTTTAGATAAAAAATTAAAAATTTTAATGGGGCCCCATACTTTCACCTGTGCGTACATTGCCGCTTCACACAACTTCTCACTTCCTTTTAAGTTTTTACTTTTGCACAAAGGGGGGGATTCACCTGAACCTTCCCGATTACTTTGAACAACCCTTGACCTTAAGGGAATTATCCAAATACTCCTCTACAATACTCTTGTCTTGACTTTGCTGGTTCCAACCTGCTGGGGCTCAACAGATGCCCACCACCTAATGTACTCTCCGACCACGGAGAGACAACAGACATGATACACGACACAGAGGGAAACATCGACTCAAGAACAGAGTGGAATAGCAGAAGAACAGAGAGGGAAGGAAGGCATGAAAATAGATAAGGAGTGACTGTATTTATTAAGGAAAAAACTAGAGGACCCGCCACTAATTTTATTGATCCCGGATAATCCCGCTACAAAATTTATTGAACCCTGATAAGACAAATGCAACCCTGATAAGACAAATGCAGAATGATGAGAGATTATTGCACATCTATAAGAGAACCCTAAGCCAATAGCAAGGGATGGAGAAGTTGGTCTTCAAATTATTGAGAGGGTGGATGGAGGCCTGCGTCTGATGGTTGTGGAGATGAGGGCAGTGGAGCAGAAGCCTGCTCAATCATATGCTGGAGAGAACTAAGGCACTGCCGAAGGTGGTCCCGTTCGCGTTTGATCCATCGACACGCAGCATTGTCACATAGTCCTAATTGAGAACGATTTTGAAGATCTGTTAATGTCTGTAGAGCAGAATCAGCCATGTCCCTATACTTATCCCTCTCTTCTTTGAGTAATCTTGCCGATTCAGTGAGGGATTGCCATTGCGCTGTAGCCTGTCGATTGATAGTGTCGATGGTCGAAATATACTGCTGGTGAATCGTAGCTGCAGTTGAAATTGAATCCAAGGACACCTTGGAGGCTTGAGCACTGCCCTGTGCAATGGCACTGGCTTCGCGAAGCAAGCTGAAAAAGGAGGGAGGCGTCGGAATATCATTTGAAGGAGGAGGGGCAGCAGGCGGAGGGGAAGAATTGTTTGGAGTGGTAGAGGGACCGGGTTGGGTAGGTTTATGCGAAGGAGTGGGTTGGGTGATGGGAACGGCACTGGTAGATGGGAAAGTGGGGACAGGAGGACGAGGGGGTGTACAGGTTGGGTTTTGCGGGTTGAGATGGGTTTGAATGAGCGGGCGGAAAGAGGCTGCCGAAGAAAAGCCATGTTGGAGAACAGGGTTAGGGGGATGACCGGTAGTGGTAGCCTGAGGGGTGGTGAGGATGGGAGAAGAAGATTGCGGTGGAAATGCAGGGATATCAGGGGGGGCGGGGGGCGGTGTGGAAACGGAAGTGGAGCCAATGGAGAGTGTAGAGGAGGGGGGAGGTTTGGTTATGGAAGGTGCCATGGGATCTCTGAATTGCTGGTCAACAGAGAGACGAGGTGACGGGGGTAGAGCAGAATTAGCTGAGTGCGCGGGGAGTTGATATAGCCATTCGAGTAATGGAGCGGAATATATGGAAAATGAGCGAGATCGACGAGGGATAGCGTCACGGAGGCGACGGGAGCGCATATTCAATGAACTAAAGAGGAGGGCGGCGTAAGGGTAGGGGCGGCTAGTGAGGAAGCAGTAAAAGTGGATCTGCAATGCGAATGTCGGACATTGGAAGCGGAGAGGTGGGGCTCCGAAGTAAAAAGAAAAAATGAAGGAAGTAAGTACGGATTGCATGCGGATAGAAAAACGTGCATTATGGGCAAAGCGCTCATGACAAAAGGCAATTGTGTCCGAGGGTGATACTCCAGAATATAAGAATGGAGGGCTGCTGAAGTGGATGAGGGAGGATCCTATACTGGCGGCAATGTCAGAGATGGTTAAAGTGCCGGAGCGAAAAATGGGGAACAACCGAAGAGCTTCATAGACATCATTAAGGTTGGAGGGTTCCTGGAAGAGAACATTCGCCAAGCCCAAAAGACCGGCATAGTGAAGATTTTCGACTGAGAAAAGATTGCGGAGGTCAATGGGGGGAAGAGATAAGTGAATACGGATTTGGAGATTTAAATCATTTGGAAGAAACATGCGTATATAATCGCCGGAAGGTGAGTTAGGGCGCGAGGTATGGGAAGCAGAAGGAGATGGAGATGGCGAAGGGGGGCGAGGGAGCGAAGGTGGAGAATAATTGGTGGAATTCGATTGAATTGAATAAGTAGGAATAGTGACAATTGGAGGAGGAAGCACGGAAATTGAGGCATCTGCTTGGGGATAATGGTAGTCGGTAGATGTAGGAATCGGTGGGGTAAGGGAGACGGGCAATGTCAGGACCGGGTAGACGAGGGTAAGGGTTGTGTCTGCGCCGGTTGAGCAGACTCGGAAGGAGTGGAAATGGGATTGGGGGTTGGTATCGCGGAAGGCGTGAAGTCTGAAGGAACATCCTGCGGGGGAGGATTGGCCATGGAGGAACTGTTGATAAGATGATGATCCCGAGAAAGGTCCTGGAGAGCAGGAATGCCCTGGGGAAGTGAAATTGCCTTGGTGACGTGATGTTGGACAAGCTGTGAAGAAGAGCCTTCTGAAACAGGCTTTTCCTTTGGAGTCCCGATCCTAGTTTCAACCCGAAGTGGCGCCTGCGTGGACCTGTATGCAATGTTGTCAATCGCTTAGTATAAGGGGGAGCGGGGAGAATGGAGGGGGGGGGGGGGAGATGTAGGGGGGCGGGGAAGTATGGAGGGGGGGGGGGGGCGGGGAGAGTAGAGGGGGGGCGGGGAGAATGGAGGGGGAGGGGGGCGGTGGGATGGAGGGGAAGGGGGGGAAGGGGGGGACCGCGGGGATAGGGGGGGCGGTGGGATGTAGGAAGGGAGGTGGGGGGAGGGAGGGCGTCTGCGGGTGAGGGTGGAGGGGGGTATATGGGGGGAGGTGGTGGGAGGGAGGGCGCCTGCGGTTGAGTGTGGAGGAGGGGGGGTGGAGAGGGGGCGATGGGATGGAGGGGGGAGGGCGGCTGATGAGGGGGGGCGCGAGGGGGAGGAGTATGGAGGGGGGTGGTGGGATGGAGGGGCGGTGGGAGGGAGGGGGGGGACTGCTGGGGGACGGAGGGGTGGGAGGGAGGTGGTGGGATGGAGGGCGTCTGCGGTTGAGGGTGGAGGGGGGGACTGCGGGGGATGAGGGGGGGAGGAGGGGGGGGGTGGGATGGAGGGGGAGGCGGTGGAATGGAGGGGGCGCGGTGGGGTATGCAGGGGAAGGGAGGGGCTGGGGGATGGAAGGGGGGTGGTGGGATGGAGGGGGGGAGGGGGGCGCGGTGGGATGGGGGGGGGTGGTGGGATGGAGGGGGAAAGGGGGGGCGCTGTGTGAGGGAGGGGGGGACCGCCAGGGATGAGGTGGGGTATATGGGGGGAGATGGTGGGAGGGAGGGCGCCTGCGGGTGGAGGGAGGGGCGAGGGGGATGGAGAGGGGCGGTGGAATGGAGGGGGGAAGGGGGGCGCGGTGGGATGGAGGGGGCGCGGTGGGGTATGGAGGGAAGGGAGGGGCTGGGGGGATGGAAGGGGGGCGGGGGGGATGGAGAGGGGGCGGTGGGATGGAGGGGGGAAGGGGGGCGCGATGGGATGGAGGGGGGGTGGTGGGATGGAGGGGGGGAGGGGGGGCGCTGTGGGAGGGAGGGGGGGACCGCCGGGGATGAGGGGGGTTATATGGGGGGAGGTGGGGGGAGGTGGGGGGAGGGAGGGCGCCTGCGGGTGGAGGGAGGGGCGGGGGGGATGGAGAGGGGGCGGTGGGATGGAGGGGGGAAGGGGGGAAGGGGGCGCGGTGGGATGGAGGGGGGGTGGTGGGATGGAAGGGGGGAGGGGGGGCGCTGTGGGAGGGGGGGGGGGACCGCCGGGGGGGGGGGGGGTATATGGGGGGAGGTGGTGGGAGGGAGGGCGCCTGCGGGTGGAGGGAGGGGCGGGGGGGATGGAGAGGGGGCGGTGGGATGGAGGGGGGAAGGGGGGCGCGGTGGGATGGAGGGGAGGGGTGGTGGGATGGAGGGGGGGGGGGGGGCGCTGTGGGAGGGAGGGGGGGACCGCCGGGGATGAGGGGGGTATATGGGGGAGGTGGTGGGAGGGAGGGCGCCTGCGGGTGGAGGGAGGGGCGGGGGGGATGGAGAGGGGGCGGTGGGATGGAGGGGGGGAAGGGGGGCGCGGTGGGATAGAGGGGAGGGGTGCCGGGGATGAGGGGGTATATGGGGGGAGGTTGTGGGAGGGAGGGCGCCTGCGGGTGGAGGGAGGGGCGGGGGGGATGGAGAGGGGGCGGTGGGATGGAGGGGGGGAAGGGGGGCGCGGTGGGATGGAGGGGAGGGGTGGTGGGATGGAGGGGGGGGGGGGGGGCGCTGTGGGAGGGAGGGGGACCGCCGGGGATGAGGGGGGGTATATGGGGGAGGTGGTGGGAGGGAGGGCGCCTGCGGGTGGAGGGAGGGGCGGGGGGGATGGAGAGGGGGCGGTGGGATGGAGGGGGAAGGGGGCGCGGATGGAGGGGGGAAGGGGGCGCGGTGGGATGGAGGGGGGGTGGTGGGATGGAGGGGGGGGGGGGGGGGGGGGGGCGCTGTGGGAGGGAGGGGGGGACCGCCGGGGATGAGGGGGGTATATGGGGGGAGGTGGTGGGAGGGAGGGCGCCTGCGGGTGGAGGGAGGGGCGAGGGGGATGGAGAGGGGGCGGTGGGATGGAGGGGGGAGGCCCATGATCAAAAGGCTCTTGTGGCCTTCACTCAAACCTCTGCGTGTGCACAAGATGGGACGAACTTCTGCTTCTTCAAATAATGGAGATAGCCTGCACAACTGCGCTCGTTCTGCTTCGACGGAGAGGAAGTGGAATGAATGAAATATTTCCATTATATAGCAAGGAGGAGTAAGGGCTCACCTTACAGCAATGAGTGGTTTAGCCTAAAAGATTGTTCTAAAGAGAGGAGAAGCCCACTTTGATTTCATCCATCCGAGAGAGAACAAAGGAGAGACTAGCCTTAAAAGCTATTGAGAAGAACTAAGAGCCCTACAAATTTTTTGCGCCAAAATTTTATGGAGAGCAGCATTTTAATTTTTGAGAGCAATTATGAGCAAGAATTACAATAGAAGAACAAAGTAGAGAAACAAAATGAGCTAAGAACTATGTAGTGGAATGTTGGAACTTTTGATGATAGGCTTTGAGTCGGGAAATATTTACTAGCGGTAGGGTAGATCCATCGAGTGTTTCTAATTGCACAGCACCCCATTGCAACATCTTCAGAATTCGAAAAGGTCCCTCCCAGTGAGGTATCCATTTTCCTTTGGTTTGAGAAGAAATATGTGGTCTGTGTAATAGAGCTAAATCACCTGGCTTCAAGTTGTGGTGCCATAAATTTCTGTCATGAGCCTCCTTTCTTTTTATCTGAGTCTCTATCAAGTGTTTGGTCGCAAGTAGACGAATCTCCTCCACTTTATGTAGTGCTCCTAACCTCTGAGAGATATCACAATCCTTCTTTCCCTGCATGAATGCTATCTTAGGTGATCCGTGAAAAAATTCAAAGGGCTCGATAGGTAATATGCCATAGACCAATTGGAATGGGGAATATCCCGTGGCCTCTTTGTAGGCTAACCTGTATGCCCAAAGTGTACCTAGGTAGGCAATGCCCCATGAAGTGGGTTGCAACATACACTCCTTTCTTAACATTGCAATTAAAACCTTATTTGTGGACTCAGCCTGACCATTTGCTCGTGGATAGTAAGCACAAGAGGTCCTATGAAGAATTCTATACCTGTGAAGATTTCTTGCAGGACTTTATTGACAAAATGGGTACCTTGATCAGTACAAATTTCGAGTGGACAACCAAACCTGCAAATGATGTTACTATAGATGAAATCAGCAACAGTTTGGGCAGTGCAATCTGTGGAAGCAATAGCTTCAGCCCACTTTGTTGCATAATCTGTAGCTATCAGGAGATATTTTTCTCTTTTTGGAAAAGCGGGAG